>JALMGJ010000004.1:21664509-21824978 GCA_023362775.1 Charina bottae | reverse complement strand
ATCTGCAGCTCTGTCCAGTGCTCAACCTCCTCCCCCCAACCTTACCGTCCAAGAGAGGAGAGCCCTGACAGCCCTCAGCAAAGATGAAACCATCACCATTTTACCTGCTGACAAAGGAAGATGTACAGTGGTTCTAAACACTGCAGACTACCACAATAAAATTACCTCACTTTTGGAGGATCACCATACATATGAAAAACTGAAAAGAGACCCCACCAACAATTACAAGAAAAAGGCAATAGACAGTTTGAAACAATTGGAACATGATGGCTCCATCGATAGGATTACCTACCACCGTCTGTATCCTGGAGAAGCCATCCCCTGCATCTACGGACTTCCTAAGATCCACAAGGAAGGAACACCCCTCCGACCCATAGTCAGCAGCATCAATTCGGTAACATACAACATTGCCAAACACCTCTCTACCATACTAGCACCTCTAGTTGGACACTCTGAACACCACATCCATAATTCGGAAGAATTTGTTTCCAAAGCAAAGATCCTGAAACTGGATACAGATGAAACTATGGTCTCCTTTGATGTGTCCTCCCTTTTCACCAGCATCCCCACCACTCATGCTCTATCCGCTGTCAGGAAGAGACTAGAAGAGGACAGCACCCTGGAAAGGAGAAGCCATCTCAACCCAAACCAGATCTGCCATCTTCTGGACCTGTGTCTTAACACCACTTATTTCACATACAGAGGTGACTTTTACAGACAAAAACACGGCTGTGCCATGGGTTCTCCTGTGTCACCCATTGTGGCCAATTTATACATGGAAGAAGTGGAGAAGAAAGCACTCAACACATTCCAGGGAACGGTGCCCACCCACTGGTTTAGGTATGTGGATGACACCTGGGTCAAAATCAAGGCCCAGGAAGTACAGGCCTTCACGGACCATATAAACACTATAGATGCCAACATTAGCTTCACCAGAGAAGACACCAAGGACAACAGACTGGCATTCCTAGACTGTGAAGTCCTCATTGGGACCGGTGGCAAGCTAGAAATAGGGATCTACAGGAAACCCACACACACAGATCAATATCTGATGTTTGACTCCCACCATCCACTGCAGCACAAACTAGGAGTCATCAGGACATTGTCACACAGAGCAGAAACCATCCCCACCTCCATGGATTCCAAAAAGAATGAAAATCAGCACCTGAGAACAGCCCTGAAGGCCTGTGGATATCCAAATTGGGCCTTCACCAAATCTAAATCTACCAGACCTAAAACAGCGACAGATAGGGCTGAGACTCAGAGTAAACGAAAGAACCTGGTCATTCCCTACATGGCTGGCGTGTCTGAAAAGATAAAACGGATATTTGGCAAACACCACATACCTGTATATTTCAAACCCACCAACACACTGAGACAGAGGCTTGTACACCCCAAAGATCAAACTCCAAAACATAAGAAAAGCAATGTAGTTTATGCAATCCAGTGCAGTGAGGAGTGCTCTGAACTCTACATTGGAGAAACCAAACAACCTATGTACAGGAGGATGGCACAACACAGGAGAAATAACACCACAGGACCAGAGTCAGCAGTTTATCTTCATCTAAAAGAAAAAGGACACTCATTTGAGGACATTAATGTTCACATTTTAGACAGAGAAGATAGGTGGTTTGAGAGAGGGGTCAAGGAATCCATTTATGCCAACTTGGAAAATCCTTCCTTGAATAGAGGTGGGGGCCTCAGGCACAAACTCTCCCCCATCTTCCTCCCCGTGTTGTCTTCTGTGCCTAGGAAGATTAAGACCATTTCAGAAGCTCAACAGCAGCATGGTGTTTTTAACGACCCTCCATTAGATGATAAAAGGACTTAAAAATTACATCTCAATATAACCATGACCTAGCCCCAGGTGTAAGGTCACACAGCTACCTAGGAACATATTTAGGATTCCCTTACCAACTTTGCTCAGACTGAAGAAGCCCCTTGGATAAGGAGCGAAACGTTTCCATTAAGAAAATAGAGATCCAGTTGACATGATTCAAGCTACAGACAATTCCACCTGGATGACTGAGAACCTTCATAGACATATTGCCATACATTTTGGGGATGAAACCCTGAAGTTGGTAAGGAAATTCGAGAAGACAGCAAGAAAGGTGGCAGACTATAGAAACCACCTACGTTTTAACCTCAGATGCAGACAACAGAGACTCATCCCGACAAGCCTACGCCTGCAATCTACAGTTAAGGGTCACAGAGCAGAGCAGATCCTGCAGCAGGCACAAAGACATCTTCTAAATGAAAGAATAAGGCAAGTCCACTTCACCATTGATGCCCTGCAATACAATTTTGAAAACATTCACCAGGAACTCACAGCCACCCTTCCTGACCCAATCCTGGATAGAGTTATTCAGCTTGGCAATAAAGTACAGCTGGCCCAGCATCACAAGACAAAGGAGAGGCAAACTAAGAAATTTGACATTCTTCTTTCTCGCAGCAAGCAGAAACAAGGAACTGGAGAAACCACTGGGAGGAACAACAACAACAGGACCACAGAGGACAAAAAGAACATGTGGGTGAAAAATCTCTCAGACAGAGAACTTACCCAACCAGAGAGAGATGTCCTAGCCAAAGGTCTTAATTTTGCCATCACTCCCAAGCAAGTTCCGGTTGTGGAGCTCATTACAGCCACAGAATCTGCCATCCACAACAACCACCTACCTTTTGAAGAAGCAGAACAACTCCGGCTTAAAATATCTGCAGCTCTGTCCAGTGCTCAACCTCCTCCCCCCAACCTTACCGTCCAAGAGAGGAGAGCCCTGACAGCCCTCAGCAAAGATGAAACCATCACCATTTTACCTGCTGACAAAGGAAGATGTACAGTGGTTCTAAACACTGCAGACTACCACAATAAAATTACCTCACTTTTGGAGGATCACCATACATATGAAAAACTGAAAAGAGACCCCACCAACAATTACAAGAAAAAGGCAATAGACAGTTTGAAACAATTGGAACATGATGGCTCCATCGATAGGATTACCTACCACCGTCTGTATCCTGGAGAAGCCATCCCCTGCATCTACGGACTTCCTAAGATCCACAAGGAAGGAACACCCCTCCGACCCATAGTCAGCAGCATCAATTCGGTAACATACAACATTGCCAAACACCTCTCTACCATACTAGCACCTCTAGTTGGACACTCTGAACACCACATCCATAATTCGGAAGAATTTGTTTCCAAAGCAAAGATCCTGAAACTGGATACAGATGAAACTATGGTCTCCTTTGATGTGTCCTCCCTTTTCACCAGCATCCCCACCACTCATGCTCTATCCGCTGTCAGGAAGAGACTAGAAGAGGACAGCACCCTGGAAAGGAGAAGCCATCTCAACCCAAACCAGATCTGCCATCTTCTGGACCTGTGTCTTAACACCACTTATTTCACATACAGAGGTGACTTTTACAGACAAAAACACGGCTGTGCCATGGGTTCTCCTGTGTCACCCATTGTGGCCAATTTATACATGGAAGAAGTGGAGAAGAAAGCACTCAACACATTCCAGGGAACGGTGCCCACCCACTGGTTTAGGTATGTGGATGACACCTGGGTCAAAATCAAGGCCCAGGAAGTACAGGCCTTCACGGACCATATAAACACTATAGATGCCAACATTAGCTTCACCAGAGAAGACACCAAGGACAACAGACTGGCATTCCTAGACTGTGAAGTCCTCATTGGGACCGGTGGCAAGCTAGAAATAGGGATCTACAGGAAACCCACACACACAGATCAATATCTGATGTTTGACTCCCACCATCCACTGCAGCACAAACTAGGAGTCATCAGGACATTGTCACACAGAGCAGAAACCATCCCCACCTCCATGGATTCCAAAAAGAATGAAAATCAGCACCTGAGAACAGCCCTGAAGGCCTGTGGATATCCAAATTGGGCCTTCACCAAATCTAAATCTACCAGACCTAAAACAGCGACAGATAGGGCTGAGACTCAGAGTAAACGAAAGAACCTGGTCATTCCCTACATGGCTGGCGTGTCTGAAAAGATAAAACGGATATTTGGCAAACACCACATACCTGTATATTTCAAACCCACCAACACACTGAGACAGAGGCTTGTACACCCCAAAGATCAAACTCCAAAACATAAGAAAAGCAATGTAGTTTATGCAATCCAGTGCAGTGAGGAGTGCTCTGAACTCTACATTGGAGAAACCAAACAACCTATGTACAGGAGGATGGCACAACACAGGAGAAATAACACCACAGGACCAGAGTCAGCAGTTTATCTTCATCTAAAAGAAAAAGGACACTCATTTGAGGACATTAATGTTCACATTTTAGACAGAGAAGATAGGTGGTTTGAGAGAGGGGTCAAGGAATCCATTTATGCCAACTTGGAAAATCCTTCCTTGAATAGAGGTGGGGGCCTCAGGCACAAACTCTCCCCCATCTTCCTCCCCGTGTTGTCTTCTGTGCCTAGGAAGATTAAGACCATTTCAGAAGCTCAACAGCAGCATGGTGTTTTTAACGACCCTCCATTAGATGATAAAAGGACTTAAAAATTACATCTCAATATAACCATGACCTAGCCCCAGGTGTAAGGTCACACAGCTACCTAGGAACATATTTAGGATTCCCTTACCAACTTTGCTCAGACTGAAGAAGCCCCTTGGATAAGGAGCGAAACGTTTCCATTAAGAAAATAGAGATCCAGTTGACATGATTCAAGCTACAGACAATTCCACCTGGATGACTGAGAACCTTCATAGACATATTGCCATACATTTTGGGGATGAAACCCTGAAGTTGGTAAGGAAATTCGAGAAGACAGCAAGAAAGGTGGCAGACTATAGAAACCACCTACGTTTTAACCTCAGATGCAGACAACAGAGACTCATCCCGACAAGCCTACGCCTGCAATCTACAGTTAAGGGTCACAGAGCAGAGCAGATCCTGCAGCAGGCACAAAGACATCTTCTAAATGAAAGAATAAGGCAAGTCCACTTCACCATTGATGCCCTGCAATACAATTTTGAAAACATTCACCAGGAACTCACAGCCACCCTTCCTGACCCAATCCTGGATAGAGTTATTCAGCTTGGCAATAAAGTACAGCTGGCCCAGCATCACAAGACAAAGGAGAGGCAAACTAAGAAATTTGACATTCTTCTTTCTCGCAGCAAGCAGAAACAAGGAACTGGAGAAACCACTGGGAGGAACAACAACAACAGGACCACAGAGGACAAAAAGAACATGTGGGTGAAAAATCTCTCAGACAGAGAACTTACCCAACCAGAGAGAGATGTCCTAGCCAAAGGTCTTAATTTTGCCATCACTCCCAAGCAAGTTCCGGTTGTGGAGCTCATTACAGCCACAGAATCTGCCATCCACAACAACCACCTACCTTTTGAAGAAGCAGAACAACTCCGGCTTAAAATATCTGCAGCTCTGTCCAGTGCTCAACCTCCTCCCCCCAACCTTACCGTCCAAGAGAGGAGAGCCCTGACAGCCCTCAGCAAAGATGAAACCATCACCATTTTACCTGCTGACAAAGGAAGATGTACAGTGGTTCTAAACACTGCAGACTACCACAATAAAATTACCTCACTTTTGGAGGATCACCATACATATGAAAAACTGAAAAGAGACCCCACCAACAATTACAAGAAAAAGGCAATAGACAGTTTGAAACAATTGGAACATGATGGCTCCATCGATAGGATTACCTACCACCGTCTGTATCCTGGAGAAGCCATCCCCTGCATCTACGGACTTCCTAAGATCCACAAGGAAGGAACACCCCTCCGACCCATAGTCAGCAGCATCAATTCGGTAACATACAACATTGCCAAACACCTCTCTACCATACTAGCACCTCTAGTTGGACACTCTGAACACCACATCCATAATTCGGAAGAATTTGTTTCCAAAGCAAAGATCCTGAAACTGGATACAGATGAAACTATGGTCTCCTTTGATGTGTCCTCCCTTTTCACCAGCATCCCCACCACTCATGCTCTATCCGCTGTCAGGAAGAGACTAGAAGAGGACAGCACCCTGGAAAGGAGAAGCCATCTCAACCCAAACCAGATCTGCCATCTTCTGGACCTGTGTCTTAACACCACTTATTTCACATACAGAGGTGACTTTTACAGACAAAAACACGGCTGTGCCATGGGTTCTCCTGTGTCACCCATTGTGGCCAATTTATACATGGAAGAAGTGGAGAAGAAAGCACTCAACACATTCCAGGGAACGGTGCCCACCCACTGGTTTAGGTATGTGGATGACACCTGGGTCAAAATCAAGGCCCAGGAAGTACAGGCCTTCACGGACCATATAAACACTATAGATGCCAACATTAGCTTCACCAGAGAAGACACCAAGGACAACAGACTGGCATTCCTAGACTGTGAAGTCCTCATTGGGACTGGTGGCAAGCTAGAAATAGGGATCTACAGGAAACCCACACACACAGATCAATATCTGATGTTTGACTCCCACCATCCACTGCAGCACAAACTAGGAGTCATCAGGACATTGTCACACAGAGCAGAAACCATCCCCACCTCCATGGATTCCAAAAAGAATGAAAATCAGCACCTGAGAACAGCCCTGAAGGCCTGTGGATATCCAAATTGGGCCTTCACCAAATCTAAATCTACCAGACCTAAAACAGCGACAGATAGGGCTGAGACTCAGAGTAAACGAAAGAACCTGGTCATTCCCTACATGGCTGGCGTGTCTGAAAAGATAAAACGGATATTTGGCAAACACCACATACCTGTATATTTCAAACCCACCAACACACTGAGACAGAGGCTTGTACACCCCAAAGATCAAACTCCAAAACATAAGAAAAGCAATGTAGTTTATGCAATCCAGTGCAGTGAGGAGTGCTCTGAACTCTACATTGGAGAAACCAAACAACCTATGTACAGGAGGATGGCACAACACAGGAGAAATAACACCACAGGACCAGAGTCAGCAGTTTATCTTCATCTAAAAGAAAAAGGACACTCATTTGAGGACATTAATGTTCACATTTTAGACAGAGAAGATAGGTGGTTTGAGAGAGGGGTCAAGGAATCCATTTATGCCAACTTGGAAAATCCTTCCTTGAATAGAGGTGGGGGCCTCAGGCACAAACTCTCCCCCATCTTCCTCCCCGTGTTGTCTTCTGTGCCTAGGAAGATTAAGACCATTTCAGAAGCTCAACAGCAGCATGGTGTTTTTAACGACCCTCCATTAGATGATAAAAGGACTTAAAAATTACATCTCAATATAACCATGACCTAGCCCCAGGTGTAAGGTCACACAGCTACCTAGGAACATATTTAGGATTCCCTTACCAACTTTGCTCAGACTGAAGAAGCCCCTTGGATAAGGAGCGAAACGTTTCCATTAAGAAAATAGAGATCCAGTTGACATGATTCAAGCTACAGACAATTCCACCTGGATGACTGAGAACCTTCATAGACATATTGCCATACATTTTGGGGATGAAACCCTGAAGTTGGTAAGGAAATTCGAGAAGACAGCAAGAAAGGTGGCAGACTATAGAAACCACCTACGTTTTAACCTCAGATGCAGACAACAGAGACTCATCCCGACAAGCCTACGCCTGCAATCTACAGTTAAGGGTCACAGAGCAGAGCAGATCCTGCAGCAGGCACAAAGACATCTTCTAAATGAAAGAATAAGGCAAGTCCACTTCACCATTGATGCCCTGCAATACAATTTTGAAAACATTCACCAGGAACTCACAGCCACCCTTCCTGACCCAATCCTGGATAGAGTTATTCAGCTTGGCAATAAAGTACAGCTGGCCCAGCATCACAAGACAAAGGAGAGGCAAACTAAGAAATTTGACATTCTTCTTTCTCGCAGCAAGCAGAAACAAGAAACTGGAGAAACCACTGGGAGGAACAACAACAACAGGACCACAGAGGACAAAAAGAACATGTGGGTGAAAAATCTCTCAGACAGAGAACTTACCCAACCAGAGAGAGATGTCCTAGCCAAAGGTCTTAATTTTGCCATCACTCCCAAGCAAGTTCCGGTTGTGGAGCTCATTACAGCCACAGAATCTGCCATCCACAACAACCACCTACCTTTTGAAGAAGCAGAACAACTCCGGCTTAAAATATCTGCAGCTCTGTCCAGTGCTCAACCTCCTCCCCCCAACCTTACCGTCCAAGAGAGGAGAGCCCTGACAGCCCTCAGCAAAGATGAAACCATCACCATTTTACCTGCTGACAAAGGAAGATGTACAGTGGTTCTAAACACTGCAGACTACCACAATAAAATTACCTCACTTTTGGAGGATCACCATACATATGAAAAACTGAAAAGAGACCCCACCAACAATTACAAGAAAAAGGCAATAGACAGTTTGAAACAATTGGAACATGATGGCTCCATCGATAGGATTACCTACCACCGTCTGTATCCTGGAGAAGCCATCCCCTGCATCTACGGACTTCCTAAGATCCACAAGGAAGGAACACCCCTCCGACCCATAGTCAGCAGCATCAATTCGGTAACATACAACATTGCCAAACACCTCTCTACCATACTAGCACCTCTAGTTGGACACTCTGAACACCACATCCATAATTCGGAAGAATTTGTTTCCAAAGCAAAGATCCTGAAACTGGATACAGATGAAACTATGGTCTCCTTTGATGTGTCCTCCCTTTTCACCAGCATCCCCACCACTCATGCTCTATCCGCTGTCAGGAAGAGACTAGAAGAGGACAGCACCCTGGAAAGGAGAAGCCATCTCAACCCAAACCAGATCTGCCATCTTCTGGACCTGTGTCTTAACACCACTTATTTCACATACAGAGGTGACTTTTACAGACAAAAACACGGCTGTGCCATGGGTTCTCCTGTGTCACCCATTGTGGCCAATTTATACATGGAAGAAGTGGAGAAGAAAGCACTCAACACATTCCAGGGAACGGTGCCCACCCACTGGTTTAGGTATGTGGATGACACCTGGGTCAAAATCAAGGCCCAGGAAGTACAGGCCTTCACGGACCATATAAACACTATAGATGCCAACATTAGCTTCACCAGAGAAGACACCAAGGACAACAGACTGGCATTCCTAGACTGTGAAGTCCTCATTGGGACCGGTGGCAAGCTAGAAATAGGGATCTACAGGAAACCCACACACACAGATCAATATCTGATGTTTGACTCCCACCATCCACTGCAGCACAAACTAGGAGTCATCAGGACATTGTCACACAGAGCAGAAACCATCCCCACCTCCATGGATTCCAAAAAGAATGAAAATCAGCACCTGAGAACAGCCCTGAAGGCCTGTGGATATCCAAATTGGGCCTTCACCAAATCTAAATCTACCAGACCTAAAACAGCGACAGATAGGGCTGAGACTCAGAGTAAACGAAAGAACCTGGTCATTCCCTACATGGCTGGCGTGTCTGAAAAGATAAAACGGATATTTGGCAAACACCACATACCTGTATATTTCAAACCCACCAACACACTGAGACAGAGGCTTGTACACCCCAAAGATCAAACTCCAAAACATAAGAAAAGCAATGTAGTTTATGCAATCCAGTGCAGTGAGGAGTGCTCTGAACTCTACATTGGAGAAACCAAACAACCTATGTACAGGAGGATGGCACAACACAGGAGAAATAACACCACAGGACCAGAGTCAGCAGTTTATCTTCATCTAAAAGAAAAAGGACACTCATTTGAGGACATTAATGTTCACATTTTAGACAGAGAAGATAGGTGGTTTGAGAGAGGGGTCAAGGAATCCATTTATGCCAACTTGGAAAATCCTTCCTTGAATAGAGGTGGGGGCCTCAGGCACAAACTCTCCCCCATCTTCCTCCCCGTGTTGTCTTCTGTGCCTAGGAAGATTAAGACCATTTCAGAAGCTCAACAGCAGCATGGTGTTTTTAACGACCCTCCATTAGATGATAAAAGGACTTAAAAATTACATCTCAATATAACCATGACCTAGCCCCAGGTGTAAGGTCACACAGCTACCTAGGAACATATTTAGGATTCCCTTACCAACTTTGCTCAGACTGAAGAAGCCCCTTGGATAAGGAGCGAAACGTTTCCATTAAGAAAATAGAGATCCAGTTGACATGATTCAAGCTACAGACAATTCCACCTGGATGACTGAGAACCTTCATAGACATATTGCCATACATTTTGGGGATGAAACCCTGAAGTTGGTAAGGAAATTCGAGAAGACAGCAAGAAAGGTGGCAGACTATAGAAACCACCTACGTTTTAACCTCAGATGCAGACAACAGAGACTCATCCCGACAAGCCTACGCCTGCAATCTACAGTTAAGGGTCACAGAGCAGAGCAGATCCTGCAGCAGGCACAAAGACATCTTCTAAATGAAAGAATAAGGCAAGTCCACTTCACCATTGATGCCCTGCAATACAATTTTGAAAACATTCACCAGGAACTCACAGCCACCCTTCCTGACCCAATCCTGGATAGAGTTATTCAGCTTGGCAATAAAGTACAGCTGGCCCAGCATCACAAGACAAAGGAGAGGCAAACTAAGAAATTTGACATTCTTCTTTCTCGCAGCAAGCAGAAACAAGGAACTGGAGAAACCACTGGGAGGAACAACAACAACAGGACCACAGAGGACAAAAAGAACATGTGGGTGAAAAATCTCTCAGACAGAGAACTTACCCAACCAGAGAGAGATGTCCTAGCCAAAGGTCTTAATTTTGCCATCACTCCCAAGCAAGTTCCGGTTGTGGAGCTCATTACAGCCACAGAATCTGCCATCCACAACAACCACCTACCTTTTGAAGAAGCAGAACAACTCCGGCTTAAAATATCTGCAGCTCTGTCCAGTGCTCAACCTCCTCCCCCCAACCTTACCGTCCAAGAGAGGAGAGCCCTGACAGCCCTCAGCAAAGATGAAACCATCACCATTTTACCTGCTGACAAAGGAAGATGTACAGTGGTTCTAAACACTGCAGACTACCACAATAAAATTACCTCACTTTTGGAGGATCACCATACATATGAAAAACTGAAAAGAGACCCCACCAACAATTACAAGAAAAAGGCAATAGACAGTTTGAAACAATTGGAACATGATGGCTCCATCGATAGGATTACCTACCACCGTCTGTATCCTGGAGAAGCCATCCCCTGCATCTACGGACTTCCTAAGATCCACAAGGAAGGAACACCCCTCCGACCCATAGTCAGCAGCATCAATTCGGTAACATACAACATTGCCAAACACCTCTCTACCATACTAGCACCTCTAGTTGGACACTCTGAACACCACATCCATAATTCGGAAGAATTTGTTTCCAAAGCAAAGATCCTGAAACTGGATACAGATGAAACTATGGTCTCCTTTGATGTGTCCTCCCTTTTCACCAGCATCCCCACCACTCATGCTCTATCCGCTGTCAGGAAGAGACTAGAAGAGGACAGCACCCTGGAAAGGAGAAGCCATCTCAACCCAAACCAGATCTGCCATCTTCTGGACCTGTGTCTTAACACCACTTATTTCACATACAGAGGTGACTTTTACAGACAAAAACACGGCTGTGCCATGGGTTCTCCTGTGTCACCCATTGTGGCCAATTTATACATGGAAGAAGTGGAGAAGAAAGCACTCAACACATTCCAGGGAACGGTGCCCACCCACTGGTTTAGGTATGTGGATGACACCTGGGTCAAAATCAAGGCCCAGGAAGTACAGGCCTTCACGGACCATATAAACACTATAGATGCCAACATTAGCTTCACCAGAGAAGACACCAAGGACAACAGACTGGCATTCCTAGACTGTGAAGTCCTCATTGGGACCGGTGGCAAGCTAGAAATAGGGATCTACAGGAAACCCACACACACAGATCAATATCTGATGTTTGACTCCCACCATCCACTGCAGCACAAACTAGGAGTCATCAGGACATTGTCACACAGAGCAGAAACCATCCCCACCTCCATGGATTCCAAAAAGAATGAAAATCAGCACCTGAGAACAGCCCTGAAGGCCTGTGGATATCCAAATTGGGCCTTCACCAAATCTAAATCTACCAGACCTAAAACAGCGACAGATAGGGCTGAGACTCAGAGTAAACGAAAGAACCTGGTCATTCCCTACATGGCTGGCGTGTCTGAAAAGATAAAACGGATATTTGGCAAACACCACATACCTGTATATTTCAAACCCACCAACACACTGAGACAGAGGCTTGTACACCCCAAAGATCAAACTCCAAAACATAAGAAAAGCAATGTAGTTTATGCAATCCAGTGCAGTGAGGAGTGCTCTGAACTCTACATTGGAGAAACCAAACAACCTATGTACAGGAGGATGGCACAACACAGGAGAAATAACACCACAGGACCAGAGTCAGCAGTTTATCTTCATCTAAAAGAAAAAGGACACTCATTTGAGGACATTAATGTTCACATTTTAGACAGAGAAGATAGGTGGTTTGAGAGAGGGGTCAAGGAATCCATTTATGCCAACTTGGAAAATCCTTCCTTGAATAGAGGTGGGGGCCTCAGGCACAAACTCTCCCCCATCTTCCTCCCCGTGTTGTCTTCTGTGCCTAGGAAGATTAAGACCATTTCAGAAGCTCAACAGCAGCATGGTGTTTTTAACGACCCTCCATTAGATGATAAAAGGACTTAAAAATTACATCTCAATATAACCATGACCTAGCCCCAGGTGTAAGGTCACACAGCTACCTAGGAACATATTTAGGATTCCCTTACCAACTTTGCTCAGACTGAAGAAGCCCCTTGGATAAGGAGCGAAACGTTTCCATTAAGAAAATAGAGATCCAGTTGACATGATTCAAGCTACAGACAATTCCACCTGGATGACTGAGAACCTTCATAGACATATTGCCATACATTTTGGGGATGAAACCCTGAAGTTGGTAAGGAAATTCGAGAAGACAGCAAGAAAGGTGGCAGACTATAGAAACCACCTACGTTTTAACCTCAGATGCAGACAACAGAGACTCATCCCGACAAGCCTACGCCTGCAATCTACAGTTAAGGGTCACAGAGCAGAGCAGATCCTGCAGCAGGCACAAAGACATCTTCTAAATGAAAGAATAAGGCAAGTCCACTTCACCATTGATGCCCTGCAATACAATTTTGAAAACATTCACCAGGAACTCACAGCCACCCTTCCTGACCCAATCCTGGATAGAGTTATTCAGCTTGGCAATAAAGTACAGCTGGCCCAGCATCACAAGACAAAGGAGAGGCAAACTAAGAAATTTGACATTCTTCTTTCTCGCAGCAAGCAGAAACAAGGAACTGGAGAAACCACTGGGAGGAACAACAACAACAGGACCACAGAGGACAAAAAGAACATGTGGGTGAAAAATCTCTCAGACAGAGAACTTACCCAACCAGAGAGAGATGTCCTAGCCAAAGGTCTTAATTTTGCCATCACTCCCAAGCAAGTTCCGGTTGTGGAGCTCATTACAGCCACAGAATCTGCCATCCACAACAACCACCTACCTTTTGAAGAAGCAGAACAACTCCGGCTTAAAATATCTGCAGCTCTGTCCAGTGCTCAACCTCCTCCCCCCAACCTTACCGTCCAAGAGAGGAGAGCCCTGACAGCCCTCAGCAAAGATGAAACCATCACCATTTTACCTGCTGACAAAGGAAGATGTACAGTGGTTCTAAACACTGCAGACTACCACAATAAAATTACCTCACTTTTGGAGGATCACCATACATATGAAAAACTGAAAAGAGACCCCACCAACAATTACAAGAAAAAGGCAATAGACAGTTTGAAACAATTGGAACATGATGGCTCCATCGATAGGATTACCTACCACCGTCTGTATCCTGGAGAAGCCATCCCCTGCATCTACGGACTTCCTAAGATCCACAAGGAAGGAACACCCCTCCGACCCATAGTCAGCAGCATCAATTCGGTAACATACAACATTGCCAAACACCTCTCTACCATACTAGCACCTCTAGTTGGACACTCTGAACACCACATCCATAATTCGGAAGAATTTGTTTCCAAAGCAAAGATCCTGAAACTGGATACAGATGAAACTATGGTCTCCTTTGATGTGTCCTCCCTTTTCACCAGCATCCCCACCACTCATGCTCTATCCGCTGTCAGGAAGAGACTAGAAGAGGACAGCACCCTGGAAAGGAGAAGCCATCTCAACCCAAACCAGATCTGCCATCTTCTGGACCTGTGTCTTAACACCACTTATTTCACATACAGAGGTGACTTTTACAGACAAAAACACGGCTGTGCCATGGGTTCTCCTGTGTCACCCATTGTGGCCAATTTATACATGGAAGAAGTGGAGAAGAAAGCACTCAACACATTCCAGGGAACGGTGCCCACCCACTGGTTTAGGTATGTGGATGACACCTGGGTCAAAATCAAGGCCCAGGAAGTACAGGCCTTCACGGACCATATAAACACTATAGATGCCAACATTAGCTTCACCAGAGAAGACACCAAGGACAACAGACTGGCATTCCTAGACTGTGAAGTCCTCATTGGGACCGGTGGCAAGCTAGAAATAGGGATCTACAGGAAACCCACACACACAGATCAATATCTGATGTTTGACTCCCACCATCCACTGCAGCACAAACTAGGAGTCATCAGGACATTGTCACACAGAGCAGAAACCATCCCCACCTCCATGGATTCCAAAAAGAATGAAAATCAGCACCTGAGAACAGCCCTGAAGGCCTGTGGATATCCAAATTGGGCCTTCACCAAATCTAAATCTACCAGACCTAAAACAGCGACAGATAGGGCTGAGACTCAGAGTAAACGAAAGAACCTGGTCATTCCCTACATGGCTGGCGTGTCTGAAAAGATAAAACGGATATTTGGCAAACACCACATACCTGTATATTTCAAACCCACCAACACACTGAGACAGAGGCTTGTACACCCCAAAGATCAAACTCCAAAACATAAGAAAAGCAATGTAGTTTATGCAATCCAGTGCAGTGAGGAGTGCTCTGAACTCTACATTGGAGAAACCAAACAACCTATGTACAGGAGGATGGCACAACACAGGAGAAATAACACCACAGGACCAGAGTCAGCAGTTTATCTTCATCTAAAAGAAAAAGGACACTCATTTGAGGACATTAATGTTCACATTTTAGACAGAGAAGATAGGTGGTTTGAGAGAGGGGTCAAGGAATCCATTTATGCCAACTTGGAAAATCCTTCCTTGAATAGAGGTGGGGGCCTCAGGCACAAACTCTCCCCCATCTTCCTCCCCGTGTTGTCTTCTGTGCCTAGGAAGATTAAGACCATTTCAGAAGCTCAACAGCAGCATGGTGTTTTTAACGACCCTCCATTAGATGATAAAAGGACTTAAAAATTACATCTCAATATAACCATGACCTAGCCCCAGGTGTAAGGTCACACAGCTACCTAGGAACATATTTAGGATTCCCTTACCAACTTTGCTCAGACTGAAGAAGCCCCTTGGATAAGGAGCGAAACGTTTCCATTAAGAAAATAGAGATCCAGTTGACATGATTCAAGCTACAGACAATTCCACCTGGATGACTGAGAACCTTCATAGACATATTGCCATACATTTTGGGGATGAAACCCTGAAGTTGGTAAGGAAATTCGAGAAGACAGCAAGAAAGGTGGCAGACTATAGAAACCACCTACGTTTTAACCTCAGATGCAGACAACAGAGACTCATCCCGACAAGCCTACGCCTGCAATCTACAGTTAAGGGTCACAGAGCAGAGCAGATCCTGCAGCAGGCACAAAGACATCTTCTAAATGAAAGAATAAGGCAAGTCCACTTCACCATTGATGCCCTGCAATACAATTTTGAAAACATTCACCAGGAACTCACAGCCACCCTTCCTGACCCAATCCTGGATAGAGTTATTCAGCTTGGCAATAAAGTACAGCTGGCCCAGCATCACAAGACAAAGGAGAGGCAAACTAAGAAATTTGACATTCTTCTTTCTCGCAGCAAGCAGAAACAAGAAACTGGAGAAACCACTGGGAGGAACAACAACAACAGGACCACAGAGGACAAAAAGAACATGTGGGTGAAAAATCTCTCAGACAGAGAACTTACCCAACCAGAGAGAGATGTCCTAGCCAAAGGTCTTAATTTTGCCATCACTCCCAAGCAAGTTCCGGTTGTGGAGCTCATTACAGCCACAGAATCTGCCATCCACAACAACCACCTACCTTTTGAAGAAGCAGAACAACTCCGGCTTAAAATATCTGCAGCTCTGTCCAGTGCTCAACCTCCTCCCCCCAACCTTACCGTCCAAGAGAGGAGAGCCCTGACAGCCCTCAGCAAAGATGAAACCATCACCATTTTACCTGCTGACAAAGGAAGATGTACAGTGGTTCTAAACACTGCAGACTACCACAATAAAATTACCTCACTTTTGGAGGATCACCATACATATGAAAAACTGAAAAGAGACCCCACCAACAATTACAAGAAAAAGGCAATAGACAGTTTGAAACAATTGGAACATGATGGCTCCATCGATAGGATTACCTACCACCGTCTGTATCCTGGAGAAGCCATCCCCTGCATCTACGGACTTCCTAAGATCCACAAGGAAGGAACACCCCTCCGACCCATAGTCAGCAGCATCAATTCGGTAACATACAACATTGCCAAACACCTCTCTACCATACTAGCACCTCTAGTTGGACACTCTGAACACCACATCCATAATTCGGAAGAATTTGTTTCCAAAGCAAAGATCCTGAAACTGGATACAGATGAAACTATGGTCTCCTTTGATGTGTCCTCCCTTTTCACCAGCATCCCCACCACTCATGCTCTATCCGCTGTCAGGAAGAGACTAGAAGAGGACAGCACCCTGGAAAGGAGAAGCCATCTCAACCCAAACCAGATCTGCCATCTTCTGGACCTGTGTCTTAACACCACTTATTTCACATACAGAGGTGACTTTTACAGACAAAAACACGGCTGTGCCATGGGTTCTCCTGTGTCACCCATTGTGGCCAATTTATACATGGAAGAAGTGGAGAAGAAAGCACTCAACACATTCCAGGGAACGGTGCCCACCCACTGGTTTAGGTATGTGGATGACACCTGGGTCAAAATCAAGGCCCAGGAAGTACAGGCCTTCACGGACCATATAAACACTATAGATGCCAACATTAGCTTCACCAGAGAAGACACCAAGGACAACAGACTGGCATTCCTAGACTGTGAAGTCCTCATTGGGACCGGTGGCAAGCTAGAAATAGGGATCTACAGGAAACCCACACACACAGATCAATATCTGATGTTTGACTCCCACCATCCACTGCAGCACAAACTAGGAGTCATCAGGACATTGTCACACAGAGCAGAAACCATCCCCACCTCCATGGATTCCAAAAAGAATGAAAATCAGCACCTGAGAACAGCCCTGAAGGCCTGTGGATATCCAAATTGGGCCTTCACCAAATCTAAATCTACCAGACCTAAAACAGCGACAGATAGGGCTGAGACTCAGAGTAAACGAAAGAACCTGGTCATTCCCTACATGGCTGGCGTGTCTGAAAAGATAAAACGGATATTTGGCAAACACCACATACCTGTATATTTCAAACCCACCAACACACTGAGACAGAGGCTTGTACACCCCAAAGATCAAACTCCAAAACATAAGAAAAGCAATGTAGTTTATGCAATCCAGTGCAGTGAGGAGTGCTCTGAACTCTACATTGGAGAAACCAAACAACCTATGTACAGGAGGATGGCACAACACAGGAGAAATAACACCACAGGACCAGAGTCAGCAGTTTATCTTCATCTAAAAGAAAAAGGACACTCATTTGAGGACATTAATGTTCACATTTTAGACAGAGAAGATAGGTGGTTTGAGAGAGGGGTCAAGGAATCCATTTATGCCAACTTGGAAAATCCTTCCTTGAATAGAGGTGGGGGCCTCAGGCACAAACTCTCCCCCATCTTCCTCCCCGTGTTGTCTTCTGTGCCTAGGAAGATTAAGACCATTTCAGAAGCTCAACAGCAGCATGGTGTTTTTAACGACCCTCCATTAGATGATAAAAGGACTTAAAAATTACATCTCAATATAACCATGACCTAGCCCCAGGTGTAAGGTCACACAGCTACCTAGGAACATATTTAGGATTCCCTTACCAACTTTGCTCAGACTGAAGAAGCCCCTTGGATAAGGAGCGAAACGTTTCCATTAAGAAAATAGAGATCCAGTTGACATGATTCAAGCTACAGACAATTCCACCTGGATGACTGAGAACCTTCATAGACAATTAAAGGAGAAGAACACTCAAACTTGACTAACTATTACAGAATGAAGGAAAATATTTTAACATTGGACATATTGAAGGATATTTTTGAACAATGGATCCAGAAGTTAATTTTAATAGTGACTGCCTCTATAGATAGATTGTGTCTAAAATATGTTATGGAAGAGGAACAAGTTCTACCTGACAAGATCAAGACTGGGTTGAAAGTGGATTTGAAAATGACAGGCTACAAGAATGACATGGAAAAAGATGTTACACTGGACATACAAAAGAAACTGGCTGATGTCTTAATAATTAAAAAGGATATACAAACAGTAAACCAAGAGAGTGACCTGGATAATTTTCCTATATTGGATTTTTAAAAGAGGCTTGTTAAAGTTTTGAAGAATTTTGTGAGAAGGGACAAAGAAAAAAATGAAAACAAATCAAGTTCTACAACATTATTTGAATGGCCTAAAGATTAAGATTGTTAGAAGTAAAAGGAAGGAAGGTTTATTTGATCATGGTTAAAATAAGTACGTTATTATCTCTGGTAACCCTTAATGGACTTTTGCTGACAGAAGGACTGAAAAGATGATGCTTTATGGAATTGTTTATAGATAAGAGATGGAATTTGGGAAGAAGAGATCATTTGTTGCATTTTAAGAGAAGGTAATAAATTGTTTATACTTACAATGAAGGTGGGAAGTCACTTCCTTATATATTTCTTTTCTTTTATTTACTATATTCTATTTTTTCTTTCTTTTCTATTTCTATTTCTTCCCTTTCTTCTTTCTTTTCTGCACCTTCTACTCTTTCTTTTTAGTACTTTCAGTACTTTTCAGTTTGTATTGGTTTTTTACTGTTGTAATTATAACCTTTAACAAATTTACCATAAAAATTGTAGAGAAACTGGAATATATCACAATTGCATACATACAGGGTTTGTTTCATAATTCTGGAGTGACACAGCACAAGGTTCATCTTCACCAAGCCCTCTTCTGCAAGGTTTTGGCCAGATGGATTTCCTAATGAAGCAGGTAAGGTAAGGTAAGGTAAGGTAAGGTAAGGTAAGGTAAGGTAAGGTAAGGTAAGGTAAGGTAAGGTAAGGTAAGGTAAGGTAAGGTAAGGTAAGGTAAGGTAAGGTAAGGTAAGGTAAGGTTTCCCCTTCCAGTCATATCCATCTCTAGGGGGCTCATCTTCGATTCTTGGCCAAGGGAGTCAGCATTGTCCATAGACGCTTCCGTGGTCATGTGGCCAACATGAGGTGCACGGAACACTGTTACCTTCCCACCGGAGTGGTACCTGTTTATCTACTTGCATTTTTACGTGCTTTCGAACTGCTAGGTTGGCAGGAGCTGGGCGAGAACAGGAGCTCACCCGTTACGCGGTGCTTCCGGGTCTCAAACTGCCAACCTGCCGTCCTTTCATTCGACAGTTGGTAGTCTTAATCATTAAGCAGGATGTCCCTCAAATTGCCAGGTCATAAATTATCTAAGGTTTTAATGAAGCAAATATACAACTCAAAGCATATATTACTGTATATTTTGCACATCTGCGGGTGGTCGATCCTCCACTTTCTAAAAGATAATTTTCCCCTCATGAAGTTTAAGAAAATCACAGCTATAGAAAATGAGTCATAATTCCTGTAGCATTTGTCAATATTCTAGAAGAAGTGCAGCTGTACTTTTGAATCTCACCAACATTTAACTTCTGTCAGCCATGAATGCTTCTTTGTGACTTCCTTTCTGACTCAAAGCTGAGCTGCTGGAAACAGTCCAAAAAGGAAGCATCTAGCACTGCTGCAAGATCACCCAAATGCCGGTTAAGAGATACTTGGCCATAGGTAAAAACAAAACCTTCCAAAGAATTCTTGCCTTGTTCATACTGTATATGAATGATGGCTTATTTTGCCATTTGGTTTGACGGCATGATGACATGTAACATATATAGGTTTTGCAAACCTGGACAGTTTTCTATCACCCTCTTCTTTTTGCCACCTGACAGATTACAGCTACAGTTTTAGGTGATGCCATTTGCCAATTACATATATTGATTAAGCCAACAGGCAAAAAATACTTAATCACATCTGCCACTCAGGCCTGATTATTCTTCCCAGAAAATGCTGTCCTTGCATTTTGTTTTTGCATTATGCTTAGCTTCGTCTGAAGTGAAGAGTTGAAGACCAAATGTCTTAGAAAAGAATGTCAACCTTTATTTAGACATATAAAGCCTGATATTAGTAAAAAGTGAGCTGAGATTTTATGCCGTGTGCATTTTCATGAAGCTCAATAGTGAACTATTGATGTTTGTTATTTACCAACCTCCTTGGTACAATTAATAATTGCTTAGAAGTGATGAGAAGATATGCAGCTATTCTCAGACCTCATTTCAATCCTTTTGCATTGCATATCATATGGACTGGAACTTGGATTTGATCTAAGGCAATATTATTAGTTTTGCCAACTGGCTTTTTTTACATTCCAGCCAGTTGGCAGAAAAGGAATGGAAAAAGTTCCTACCCATTCCCTGTTCTCTTTATTCCCCTTCATCATTGCACAAATCCCCAATCCAGGACCCCAGCAATGACCCATGTAAGATTTCAAGAGCTACTGTACATATTATAAGGAATCCAATGAAATGAATTGATCATTTGTGACTACAGAGAAAACATGATATCCACATCTCAGAGTAGACTTTATTTCATTTTATTTATTTCATTTAATTTATATAGCCGCCCATCTCAGACCAGTGACTCTGGGTGGATTTTACTTTTGACATCATTCTGTCCTTGGCAGATTTAGTTGAGGATTGATTAAAGTGCTATATTTGCTTTCATTTTGTTTTTGTATTTTTTTTACTTTTCTCAAACAAAAATTATGTTCTACATCACTTTACCAATGGAGGGGGAAGGTTTCCAGCACATTTAAGCTAATGTTTCTATTTTCAATGCATTAGAATGCATGCTTGTGCATATTTTGCCTTTGTGTCTGTATATTTAGTTGTAAATTGAATCAACAATTTCTGAAAGTGCAGATTATGGTATACACATGCATTCCAATTTATCATCAGTTTTGAAAGGGGCAAACAGACAAATTTGCCTAAAAATTCAGATGTAGTACATTTCTTCCCCATCCCTGCATTACATTTTCAAAATCAATTGACTAACTCCAGATATAGAAAGATTTTTCTATGCTGTCCTTCCCTGTTCCCACATGCACACAAATACAAGGCCAAAAATACTTTCTGTTCACTTGGACAGAAGCAGCTAGTAATTTCTATTAGTCTAGAGAGAAATGAACATTGGCATCAAGTTGGGTTTTGAATTATTTCCCCAGGAATTAAGTCAAAATGTACCTTTGAAATGGCATGTTGTTTATGTCCAAACCATCTGGAAAGGCTTTGGTTGAAAAGGGAAAGAGTGACATTGAATGTTTAGCTGATTATGATTTGACCCTTACAATACTAAATGTTATTAGTTCCTGGAAAGCCCCATGCATTTAATAAAGCTTGGAAGCTCATGAGCTATATTTTTTTCAAGTCTGAACCTTTTGAAAATTCTCTTTCCTTGATTTGTTTCCTGTGGAGACATTTTATTGGCCTTGAGGGCATATTACTCAGTGTTGCATGGAATTTTTTGGGAGAATGTTCACTGAAACTGGAAACAGTACAAAATTCTGAATTAGCTAAGCATGATACAATCATGTATTTGGCTCTACAGAAGTTATAAAGATATGGATAGGAGAATTAGTTGTTTTGTCATGACTGAGTAATACGGATCAAAAGATATTTAGATATCCAGTTAAATTTTTACGTTCATTGGATGTGGTTCTTTGTGATTCTGTTCATTGAGTAATCTTTGTGTGTTAATTCACATAAACTTAAATCTGGCAATATAGAAGTGGAGAAAATAGCCCAATTAGAGTATATGACATGATATGACATGACATGACATGACATAACATAAAACATAACATAAAACATAACATAACATAACGGAATATATCCAAATACAAACTTGCATCATAATCCTTTTGGCATGATATTTCATCAATAATAATAATAATAATAATAATAGTAATAATAATAATATTATTATTACAGGAATCAAGCACTCCAGATTCTCTCTCTCTCTCTCTCTCTCTCTCTCTCTCTCTCTCTCTCTCTCTCTCTCTCTCTCAGCACAAAGCACACTGGAGTGTCCACACCGGAGTTTATTTTTTTTATAAGCCCCCCCACACACACACACAGATTCCCTGAAAAGACATGTTTGTTGAGTTACTTTTATGTTCTCATAATATTTCTGTATATTTTGCTACTTCAAGACTATTGCCTTCTGTGGAAATCTCAGTCACAGGAACTTTACTTATTCTTATTTGTTCCATTCATACTTTTAATGAAAAATGCTTAAGGTAAATAACAAGAATAAAATCCACAAAAACAGTAACAAATTCACAAACAAGTAAAAGGGTGCAATATAATCAGATATGAACATTTTTTTTAAAAAAGCAGAACATTAAAAACAATTAAATTAAAATTATAGATTAAAATGTAG
Organism: Charina bottae; assembly: GCA_023362775.1. NCBI lineage: Eukaryota > Metazoa > Chordata > Lepidosauria > Squamata > Charinaidae > Charina > Charina bottae. The sequence continues at coordinate 21,802,142 of JALMGJ010000004.1, read as the reverse complement.
ACTGCCAGAAGGGGGGGGAAATCAGTCAAATTGCTCTAAATAAATTGGTATTTGCCTGTCTTAGAATGCCATCAAGTTGCTATTTCTAATGACCATCAAATATGTAAATATTATTAAATCTGCCTTTGTAAGATAAAAGAGCGTTTTCTAAGAGTAATACTTGCATTGTAATTCTGTGCACAGACAGAGGAAGAAGACTCACTAGAAATGGGACATACTTCTGAATAGGATTGTATGCAGTAGGTTTGTACCAGATAAGTCACAGTTGTTATAGAATACAGGGATAAGTTGGTTTTATAATGGTTTCACAGGCTGATTTTGCCCACAGGCAATGTCTAAATTACTTGTTAGCAGCTAGTAATGGCATATAGGAATCATGATGGATTATTCCCTGAAAGCATAAACTCAGAGTAGACCAGCAATTAAAAAGCTAATAGCATTGAGAAAAGAATGTACAGAATGTAATGTAATGCAGAAATTCTCATTCTCCCCATAATAGCCACAACATCTATACCTTAAGCTGACAATACTAGCCACTGTATTTGTGTTCTTTGTGTGTGCATGTGTGGTGTGTGTATTAATTACCCAAATGAGAAACCTAACAAAATAACTAGAGTATAAAAATTAGAAAACAGATGGCTTAGAAAAAAATATGACATCTTTATACTGTATAGAACTATGAATGTGGATAAATAGGGAACAGCTGTTTACCCTTTTGCTCAAAACTACAATTAGAGAATACCTAATGATTTTATTGTATAATTCTAGCTTTATGTTAAAGGATAACCAATTGTTTAACTGGGTGAAATTCTCTCTTTACATCCATAGACCCAGCACTAGTGATTGAATCCATGGCAGCAGTTCTACGTAACACACCTGACCTAACTAGATACACAAAGATCAAAATACCCAGAATCATGGACCTCATCAACCTCTGCCTCACCACCTGCTTTCAGTTTGATGGACAAATATACCAACAAATCAAAGGAACATCTATGGGATCACCACTCTCAGGACTCATAGCAGAGATAGTAATGCAACATCTAGAAAGGATAGCACTCCCACACATACAACCCAAAGTATGGATCCGGTATGTAGATGACACCTTCGTCATAAGGATCAACTGGAGGAAACACATGAAACCATCAACAATATCTTCAAAGGAATAAAATTCACAAGGGAAGAAAAAAACAACAACACACTACCCTTCTTGGACATCCTCATCAGTAGAGGAAATGATGGTATTCTAGAAAAACAAGTCTACTGGAAATCTACCCACACTAATCAAGTGCTCCACTACCAAAGCAATAACCCAACCTCCCACAATATGAGCTGTGTAAGAACACTATTCAGACGAGCACAAATGCACTGCAGCAACCCAGAACACCAGAAAAAGGAAACAGACCACTTATATAGCATCTTCCAGCAAAACGGATACCCACGCAACTTTATCAAGAAGTGCCTGACCACTCAACCCACCACAGCAAAACCAACAGAAGCTATGAAAAGGATTACACTGCCATACATCAGAAACATCTCAGAAACTACTAATAGACTGTTACAACCACACGACATCACCGTAGCACACAAACCAACCAAAACCCTTAAGAACATCATAAGTAACCCAAAAGACCCAGTAGCCCAAGAAGAAAAAACAGGAGTTATCTACAACATACAGTGCAAGGACTGAAACAGCCACTATGTAGGACAGACCAGCAGATGACTAGCAGAACGCATCCATAAACACCAACTAGCAGTCAGAAGACATGATGAAAACTCCTTAATCTCACAACACATGGACAGACTCAACCATACTTTCAACTGGGAAACTGTGAGCATCTTAAACCAAGCCAAATCCAAAAACAGTAGAAAATTCCTGGAACCTTGGCACTCAGACAAAGCAGCCATCAACACAGAGGTAAACAACATTTACATAACGTTTCTCAACAGTATAATGATGATTAAAGAACGAAAGGCTCATTTAATGGGAAATAACTTATAGCTGGTTCTTTCCTTATTCACATTGTTTATGATAATTTTCATGGTAACCCAAACATCAACAAAATGTGTCATCCATAAATTAAAATATGTTTGGGATACTCTGGATACAATTGTGATTATCAAAACCCTGTTTCAGTATGTATCGTCATTGTTTCTCCTGGAAGTTGATTAATTTCAAATAATGCTGCATAGAATTTGGTTGAAGATTTGGTATGACTCTTTTCAACCATAATAATCAATAAATTATGCCCAAACAGAAAAGTCCCCACCACCACAGATAGAGAGGGAGAGAGAGAGAGAGAGAGAGAGAGCACAATTCAATAAAACTTCATGTACTGATGATTTTGGCTTCTCATGTACTAAAGAAGTATACATACTGTATAAGTGAAGAAGAGAATACTGAAATATCATTCAAGGAATGACAAATTGACCACTGATGGTTTCAATGTGTAAGGGAGTAGTTTAGGCTATTAATAGATAATAAACCTACAATATCTATTCTTTTCTGTGCACCATGATGAGTGGTCCTTTGTTTGGGGAAGTTTGCATTTGTAATTTATTTATTTATTTATTTATTTATTTAATTTATTATTCGAATTTATCACTGCCCATCTCCACGACAGTAGACTCTGGGCAGTTTACAAACATTAAAATTAATATTAAAAAGCTATAAAAATACAGTATAATAATAAATAGATGAGATAAAAATCCCGAGGATGGGAAGATCTTAAAAAGGAGGATATTACTGGGCTAACTACCCCCAGGAGGAACTGTTGCCTCCTTTGTCCCAAGCAAGGCGGCAAAACCAGGTCTTTAAAGACTTTCTGAAGGCCAGGAGCGAAGGTGCCTGCCTCACCTCCGGGGGCAAGGTATTCCACAAGGTGGGTGCCATCACAGAGAAGGCACATCTCCTGGACCCCGACAAATGAAATTCCTTCACTGATGGGGTCCGAAGCATGCCCTCTCTGCATGACCGGGTGGGGTGGGTAGATGTAATCGGGATGAGACGGTCCCTCAGGTATCCTGGCCCCATGCCATGTAGGGCTTTAAAGGTGATAACCAACACCTTGAATTGGACCCGGAAGCAAACTGGTACCCAATGCAGCTCGCGCAGCAGTGGTATTACATGAGCTGATCTTATCGCACCCGTAACTGCCATCAATCCACAGGCACTCCATCTTACCAGGGTTCAGCTGAAGCCTGTTGTTCCCCATCCAGGCCCCTACAGCCCCCAGGCACTGAGACAGGGTGTCGACTGCATCACTTACTTCACCTGGGATGGAGATATACAACTGAGTATCATCAGCGTTTTGATGATACCTCATGCCATGGTGACGGATGATCTCCCCCAGCGGCTTCATGTAGATGTTAAATAGGAGAGGAGAGAGAACCGAACCCTGCGGCACCCCACACAAGAGGGGTTGAGGGTCGGATCTCTCCTCCCTTATTACCACTGATTGGGACCAGCCCTGGAGGAAGGAGGTGAACCAGCGCAAGACTACGCCGCCCACCCCCAACTCCCTGAGCCGCCCCAGAAGGATACCGTGGTCAACACTCATACCAAGGGACCCCACAGCCTTCTGCCACCCTAATAGACTGCGGGTGGTCGATCCTCCACTTCGTCCGCCAAGCCGTTAGGATGTTACAGTGTTAAAAGTCCACAATATCAAAGTCCACGGGGTTATTACTCTAGACCATTCCACCATCTGGGTCTCTTGTGTTATCCAGCCGATCCCCCTTCCACCCCCACAATCCGTTCCCTCCACAACATTGGGTCGATAAGGCATCAGCCAGTTCTTCATATGGGGTGCACCAACAATCGTCAGCTGAGAAGCACAGAGACCCCATGCACCTACATAAATAGGTAAGCTTTATGGTATGGAATTGTTTTCCACTGACCATGAAAAAAGTGTATCACAATCCATAGTACAAATTGATAATTAATTTTAATATGAAAATGTCTGACCTTTCCATAATTCATATGGTAGTAAGGAAGATACGGCAGTGTTATAAATTTAAATAATGGATATTGAAAGGTTTCATACAAATCTATTAAATGATACTGCTTCACCTCTTTGACATTCTGAATGGACATTTATGTCCATGAAGTTCCATTCTGGTAGAGATACATCAGGCATAGATACTTCAGAGACAATGCTATAAAACGATTGGGGGAGATATGCCTGTTGAACATCTGTCTGGAAACATCTCTCCTCAGCCCAAAATTCACCTGAAAGTCTAAGATTAATTATAGGCACAGAAATTGTCAGTTGTAAAGCCATCATAACATTAAGAACTGAATTAGTTTTTTACAGTTTCTGTGGCATGCTTTGTGAAATACAGTATGTATTTCATGTCCCAGTTTCCTGGAGTTCTGAAACATGAGTGGAAATTGAAAATGTGGTGGTAATTTAAATTTAGATTTAAAACAACTGTGTTTATTTATTTGTTTTTATATATAATGCACGCATATGTATAAATAAAGAACCATAATGGAATTCCATATTGGAAACTAATTCCACTTCCTCACTAATATTCTTGTATTACCCAGCCATTGTTTAGAACAGAGCTTTCCAAACTGTGTGTCGCGACACAAAAGTGTGTCGCCACACACAACGTGGTGTGTTGCCACACCACCCAGAAGCGGCGGCGCGCCCCCCGCACCGCCGCCGTGCGCATGCGCGCCGCCGCATGCCCTTCCTGTGGCGCCGCCGCGCGCGCGCCGCCGCACGCCCCTCCCGCGCCGCCGCCGTGCACGCGCCCGCCGCCGCACGCCCCTCCCGCGCCGCCGCCGTGCGCGCGCGCGCCACCGCACGCCCCCCCGCGCCGCTGCCGTGTGCGCGCGTGTCGCCGCCGCCGCCGCTGGGTGTGTCGCCAGCGGCGGCACTTTGGAAAGCCCTGGTTTAGAAGATATGAAGCTTGCCTTCATTACCATGACATCACAACGATGGCTAGATCCCTCTAGAAGATGTCATCAGTAGGGATCCTACCTAAGCAGGCAGTAGCCTGGCCAATTCCTGGATAGACCACTTATATTAATCTGAGTTTGATAAAGTGTGAAGAGCATCCATTTCCATACATTTAAGTGTTTTCTTCTTCCAGAAGGTTGATTATCATGAGCGTTCACAAGCTTGCACTTTAACTTTCTAGTCTCTTAGGACAGTTTCAACCAAAAACTGAGGTTGTAGTCTGCCAAATTTTTCTAAGAAAGGTTTTATGTCCATGTGGAGCCCACATAAAGCATCCTTGTAAATAAATCTACCAATTGAGGCTGGTGCTCCCCAGTATGTCAGCTTCTCTTGTGTGTATGTGTTAATTAAAATATTTTCTTTTCTTTTTAAAGACAGTTTTCTACTAAATCAGTTCTCAAAGCCATTTTTATGCTCTTTGTCTACGTGGTCTCTCAAAACATAGAGTAGAATGGAATCACCACAGCCCGTCCTCATCACTGAATTCTATACAGTACATGTATCAGTCTCCGTGCATTGGAAGGATTGTAAGAATGGGTCTTCTGCCTACTCAGCTATACAGACATAGGACCTGCATAAAAATTTAGAACTTTGGTGCACAGAGATTGGGAAGCAGTCTCAGGAAGCATCTTGAGCTAGGGATGAAGTTAGTAGCATCAATAATTCTTCTGTTTCAACACATTGCCCACTTCCCCATGTAACAGCATCACTGAATTGAAATTGACACCCCTTGTGGTTCTTAATGGAGTTGGGAAACTGAGATAGGTTCAGATTCTGTATCAAGAAAAGGGCTGCAAATGTTCTTCTGGAATTGCAGAGCAGATGATTCCCTATTGACCAGAAATCCCTTTATATCCCATCTCATAGGATTTCCTCTTCCTATCCCTGTGCCCTCCACAATTTTAATTGTGTCTGCTGGTTGGGTAAATTATTGTTTTGCCTCCTCACTATAAAAAGAAACCACAATGATGGAAAAAAAAAGGGGGGGATACAGCTGGGAGTCAAGTGGCATATAAATTTAATAAATTATTACGGTAGGTCGCACAGTCAGCCAGATGTTTATACTGGATTTGGCATTTTTAACCATCTAACGAGTTCTTCCCAAGACCTAGGATAGGCAGATGTTATTGTTTGATGGTATTAAAGGTATCATCACAGGATGTAAGCTGTTCCAAGTAAAGCTGCCTTTTGCAATTGACTGATGGTGATTTTGTCAATGCCAATGGTGTTCAAGTGGTGCTCCAGATGTTTTGGAATTGCACCCAAGGTGCCTATTACTATTGGTACTATCTTTGCTTTCTTTTGCCACAGTCGTTCTACTTCTATTTGCAGGTCTTTGTATTTTGTGATTTTCTCCAGAATAATAATAATAATAATAATAATAATAATAATAATAATAATAATAATATGCATCAACATGAAATTACATCTGACAGTTGTGTTTAGCAATGTTGGCCTTCATTCGCATCGAGTTCTTCTCAAGAACTTAGGATGTCATAATGTATCGGCGTAGTATATGTGCGGATCCAAACAGTGTGGCCTTTTGTAATTGACATATGGAAATTTTGTCAATGTGCAGATTTTCTAAACATTGGCCAAGGCTTTTTAGTATGACACCCATACCATATTATTATTATTATTATTATTATTATTCAGAAAGTGGCAGAGAGCTGGTGCCTCCCCACCCATTTTCCCCCTTTTTTCATCATTGTGAGAGAGTGTTTCAGAAATGGAGATATTTGCCAGTGAAGCAAAAGTCCTAAGAGGATAGGATTAGTGAGACCAATGGCTATTTGAAAATGCCCATTAACTCAGCATGTGGAACAAAGTATGAGAAAAGGTCTCTTTTATTCAGCCACTGTCTCTTTATCTCCTGAATGCAGTCCTTTGTCTTAAACATAGAGGGTTCATTTAAATGACAATTACTAGTGGTAAGTAAATTTCATTACATGAAGAACATGTGGCCCTCCAGATATAGCTGAATTGATGCTCCCAACGGTTCTTCACCAGTGATCTGGTAAGCTGGGTCTACTAGGAGCTACAGTTAAGTAACTCAAAATCCACTCCTGCTTTAGTCATTCTCTAGACCAGTGGTTCTCAAAGTGTTTGACCAGTTACTCCTTTTCTGGGTTTTGAATAATGTCATGACCCCCACAAAAACAAACAAAACCAAAACCAAAACCACAGACCCTTGATTTACACAAGCATCAGTGTAATTACACAGTGCCAGGCAAAGACTGGATCCTTAACTCACAAACAAGCAATTACAAAGTGTTCAATTTTCCCCAGGATATGCCCAAATTGCCCTCTTGGGGGTAATTACCCCCCCCCAGGTTAAGAACCACTGCTCTAGACAATGACTTATCATTTTTGTGGAGCTTTTTCATGTTCCTGCTCACCTATGTTGTAGCAGCTAAACGAGCTTGGCTGAACTCCAAAAGCTAAGCAGGATTTGAAGCAGAAAAGAATCCCTGAAAATAAGAATGTTTGTAAATTGAAATGATCAAACTTGTAACACTTTCATTTGTAATTTAATTTAATTGAATTTAGTTTAGTTTTTAGCTTCTTCCTCCTAAGCTTTCGGTATGTAGAGATAGATAAAGGGACAGTTCCCTTTGGTGAGAATCAATTCCAATTGGGGGAGAAAACAAAAATTCATCCTGTACGGTTTTATTGCTAACCTTTGGAAATGCCATTGGCATATTAGTTAGGATGTCATAGTAGTGTCAACATTTATGAAAGAAGCGCTGTGAAAGGCCTTGAAATGGAGCACTTTACAGAGCATGCAGCTCTAAGCCAAATGATCTCCTTGAAGTGTTAAAACATCTGCATGGACAACACTTCCTTGCAAGCTTTCAGCAAAGCCAAGCCAGACAAAGACCGACATCCAGGGCCAGCCTTCAAAAACAGCCACACAAGTATTGTTTTAATACTTGCCTGTTTTAATGCTCTAAGAACAGGTGATTCACTTGCACTAACAAGCTTTGCAATGTCTTGCATTGTATACTGAATGATAAGCTCTAGAATGACCATTAGGATTTATAAACTAGACTGGAAAGCTGGCAAGTTATCTTGAAAATGTTTCTCTGCATTCTTGACAAACAGATATGTGGATGTGTCTAAACAAATAAACAACAACCATGTAGTAAACAGGAGTTAAACATGACTCAAGGGAATCTTTACCTGTAATATATTAGGGCTGTAGCCTAAATGCTTAGTTGATTAATCAGTTGATATGGCCATAAAACACTGAAACACTGACATGGCTATAGAGCTGTCTAGTATAGAAACCAATGATAAAATTTGCTTTTATGAGTAATATATAGGACATACCATATGCTTCTAAATCTAATGTTATTATTATTTTGAAGAGCAGCATGGCTGACAGTATTTAAAATACATACTATTTTAATCAATTACATGAAAATGTGTAGAATGACATGTTTAATTGTACACAGGATGATAAAGAAAACTTGGGTGATTGCTTCCTTATTTTTGATAACAGCATGAACCTTGAAGTTCACATATCATATCATAGTCTGACCTATTTGAGGAAAAACTCTCAGAATTTGGAAGATAACAAACCTCATCTCAAAGATCTCAATCTAAGCATTTAGTAGAACAACCTGAGGCTGTGAAGAGGGGATGTTGGCTGGATAAAATAGACAAAATTGGAAATTTAAAAAGGAAAACATCTAGTGAGTGGACTGTATGTGTTTAATGCCATGTTTGAATCCTGGAGTCATCAAATTCATCACAGACCTCCATAAATCCGTCTATGGAGTCTTTATAGAAAAGGTAGTCAACAATTTTCATTTGCATATGAATACACACACTTAGGATTGAAATGCAACTTTGTATGTAGAAAGACAAAATAAGACTAGCCAGACTGAAAGGAAAACATCCTTGTATGCATAAAATATACAGGTGACAGAAAGGAGAGCCGTACTATTGTTATATCAGAACTGCAACTTTCCAATAGAGTATGGAATATGGGGACACACTTGTCGTCTTAAAGAATAGGCACTACTTAGGTCAGCTCCAAGCATAAACCCAAATGGCTGAATTACAGAAAAAAACTAGCACTTCAAGGAGAATCCAATTGACAAATTCAACATTCTGTAACAAATGGTGCTTGAGAATGATTATATATAAATGGGAAAGAGCTGGGTACAGTACAAATATTGTAACTCCACTATTCTGTTCCTCGCCATTGTCAGTATTTTAGCTGACTGCAATTAACTGCTGCGCGTGGGAGGAGGCAAAAGAGAAAACCCTTCCTAATTAATGAAGCATGAGAATCCTGTGAAACTGTACACAGGGAAATATATGAAAATGAACTATATGCAGATTGGGGGAAATTAACTCTGTGGAAGAGATACACACTGATTCATCACCTGCCTTGCAATGAATTCTCATGGTTTGTAATGACCATATTTAGTGGGCCTATTTGTCTCTTCTGCCACACACCTCAGACCCCAGAAGCTGCTATCGTAAAGGCACAGAAGACGATGCCAGGCTGTAGCTTTAAACCCTGAAAATGTTTACCTCCCCATGATGCTGTCTACTAACTCAAGTCCTCTGCTTAATGGCTCTTTTAAGTCACAAGCCTCCATGAACAGGGCTTGTCTTTCATTGCCTTATCTTTCTCATGAAAAGACCCTGGGGAGAGGAATCAGCAAGTAGCCTCCATTCCCAGCTTTTAAGAACACCACAGAATATTGCACAGTTCTATTATGGGCTACTTCCCTACCCAGAAACCTTCAGTGCACGAGACCCTGCTAGGAATGTTGACCTTCCAAAGGTTCTGAGGTGCCAGGCCTAGGATCATTAAGGCTGCGTTTGTACTGTACATGAGCTACCATGGCACATGGACAAAGAGGGCTGGGACAGTTTGTAGATTCCTGGAATTGTTTACAAAAGCCATTCTGGATGTCCTAATCATCTCTGGATTTTCGGCAAAGCAGAATGGATTTGTAAGAAAGGCAGCCAAAAGTTTAATCTTATCCTTCTGCACATTCCTGAAGTTGCCTTATGAATGACTCAGATCTTTCTACTGCCATGTTACAGTAGATTCACAAGCAAAACTTAGAGGGATTCCAGATGTCCAAAATGAAATCAATCGATGAAGATAGCAACCTCCATAGTAGGAACCCTTTACCTTCCTTCCCATAAATGTCCATTTATGCCAGGTGCTGTGTGTGTGTGTGTGTGTGTGTGTCAGTAGAAATCTCTTTCTATTTAAACAGAAGACCAGACAATAAGCATTGTCTGTCCTTAAAAACTAGGACACTCATTTAATTCCACATGCCTACCTTTATAATATACCCAGATTCAAATTTTCAATCTGCTAAACATCAGTATTATTGGGAGGGGGGTTGATTTTTCTTTTTTAAATTTTTTTTAAGTTTAAGGCGGACTAATGTTAGCGTATTAGAAGAAGCGAAAACCACCAGCATTGAAACAATGATAATCCAACATCAACTTCGCTGGACCGGCCATGTTGTTCGAATGCCTGACCATCGTCTTCCAAAGCAGCTACTTTACTCCCAACTTAAGAATGGAAAACGGAATATTGGTGGACAGCAAAAGAGATTCAAAGACACTCTCAAAGCTAATTTTAAAAAATGTAATATCAGCATTGAGAACTGGGAAGCCCTAACTCATGAGCGTTTCAATTGGAGGTCAGCCTTTATTAAAGGCGCTATGGACTTTGAAGAAGCACGAGTACAGGGCGAAAGGGAGAAAAGAGCTAAAAGGAAGGCACGTCAGGCAAACCCTCATCATGACGGTCTCCCACCCGGAAACCTATGCCCTCACTGTGGGAGGTTGTGCGGATCCAGAATTGGCCTTTACAGCCACTTACGGATCCACCGTTAAGATTTTACCCTTGGAAGACAATCTTACTCGGCTACGAGTGATCGCCAATGAAATTAACTTCCATATTCTCTCCTGCATTCATTGCCAGCTGGCAAAGAAAGAATAGGGGTCACTCAACCGGGAGAGCAAGGTGGGGATTTGATGTTTCTTCAAAGGGTAGGTCCTCTGGTTGGCCTCTGGTTCCCTGGCATCCAAATGCCGCACACCCCATGCACTAAACACTTCTGCCTGTAAACGCATGCAGCAAGACTGATGCCTCTCAGCGCCGTCATTAAAAAAAGGAGAAAAAAGTGCTGTGTGTGTGTAAGGGGGAGAGGACCCTCTTGCTTTTGGCTTCAAGTCGAATCCCGAACAATGTCCATTCGATGCCTAACACTGCCATCTATTGGCCGAGAATGCCGCGTTCTTGGGCTCTGCTTCTCGCTACTTTCGCTTCCAACCCACCAGTTCTACTTTGACTGTGGCGGCTCTGCCAGCAGCTTCAGGCGGAGAAAGCGTCCCCTCCTTTTTTTTTTTTTTTTTTTGGAAACCCTCACTTTCCGGAGCGCACGCTTCCCCTCCTACTAGCCTCCTTTGTGAGTGGAGGAGAGAACAGAAGCGAGGACAAGTTGACCGCCGTTCTGGCTGGGACACCTCGGAATCCAAGATCCGCTCCGCGATTTCCTTCTCTTGGTACTCCCCTTGGGAAAGAGATGCTGAAAGGCTTGTGCTGCGCCTCGCAAGCCGGGATCGGTGGGTAAAGGCGAGCTTGCACGGCTTTCTGCCGACACCCCCCACCCCTTCTACAATTAGGGGACAAGCGGTCGGGCTAATCGGAGGTGGAATGCATCAGTGGGGGGCCCAAAGGAATAGCCCGGGGGATCAGCCCCATCTGCAGGGGAACCAGCGGAGGAAGCTCCTGAGAGGGAACCGGCGAGGACAACCGCCGCCGGGGAAAACGGGTTCCCTGCGCCCTAGTCGCCAGCCCTACCATGTCCAGAGCGCGCTGCAAGAAGAAGAGGCGGCTTAAACAGGCGGCTTGCCGGATTCAGTCTTTTGGGCACGGCTTTTTCGAGCGCCCTCAGCCCGGGGCGCTGGGAAATGGTGCGAGGACAGAGGGGAGGCAGCAAGAGTTGAGAGGAGGAGGAGGAGGAGGGGAAAGGCTCAGCCGGAGACGCCGTCGCCGCTGAGCAAGGAGAAAGTTGACCCTTCCACGGAAAGTGTAAGTACCGCCAGCGGGCTGGGAGCTGCTCGCCGATCGGGCGCTGTGGATCGCCGCGGAGGGGTACGGGAGAAACTGGAGGAAGCTGCTCGCCCTGATGATTTCAGGATGCACTGGCGGTGCCCCCCCCCCATTTAATGCCACATCTCTTTCCCTCTTATGTTTACTCCACCCCCATCACTCACATCTTATTATCCATTACGCCCCCCCCCCCCCCATCATTCCCTGTCTCTCCGCTCCTTGGGAGCTCACTTGATCACCCCCGCAGTAGCGTCTTGGACCTTCCCACGTCTTCCTTCTCTCCATCCCCGACGCCCCCTGTATTTCACACGCACACCCGCGCATACACTCCCAGTCCCTTGGGGGGGGGCCTCTAGCCCGTATGAACCGGCCGGCACGTAACACCCTAAGCTCTCCCGAACGGCCACCCTATTTCCCAGGCCCTACTCACGTCTTTCCCTCCTCCCCCTTTCCCAGCTCCATCCACCCCCAACTCTGACCCAAATCTACCCGGCTTCTAGGTATAGATTCCAGGACCTCCTTTCCCAAACGGATCACCTTATGCCTCCCGCTGCAGATGCCTTTGGAAAAGGAAATAACTCACAATAAAAATAACCCAAATCCTCGCCCGGGCCTCCCTCTCCCCTCTGCGCCCCCGGCCAGCTTCGCTTAGAATTTACCCTCTCCAGACCTGACCGCTCGCCTTTCCCCTGCTTGTCATTCAACACCACACACACCTTCCTTACCCAGATCACCCCTCCCTATACCACTCGCCAATTTTCTTTGCCCCCCCCCTCCGTTTCTCCTCCCCTTTCCATTCCTTCTCTCTTCTCCCCGCCTCGCCCTTCCCCGTCTCTCCAGCTTGTCCTCCCCCCCTTCCACTTTCCGCTATTGGGGAAAAGCGCTTCGGGAGGCAGCCCCCGGCACCGCCGCTGCGTGTGTGCGCGCGAGTGGGGGGGGGGACGGGAAAGAGGGCGCCTCAGCCTGTGTGCAAGACTGTACGTGTGTGTGTGTGTGTGTGTATGTGCGCGCGCGCGTCCCTCGCTGGCGAGGCAGCCTTTGCGGCTGCATTCCCCACCGCCTTCCTCTCCGCCTCTGCCTGGGCGGTTTGCAACACACCGACCGAGCGAGCGAGCAGGCGTAGCGTTCGGGGTTGCAACAATGCTGGGGCCCTGGAGATTTCAGCCTCCGTAAGTAGCGAGGGGGTGGAGGGAACGGGGTGGGGAGCGTTGATCCGTGTCTCCTGGTTGCTCTTGGCTCCCCTTCCCCCTCCACCCCCCATTTTTTTTTAACGAAACGCCGCCGTTGCTCCCAACTGGAGCAATTGGGAAGACAGCTTTCGCTTGCAAGCCGAGCTGCTGCTTCAGTGCGGTAACCAGAGGGGTGGCATTCGTTTTTCCCCAGCCACCCTCCCGGGAGGGGGGAGAGGGGCATTGAAAAGGATGGGCGCCGAGGAAAAGAATCAACCCCTTCCCTTTACGGCGAGAGAGAGAAATAGAGGGAGATCGAATCCAATGCCCTTGTTCCAGTTAGCTGGCTCCCTCCTCCTCCTCTTCCTCCCCCTCCTCCTCCCCCCCTTTCACCAGCCTTTGCAGCCGGATCTCTAAGCATCTCCTTCTGGGTGCTACGTTTAACTTTATTTCCCACCCTCGCAACTGTTTGGCAAGTGGGAGAGGGCACGTCAATTATTTGTCAATTATTTCGTAGTTGCTCCATAACATTTTAATAAAGCTTTGCCAGAAAAATCGGGAAGGGCTTGGTGGCTGATTTATTTAGGATTTATTTCTCCTTTGGACCAGGGGAAGTAGTCACTTCAGGGAGGAATGGCTGTAGTGGAGCTGGGAATTGTTTTAGAAGTGGGGGATTGTCTTTTATTTTTTATTTTTTTGCAGAAAACCCCCTTCCCCATTTCTTGCTTGATGCAGAGAGTGAGATGTACCTTTTTGCCAAAGCCTTGGAGAGCAAAAGGTTTCTTCCCTAACCTGCCTGGGCACTGCTGCAAAATCCTTGAACTCAGACATAAACTCAACAGTCTGAGCCACATGGGTCATCCATCTATCTACTCTAAGGAAGGAATGGGAAGAAATCTCCAAATCCTTGGCTGGGGGGCTGGAGGGGGGAGATTATCACTTATGACAAGATTTGATCTGAGCAAATGGAAACCAGCCCTTGATCTAACAAATCACAACAGTCAACCCACCAGCCAGCCCCAAACTCATGGAAAATGGGGGGGGGTGATTTATGATGGTGTGATTTATGGTGATTTACTAATCCATTCCAATATCCACCCGCCCCCAAGTTCGTTCTGTATTTATCCTTAACTTATTTCATTCAGAGAGTAGAAGGATTTTCCAGAGGGAGGCAGAGAAGCTGGAGGAAGGGAGGGGAGTGGGGTTTGCTTTTTGCCAGGATGCAATTCAGTGACCCTGGCTATGTTTGCGGGTCAAAATGGGGGCACAAAGGGATGGATTTGGGTGGAATTTCCCCATCCATCTGTCTGAAATGCCTTCTCAGAAGGAGAGCAACTGAGAAGGAAGAACTCCACGTTTCCAATACTTGGTGGTCAACTGCCCCCTCAAAGTGACTTAGATCATTTCATTGTCATTTGAATAGTGTTTGTGTGTGTCTCTGTGTGTTTCCAAAACTATGGGAAATAAGATACCAGTTATGGTTGCAGCCACAGGGACATAGGGAGCTCTAGCATGCTTGTGAACTTCTGGATGAAGCTAAAGGACAATGCTTTTCACAGTGTGTGCATGCATATGCTCTCTGTGTGTCTCTCTGTGGGTGTATATGTGCAGCATTGCTGCCTTTTAACCAATGCCTTTGTGAAAATAACTTATTTACCAGACTATCAAAGCAGAAGCAAGTGGTGATGATGCCTTTTTGAGACAATTTGATTCTGATAAGAATTCATAAGTATTTCACCAGTGGCTAGCCCTGTCATTAAAAAAAAAAAGGGGGGGGGGTGATGGAATAAATTGAATTACTCAGCTAAAGAATTCTAGCTCTGGTATTTTCCTTTATTATTAATTTTAAATTAAGTTTTAATCTCTGAACATTTTATATAAGCACCTAGAGCAAAACTGATTAGGAATATCAGGTGTTTGAGAAGCTACTTCAGTTTCAGGCTTTCGGTATTGTTGTTACTGAAAGCCACCAAAAAAAAAGAAGAAGAGTGAGATTGCCTGAAAATATTACAATCGTTCTATCAGTAAGATGACTGTAGTGGCATTTAAATGATTTAAAAACGAAAACAAAAATGAGGAGGGAGAGGGAGAGGGAGAGAGAGAGAGAAAGGCATGTCTTAGCAAAAATGGGGGAAGACCTTCCTTTGCAGATCACTGTTCAGACTGAAAGGTTTTGAACAGGAGAAGGAAAGGAAGCAAATCAACATGGATAATAGGTAAGGATGAAAGGCTTATAAAATGGTGCTTCTGTTCTCATAAATTAGAACTGAGTAACTAAACTGACAGCCATTTTATGTATATTTATGGACACATTGTGTTTGTGTGTGTGTGTTGGGGGGGTGACAGGGGAAAACAAATTGTAATGGTATAGGGAAGTGCTTCTAGGATGAGGAATCCAAAGGGTTTCAGTGATAGTGACTTCCCTTTGGAAATCTAGAAAAGCTACATTTGAAAATTGAGAAAGAAGAGAACATACCATTTAACAGCTGTTACCCTAGCATTTTTAAAATCAAAACTCTCAGCAAAGAGAAACCCAGCAATGGTCTAATTTCTCTGAAGATTACCTTCCTTCACCTGTGTTTTGACTTCTAACAGTGTCATGATTAGATTTTCATGCTCACTCTTGTGACACCCTGGTATTTGTCTTCTCTTTTTGCCTTCTGCAGGAGATAACATGTATGCTTGCTGCTCTACGGTGACTCAGGAGCAGGATCTCAACAGAAAAATGCGTATCTGGATGGTGCAAACCATCACTTTTGCTTTAACATCTCTTGTCCTGGCCTGGGCAGAGAGCATCGCATATTATGGGGAGATCTGCGACAATAAATGCCCTTGCGAGGAGAAAGACGGCCTCTTAACGGTGAGCTGTGAGAACCGGGGCATCATTAGCCTCTCTGAGATTAGTCCTCCCAGGTTCTCCATCTATCATCTCCTGCTGTCTGGGAATCTTCTCAATAGGCTCTACCCCAACCAATTTGTAAATTACAGCGGGGCTTCAATTTTGCACCTGGGGGGCAATGATATCCAAGACATTGAAACAGGAGCCTTCCATGGGCTGAGGGGCTTAAGGAGGCTGCACCTGAACAACAACAAGCTGGAGATACTGAGAGATGACACTTTTGTAGGGCTGGAGAGCTTGGAGTATCTTCAAGTCGATTACAATTATATCAGTGCCATTGAACCCAACTCTTTCAGCAAACTCCACCTGCTACAGGTGCTGATCCTGAACGACAATCTCCTCTCTTCATTGCCCAACAACCTGTTCCGTTTTGTGCCCTTGACTCATCTTGATCTAAGGGGCAACCGGCTGAAACTGCTCCCATACCTGGGCCTTCTGCAGCACATGGATAAGGTTGTGGAGTTGCAGCTGGAAGAGAACCCATGGAACTGCTCCTGCGAGCTGATCTCTCTCAAGGATTGGTTGGACAGCATATCCTATTCAGCCTTGGTGGGGGATGTAGTGTGTGAAACCCCTTTCCGCTTACATGGGAGAGATTTGGATGAGGTTTCCAAGCAGGAGCTTTGCCCTCGGAGACTCATCTCAGATTATGAGATGAGACCACAAACCCCACTAAGTACTACAGGGTATTTTCATACCACTCCAGCCTCTGTAAACTCTGTGGCTACTTCCTCTTCAGCTGTTTACAAAACACCCTTGAAACCCAAAGGGACACGCCAGCCTAACAAGTCTAGGGTGCGTCCCACCTCTCGATTGCCCTCCAAGGATCTGGGATATAGCAATTATGGCCCCAGCATTGCTTACCAGACCAAATCCCCGGTGCCTTTGGAGTGTCCTACAGCTTGCACTTGCAACCTACAGATATCTGATTTGGGCCTCAATGTCAACTGCCAAGAAAGGAAGATTGAGAGCATCTCAGAGCTCCAACCCAAGCCGTATAACCCCAAGAAGATGTACCTGACTGAGAACTACATTGCCCTGGTGCGCAGGTCAGATTTCCTGGATGCTACAGGGTTAGATTTGCTCCACTTGGGCAATAACCGTATCTCGGTCATTCAGGACCAGGCCTTTGGGGATTTAACTAATTTGCGGAGGCTGTATCTGAATGGGAATCGGATTGAGAAATTGAATTCAGAACTTTTCTATGGGCTTCAGAGCTTGCAGTACCTTTTCCTGCAATATAATGTCATCCGGGAGATTGAGACAGGCACATTTGATCCTGTGCCCAATTTACAGCTCTTGTTTCTCAACAACAACCTGCTGAGATCTTTACCTGTGGGCATTTTTTCTGGCTTAACTCTCTATAGATTGAATCTGCGGAGCAATCATTTCTCCTACCTTCCTGTAAGTGGGGTGCTTGACCAACTGAAATCCTTGCTGCAGATAGATCTTCATGAGAACCCATGGGATTGTACATGTGATGTTGTGGGCATGAAGTTATGGCTTGAACAACTCAACACAGGAGTCCTTGTGGACCAGGTAATCTGTGAATCCCCTAAGAAATTTGCTGAGAATTACATGAAGAACATCAAACCAGAGCTGCTCTGTCCAGACTATTCTGACATCATTGTTTCCACACCCACTCCATCATCCATGCAGGGACCAGCAAGGACCACCTCCTTCTCCAGTTCGGGGCAGTTCAATAGCACCATGGAAGAGGACAGTTCAGCATCACCTTCTGGTGGCTCTTCTTCCTCCTCTTCCTCTTCTTCCACGGTGCCTTTATCGGTGCTGATTCTCAGCTTACTGCTGGTCTTCATCATGTCTGTGTTTGTGGCTGCAGGTCTTTTTGTGCTGGTTATGAAACGTAGGAAGAAGGTTCAAGGTGATCATGCCAGCACCAACAACTCAGATGTGAGCTCCTTCAACATGCAGTATAGTGTATACACAGGAGGGGGAGCTCCCCATTCTCACCTCCACACCCATCACCAGCAGCATCCACAGCACCTTCACCATGGAGGAGGAGGAGGTGGTGGTCCAGCTTTGCCTAAGGTGAAAACCCCAGCAGGACATGTCTATGAGTACATCCCTCACCCCTTAGGCCACATGTGCAAGAACCCCATCTACCGCTCCAGGGAGGGCAATGCGGGTGAGGATTACAAAGATCTCCATGAGCTCAAGGTGACCTACAGTAATCATCACCTCCAGCCCCAACCCCCTCCTCCGTCACAGGTTTTGGGGCAGCCTTCAGCAGCCCCAGGGGGACAAGAGGAATCCCTCCGGAACCCCTCATACAGTGTGAGCACCATTGAACCTCGGGACGAGTTGCTTTCCCCTGTTCAGGATGCTGATCATTTTTACAGGGGCATTTTGGAGCCTGACAAACACCCTTCTTCCACCTTGGGGGGCAGTAACCTTCCTGAGTACCCTAAGTTCCCTCCAACTGCCTACACCTATTCCCCTAACTATGACATTAGGCGCCTGCCTCACCCCTACTTGCATTCCGGCCCGGGGGACAGTAGGCTCCGGGAGACAGTGCTCTACACCCCCCCAAGCACTGTTTATGTAGAGCCCAACAGGAATGAATATCTGGAGCTCAAAGCAAAGCTAAATGCAGAGCCGGACTACCTCGAAGTCTTGGAAAAACAGACCACATTCAGTCAGTTCTGAGACCTCCTCTTTTCCTCCCACCCTCTTTCCTAGAGCATTTGTATTTAATAGCCACACACAAAGAAATACAGTGGTGATCTGCTTCCCTCTGTGTCCTTTTCCTCCCCAACCTGCCTTTGCTTCATTTGTTGGAAGGCAAAGTGCCTTGGCACAGGAATTTCCAGCTTTGGGGAAAGTTATGGAAGGAATGTTGATTCCATAGTTCTAGATCTCAATTTCTCTCTCTTTTACAGCCAATAGGAACCAATTGATTGAGTGAAACAGGCACAGTCTTTGTTCTCTCATTCCTTTCTATGGTGTGTTGTTTTGCTAAAGAAAGCATTGGCATCTGTAAAACAAAAGGGTCTCATACAGCTGGATGTCAAAAAGGTCATAGAAATCACTTTATCCTGTTATTTTATGTTGGATATGCACTGCTGACAATTTCGTTCTCCCTTGGTTGAAAAATTGCAGGGCACCAAATCCCCTTTTTAGCCATGAATGGGTCTGATTGGTGTTTGGGGAGGGGGCAAGATTAGCACACCCTGAATTTAATACAAGGTGTTTGTTCTTTCCCTTCCCTTTTCTAAGAAAAGAAAAAAAAGAGGATGTATTTGTATATTTCTGGACTTTTGATTAAAAACCAATATTATGATCTCAAAAGAATCACCATAGATGTGGACAAATCAATAAAGAGTTCAGAGATATATGATCCATAACTGGTTAGTAAAATAACTTATTGAAATATATACAAAAAAGAAAGAAATATTTTATTGTAGCTCCTATTTTTATATGCGCACACACACACATATATATATATATGGTAGCATTTCCTTCAATGTTTGAGGGTCCCTCCTGAATGGAAGAGTTTTCTTAGCCATAGACTAAAATGTGACAAAAGAGATGTTTAGACATGCATATCATACAGCCGCACTTGGCAACGTGCTAGAAATGACTGCAGCTCCTTGTTGTGCATACAGCTGATGGCTCATAGTGGTTGTTGCTGTATAATGTGTGAAATAGCCAGTAGAGCTGTTAGTATGGATATACACCCTGCAAAAGTTTTGATTGCTGCCCTGCCCAGACTTAAGTTCTCTTGGCCCTTGGCAGTGATTTGATCTCCCTGGTGACCACAGAATTGTATCCTGAGGCATATATGAAACATCAGAGTACGATTTTGCCTGTAACACCTGCTTCCACATTTTGCGAGAAAAGATTTCTCCTCGGCCAACGTATTGGGAAGGTTTGTGGGTTTTTCCCCCTCATCCAAGATGTAGAATTATTAGAGTCTGTGGTTGGCTCAGAAGTGTGGCATGGCATCCTCTGTTTGATTTCCAAAGCTGTCAGAGTCCTGGAGCATGGCAGAAATGTGTGAAATAATTAGAATGATCAAACCTCATAGACAATCTAAGGCTAATAATAATAATAATAATTCAGGGAAAATGAAAGAAAGCTATATATGATTTATTTAATTGTAGCTGTTCATTAATAATTACTTTTATGAGCCTCCCAATTGGGTGAATAATTGGGCTATTTAATGAGGGAGGTGTAAAAATTATTATTATTATTATTATTATTATTATTATTATTATTTGAGCAGGGGTGGTGGCAGGGTTCTGTTTTGTTTTGTTTAAATGATACTGGCAAAACAGCTTAGTTTGGCAGTTGCTGAAGCCCATTTCAAATCATTCATTCAAGTAGAATTGCCTTTGAAGAGATCTCTATGTGCCCTGGCATCTTGAAAGGCCATACAGTGGACTGTGCAAATCTATTTACGATGTATCCATTCTTTCTTCTTTGAGCACCAAGCAGTGGCAAACATATCCATAAACACAGAATCAACTGTATGATGGGACAGGATGTCTTCTATGTATTCCAGCACATGTATTTTTTTTAAAGAAACAACTTTATAAATAAACACTTGATAACAATTTCAAATGGAAGGAAATGAAATAATCTTTACCTGATGTTCAGTTATTTATTTCCATTGACATATGTTACCCGAAACAAAATTCTCTTCTCCTCCTTATGCTGTAAAAGGATTAAAGTCCTGTCACTGCATGTTGTAAGGCATTACATTCAACTATTCCAAACAAATACTTGTGAAGTTCTGTTACATGTGGATCCTGCAGTTTCCACTTTCAATTTTATCTCCTTTTGACAATATCCTATAGAAGTTGGTTAAAAGACATTTCAGGTGCATTTTTTCAATAGTTTCCATAGTTTTTGACTTGTGAAAGAGAAGATTGTTTCACTGAATTATTATTATTATTATTATTATTATTATTATTATTATTATTTCCTAAGAACTGTCTATCTGTCATGTTGCTTTTTTTTGGCATTTGCAAAATAGGTGCCTTGTTCCACAAATGCGGTTTGTAAAATATATGCCTTTTTTAAAATGATGTATTATTTTCTTTTGCAGAAATAATTCTGCATTCTTCCCCTGTTCTTTCTTGACTGGAAAGCAGAACCAAACAATCATATCATGGAAATATATTTGAAAGCAACATATTTAAATATGATTCTGGAAACTAGCCTGACCCTGGATATTTTGCTGTCTGAGGCCAAGAACAAGATACCATTTCTTCTTCCTTCTTCCATGATGATGTACTGTAGATGGGAAAAGTTATTTGGAGCAAATCTTTGAAGAAAAATTACAGGGTTTGTGTGTTCTTAGCTTAGAATGCAAGAGATAAGGGAGCTTTGATAGAGGTGTTTAACGTTATATTTGGTGTGGAAAATGTGAACAGAAAGTTTTTCTCCCTTGCAGGTTTATTCATTGAAATGAAATTCAGGAAGATCCACATCAATAAAAGAAAGTATTCTGTGCACAATGCATGAGTTGAACTATGAAAATTGTTGCCTTCTAGAGTAGTGATGGCTATCCTTTCAAATAGTTCTAAAGGGGAACTGGATTAAATCAGAAGATGTTGCTTGTCTTGATGTCTCTGGCAGCATTACTTAAAGACCAACAGCCTAGGAATGGAAAAGGGCTTCTGAGATTTCAGAGGCATCTCCTTGGCCATTGTCTGATACAGAATGCTAGATTGAATGGAACCTTAGCCAGATCCATCAGTTTTCACACTGAAATGTTCTTATTCCGTGTAAAAAAGCCAGGGGTTTTCACTGTTGACGTTAGGTTTGTCATTGATTGTCAGAAAAATCACAACTGAAAATGGCATGAATTTTTGGTAGAATGACTAAAGAAAGATGGAAGTTTGATAAAGGATATGTTTCATTTCATATTAGATATCGAAGGTCGGTTATTGATTGTAGAAATGACAGATGCCAGCATTTAAGGATGCTGATGGCTTACATTGTCAGATCTGATTTATCACTGAAAAGATATCCCAATAATTCTTTTGCTATGCTTAATTTTGCTTTTGCTATGTTTTATTTTATTTTATGGGGTATTAAATGCTGTATTGTACATATTCAGGTGCTGATTACTAGAATAGGTGTGAGTGGATTTAAATATGTATATAATTCATGCAGCAGCATCTGTAGAATTGTTGCCTTTTGGAGGGATCGATCTTCTGTGCCTTTATCAGGAAAGGCATGTATCCAGGAGATCCTAGGTGGGAAAAGAAAATAGATCTGTGGGGAGGGGGGAAAGGGAGAAGTTGTAATGATTTATGTTTGTAACTTGGTTTCATCTTAAGAGGACTTTTTCTTTCGCCTTAATTCAGTGAGCACTTGATACCTTGGCAGATGAAGAAAGTGCATCTGTAATACAGATGCTGACATGTAAAGGATTTGCTAAGAGGGTTTTCTAATCTTTAGCTAAATTAAGATGGTCAAAGGTACCCATGCTGATGTTACTGAAAGGGAATCACAATCATTGCTTGGGAAATCCTAACAAAATAAATAATAATTAACAAAACAGAATTCTCAAAAAGTGTTAGGTGGTTGTATTAGAATATAATGGAAGTAAATAGAAATAGATCGGGTGGTAGCTTGAGTCACAGCAGTGTTTAGAGACTTCTGGTATCTTTTATTCTTAGCACCAAAACTGATGGCCCGTTACATATCAATATTTGTATGCCTTGGATGAATGTGTTTATGTAGACCCCAGCTTTCCTGAAATCAGTGTGTGTAGAGGGAGATGCTATACACAGCATTGTGTCATGATAAATTAATTATACATGTGTATAGGTCTCTGTACCTAGCCATGATGTTGGGGAAAATGATGACCCATGTTTGTGAAGTCATAATACAAACCTTTCCATTATGTACTTGTATCTTGATACTGTGACATGCATTTTGTCACTGGCCCCCTGGAAGCCAATGTATATGTGAACCAGCTTATAGCAGGAACTGAGTAATAGCCTTGTTTGTTTGCTTGCTTGTTTTTGTGCCTTCAAGTCAGTCTTGATATGTGACAACTGCCTGGAGGAGTCCCTGTATTTTTCTAGGCAAAATTTTCAGAAGTGTTTGCCATTGCCTTCTTTCTAGGAAAGAATGATTGTCTCAAGTGGCTTTGTGCCTAAGGCAGATCTAGAACTTATGGTCTTCTGGTTTCTAGCCTGGTGCCTTTAAGCACTACACCAAACTGGCTCGCAGTAATAAGTTTACACAAGCAGTTTTTTTAAAAAAAGAATTGCTGGCCGTCCTTGCTGCATGCAATGTGTGCTGCCTATATATTAATCTGCTGCAATCTTGAACTGCAAAAAAGTATATTGGAGCATCCATTGTGAAAGAAGGAAAAGGAGTGGATATTTATAAGCATATGCAGACTGCAGATGATCAGCCTCACTAAGGCAAATCTTTTCACAGAGCTCATTTTTTCTGCCTCCATGACTGATGGACTACGTAGCAGCCACTCTTACTGGCTTAAAATCAAAAGGGCTACTCTATTCTGACCTTTTGGAATTAGAGTGCTGCTTTGCAGCATTGTTTGCAATGCCTCCCCCCACCTCAAAGATTTGCACTTCCCTAATATGCTCAAGTAAAATACTGTATGTAGAATGAGAACTGTAAGAAATATGGAAGAGGGAAATCTTTCAAAGTGCATACATCTCTGGAATGTCCTTTCACTGAACTTCTCTTGGAGAAAATATGTCTATGAAGGTTCTCAGTCATCCAGGTGGAATTGTCTGTAGCTTGAATCATGTCAACTGGATTTCTATTTTCTCAGTGGAAACGTTTCGCTCCTTATCCAAGGAGCTTCTTCAGTCTGAGCAAAGTTGGTAAGGGAATCCTAAATATGTTTCTAGGTAGCTGTGTGACTCTTGGAGAATGTGAGACTTTTGCCAAAGCAAGCTTTTCATTGACTCATCTCCCCGCCCCCGCTCCCATAATTGTATATTGTGGTACAATTAGAAATATTTACTGGAAGCATTTTCATCCCCTCTCAGCCAAAAGGGTTCCCAGAATCAATTAGAAAAAGTTTGATAAAAACAAAATAGCCCCTATCTGCAGACTTTTCCCCCAGAGGGAGGAGAGGTGAAAATGAATAGGAAAGGAAGAAAAAAATTAGGTCTACCATCCACACTTATTTAATCCATTCATTCTCAGAACCAGATAAGTTAGTGATAGTCACCTTATTCAGATTAGACAACTGAGGTGGAAAAGCTGTAATCTAATTACTGGGGGACTCCCCACTGGAGGAACAGGTTCATAAACAACCTTGTTCTACCTCCATTTCTCCAAGCTGGGTATTTTCCAGATGTGTTGACTTCAACTCCTAAAAATCCTTAAACAGGATGGCGATCACTTAGAATTCTGAGAATCCACACCTCTGGAGGATGTCCAGTTTGGGTAAGGCTGAACTAATCCTGATTTAACATTGCAAAGTGGGCTGTTTGAGTTATCTCTAAGAAATACAAACATCCAGAAGTAACAGATAACACTAACCCATAGTCAGATTTGTGATTTGTTTGGTTTTGTATTTGCTTGTTGTCTGAATCATAGTTTATACATCATGATGTATAGATGGTTGTGTTTGGTGAGCCTAGCCAATTATGGCCTTCTACCAATCATGCATAAACAGCTATGGCTAGGTATAATATATGGAAATTATAGGAGTTAAAGAATTAGTGGGAATATTGATTACTTTTCAATTAAAACAAAAAACAATAACTAGGAATCTGGTAGCACCTTTTCTGACTAACAAATGTTGTTAAAAGGCATAAGCTTTCACGAGCTGCAGCTCATAAAAGCTTATGACTTTTAATAAAATTTGTTATTTGGAAAAGTTGCTACCAGACTCCTGGTTTTTTTGCCACCATAGACTATCATGGTTATCTTCTTACAATATCTACCAAAAATCTAGGAAGTCCAAAACTGGACAATTTCTGGAAATATATTTATGTTCTTAAATTAGGACAATTTCAGAGTAAATGACATGTCTGTTTTTTGTTGCCAAATATAGCAAGGAATTAGAAAAAGGAAATCTTAAGTCATTTTTTTAGGATGACTTTTCTAATTTAATTTTACATTGATTGTAATTTCTTTGATGTTTTTTTTAAATATCTGTGCAGATATTTTAGTGCTATGCAATAATATTTAAATTTTATTGATGGTTTGGTTGAAAAGGCAGATAATTTTGTCAAGTAGTTAAATTGGTTGACAATTTTGGTTACATACCGGTTAGCTAAGATGCTGAGCTAATACTGAACAAGTGAGCAAAGTGAAATTTCATTAGGGTACCATTTATTTTAAAGAATCTTTAAACATGGTGAAGTTTTGGTTTTGTATGAACGTTTGGGTTCATCTGCATATGTCCTTTTTCATTTCCCCAGTCATCTTTTGCAGTCTTCCTAAGTTGGGCACCATAAAATGTCTGTGAGTTCTATGCATTTAGAAGGAACTAAAAATAAATCTATAAGGAAAATGAACATTGAGAGAAAAGTACTTATTATTGCTTGATTATAAGAACATATAAACCTGATTGCCATATTCTCCTTTTTGAAGTTGGCAACCCATAGATAATTTTACAGTACCTTGTTGGTTATTTCACATTGTGAAATAATCCTCAGACATGTGCTCTTATATAGCGACAGCTAAGATTTACTCAATTAGAGGGAAAGCTTGCAGACTGATGTGGTAAGTGCTAGCTGTCACCACGTGGGGGCTCATTCATAAGAGATATTTGCCAAGTGAAATTGAGGACATAAAAACAATAGTAATGGCTTTACCACAAAGCCATTGTGGCAAAACACAAAAGGGAATTCGGGAATCCTCTGATTGGTCAATGCAGATAGGCCCTTTATTATGGAATGTGTTTTAGCCAAACTGTGTTTAAAATCAGACCACGGGTAGGCATTTTTGAATTCTGATTTCATAAGTAGGATTACTGCTAAATTTCGATCTGAGATGCTTTTGCATAGTCATATATAGCTACTTTCCCCATATTTCTTTGTTGGGATTCTAAATATGGCAGTTACTTCAGGCAACTCGATTATGGTACGTCAGACAATTCTATCATTTATTTGAATGCATTTCACTGATTGCCCTAGGGTACATTATTACTGTTGTTGTTAAAAATCCATTTATAAATGTAAACTATAAATAGCTTATTTTTGGCTTAATTAACAGAATGCTAAAGCCAGTAGCTCTTGGTGCAATCAAGTTAAGCTCTTCATAATGATTGTTGCTTATGTTGTGTGGAATGTTGTATATAATTCAGTAGCATTTATTTTTCATTATATACAGTATTTGACCAAAATTTGTTATAGGAGGACTTGGATTTTCCTATACGAATAAGCAACCCTATGGAACATTTTTATTTTAGTATTTTATTTTATTTTATTTTATTTTATTTTATTATTTTATTTATTTTATTTTATTATTTTATTTATTTTATTTTATTATTTTATATTTTATTATTTTATATTTTATTATTTTATTTTATTTTATTTTATTTTATTTTATTTTATTTTATTATTTTATTTTATTATTTTATTTTATTTTATTTTATTTTATTTTATTTTATTTTATTTTATTTTATTTTATTTTATTTTATTATTTTATTATTTTATTTTATTTTTTATTATCCCACCTTTATTATTTTTATAAATAACTCAAAGGCGGCGAACATACCTAATACTCCTTCCTCCTCCTATTTTCCCCACAACAGCAACCCAGTGAGGTCAGTTTGGCTGAGGGAGAGTGACTGGCCCAAGGTCACCCAGCCGGCTTTCATGCCTAAGGCGGGACTAGAACTCACAGACTCCTGGTTTCTAGCCCAGCACCTTAACCACTAGACCAAACTGGCTCTCTGACCTATTTTCATCTCTAACATATTGTATAGCAGGTTTGCACAGTGTGTGGCCACTGGGCTCATGCTACTACCATTACTTTTGTGGCTTTCAAAGACCCTTATGAGGATATAGCCAATACATTAATTTATCCCCCCCTCTCCTCCCTTCCCCCTCTTCTTTGGAGGAATAGAAGAGACATCCCTTTAAAAAAGTCTGGTTTCCTCTTTGAATCCTCCCTATCTATATTTTAAGTGCAGTTTGGGACATAACAAGCAAAAATTGATGGCATCCTCAAGCCGTCAAAATTTTGTATTCCATTCTACAGTTTCCATGCTGAAGGATGCCATCAGAGGTCAGTCAGGTTATGGCCTGGTGGTCTGACTCAAAATATGGCAATTTCCTATATTTTTATGTTCTTGTATATCTGCTCTGAGAGCAAGTTTGGTGTAGTGGTTAAGGCACCAGACTAGAAACCGGGAGACCGTGAGTTCTAGTCCCGCCTTAGGCACAAAGCCAGCTGGATGACCTTGGCCAGTCACTTTCTCTCAGTCCTAGGAAGGAGGCAATGGCAAACCACTTCTGAAAAACCTTGCCAATAAAACTGCAGGGACTTGCCTCGCAGTCTCCGAGAATAGGACACAACTGAACGGGAAAAAAAATCTGATATAGGAAGATTCAGCCTTTATCTCCAAAGTGTGTGCAGCAGCAGTCACTGTCCTCAACATGGACAGACAACCAGGCAATGAAAGCCCTAGCTCTTTAATGCACATTAATGCCCTACCTCTTGTTAATGTGCAATGCACACATTGCACTCACTTAAAAAAGGCCAGGGTTTCATTCATCTGATTGTTCCTACCATTTTGAAACCAGTGACTGTTGCTGTTAATGTCCCTTGCAGTTTATCCGCAAGAATTTTATCTAAAAATATTAAGCATTGTGCTCATTTATTTGTAGTCCACAAGGTGGACATAAACTGTTATTACAACACAGTAGTTGTCTTTTTGTCCCAGATTTTGGGCCATTATGGATAAAAAGAAAACAACTCTCTGTAGTCAAACTCAATTCTTGCCTGCTAACAAATCGCATCCATGCCGTTTTCTTCACAGCAATATGGAAGTGGTTTGCCATTGCCTTCTTCCACAGCTCTGGAATTCCCTGGCAATCTTCCATCTATGTAATAATCAGGCCCAACGCAGTTTAGCTTCCAAGGCCAGCAAGATCAATCAGATGCTGCCACCTGCTTATGGATAAGAGTGCCCTGCTAATGCAATTTCCATTTCTTCAGAGAACAATAGTGAAGCCTATACCTAAAAGATATGCTGTACTTAAGGAGCAATTCATATCAAATCTAAAGTCATTGTTCTATTATATTTTATGAAAACAATGCCATTTGCAATTGGAGGGGGGGGGAAAGACTTACTGTATGATGTACCAAGATGTCAGTGTTTTTCTTTGTTGTTTTTTTGTTTACCTTAAAATACTGTACTTGCTTATATAAAGATCCAAGGGTAAATTTTAAGAGATTTTGTTAGACGGCATGGGAACAATTTGGCACTTTGGTCAATATTCTTATTTTCATTTTGGAAATGTAGCATTTTGTCTTTGATAAAATCTGCACCTTGTATATGACATAAAACATGTTTGTCTGATATACCAGCACAAATCTTAATCTGCTTTTTAAAACATTTGTAACCATTGCTAGCCTACAATCCAGAATATGCCAAACCATTGAGAAAACTAGTATCCACATATTGTACAATGAAGAATGGTAAAATAGTCGTATTCTTTTGTGATGAAGACTGGGAGAGATGAGAATTAGTCCACAGGTTGTTTGAATTAATTCTATAATTTTGGCATCTTATGTACATTGTAAAGGCGCGATGGCTCAGTGGTTAAGACACCAGGCTTGTCGATCAGAAGGTTGCCAGTTCGGAGATTTGACACTCTAGCCTCACGTGACGGAGTGAGCTCCTGCACTAGCCCCAGCTCTTGCCAACCTAGCAATTCAAAAGCATGCAAATGCAAGTAGATTAATAGGTACCACCTCGGTGGGAAGGTAACAGCGTTCCGCATGCGTCATGCCAGCCACATGACCACGGAAGCATCTTTGGACAACACTGGCTCCTCAGCTAACAGAGATGAGCACCAGCCCCTAGAGTCGGATACGACTGTGTGGGGGAAACCTTTACCTTTTTAATGTACATTCTAGAATACCTTTGGCATAAAAAACATTTTAAGAGAGGCAACAAGTAGAGTTATTGTATCTGGGTTGCAAAAATCCAGGTGACCAATAGATGGGGAGGAAAAAAAAACCCTTGGTGTAGTTTGATAGCCATCTGGCTCTCTGTTGCTCTGATAAAGGTAAAGGTTCCCCCCGCACATTTGTGCAGTCGTGTCCAACTCTAGGGGCCGGTGCTCATCTCTGTTTGTTAGCCGAAGAGCCAGCACTGTCCGAATAGAAAAAAAAACAGTGATATCTACTTCTTCTGCTTGATTGCAGGCTGATTCTTTTTCTATTTGTTAAATATGTTTAAGCTTTAATTCTTTGTTGCCAGGCGGAACAGTGAACTTTGTTGTTTCTCTGATGTAGTGAATGTGTTCATGCTTTGTGCCACCTTATAATTTCTTCATTTAGGGGTTCATGTTGTGGAAGGCCAGCTATTCTGATTTGTTAAAAATAATGGTTTATGGCTTAGCATTTTGAGTGAACAGAGCCAATCATGCGTTATTTATCAACAATGCAGAAAAGAAGCATAGCTTCTGGTGATTAATCAGCCTAATGTATTAGGGCTGCAAAAATCTGGAAGAACTATAATAGTTGGGTAAGAAACAAAGGTGTGGTACCAGGGTGTGGTGGCTCAGCGGGTAAGAAACCAGGCTTGTCGATCGGAAGATTGCAAGTTCGGAGGTTCAAATCCCTAGCCCTGCGTGTGGAGTGAACTCCCGCACTAGGTCCAGCTCTTACCAACCTAGCAATTTGAAAGCATGCAAATGCAAGTAGATGAATAGGTACCACTTCGGTGAGTAGGTAACAGCGTTCCGCGCGCATCATGCGGCCACATGACCGTGGAAGCGTCTTCGGACAACGCTGGCTCTTCGGCTAACAAACGGAGATGAGCACCAGCCCCTAGAGTCGGACACGACTACACAACTGTGCGGGGGGGGGACCTTTACCTTTAAGAAACAAAGAGTAAGCACATTCTTTGAGCCTTTGCAGCCATCTAGTGGTCACATGGAGTTTTGCAGCCCTGATATGGTAAATGAATACATGGCAAAAGTTCAGAATTCAAGAATGAAATTAATAATTCACAGAATTACATTATAAACTGAGAGGCCCTCCCTCCCTCTATTCCTGTGATATTTTTTTAACAATGCAGATCTGTAGCCCGTATCTGGGCTACAAACAATGGTTAGATGGCAGGAAAAACAACTCTACTTGCTTGCTGTAATCTAGTGGTAGTTTGTATTTTTACACTTATAGAAGAAGAAAATAAAGGAGAGGGGGGAAATGGCAGCAGTAGAAGATTTATTTATTTATTTATTAAACAGTTTTATAAGGCCGCCCAACTCACACACGGTGATTCTGGATGGCTTACAGAATTAAAAACCATAAAAACGCAATAGACACCCCCCGGCAGCAGCAGACACATTCATACCAGCCACTTAATTGGCTCTGAAGCAGCTTGGGGTCCCCAGGCCCGTTGACAGAACCACATCTTCAGGGTCTTCCGGAAGAGGAGCAAGGAGGGGGCCAATCTTATATCTGGGGGAATGATGTTCCAAAGGGACGGAGCCACTACGGAGAAGGTACTAGATGTACCTCCCTGACTGAGGGGACCCACAACATGCCCTTCCTCCCCTCTCTGGTGGGCCAGGTGGATGTGACTGGGGAAAGGCGGTCCTGCAAATAACCTGGCCTCAAGCCATGTAGGGATTTAAAGGTGATAACCAGCACCTTGAATTGGACCCGGAAGCAAATCGGCAACCAATGCAGCTCCCGCAAAAGAGTTGACACATGGGCAAGTCTAGGCTTGCGCAAAACTATGTGGGCTGCTGCATTTTGAACCAATTGAAGCTTGCAGATACTTTTGAAGGGCAGCCCCATGTAGAGCGCATTACAGTAGTCCAAACAGGAGGTGTCTAGGGCGTGGGTGACTGTGAGAAGGGCCTGTTGGTCCAAGAATGGGCATAGCTGGCGCACAACACACAGTTGTGCAAAGGCTCTCCTGGCCATGACTGCCACCTGCTCTCCAAGCAGGAGTCTTGAGTCCAGGAGAAACCCCAGATTACGCACAGGGTCTGTCTGGGGCAGTGCAACCCCATCCAAAACCAAAGATGGAAATTCTCTGGAAACCAAAGAGCCCCGAACCCACAGCCATTCCATCTTGCCAGGGTTTAACTTCAACCAGTTGCTTCCCATCCAGACCTCAACAGCCTCCAGGCACCAGGAGAGGGCGGTCGCAGCATCGCTTAACTCACCATGGGCAGAGATGTACAACTGAGTATCATCAGCATACTGATGATATCTCACCCCATGGTGACAGATGATCTCACCCAGCAGCTTCATGTAGATGTTAAACAGGAGTGGAGAGAGCACTGACAAAGCAGGGGCCGAGGGCGGGACCTCTCGCCCCTGATCGACACTGACTGGAAATGGGCCCGGAGGAAGGAGGTAAACCTGGACAACACAGTGCCCCCCACCCCGAACCCCCAAAGCCGCTCCAGAAGGATACCATGGTCGATGGTATCGAAAGCCACTGAGAGGTCAAGTAGAGCCAGGATGGTCGCACACCCTCCATCCCGCTCCCACCAGAGATCATCAAAAAGCGTGGCCAATGCTGTTTCTGTCCCATATCCAGGCCTGAATCCTGACTGAAAGGGGTCCAGATAATCCGTTTCATCCAGGATCCTCTGGAGCTGCAGCGTGGCCACCTTCTGAAAAACTTTTCCCCAAAAGGGGAGGTTGGAGACAGGACGAAAACTCCATCAGGGTGGGATCCAGCTATGGCTTCTTAAGGAGGGTAACAGGATATGTTGGATTAATGCATGCAGGCTCTACTTCTGAAGGCAATTGGAAGAGAATAATTACAGGATTATTGTCTCCATTCTTTGGTCCCCTTAGTTATTTCGTTTCTGAGGTCATATGAAGTAGATAATGATGTTTTGAAGTTTCTTTTTGGGTATATGGTTTTTGTATATTCAGTATGTGTGTGCATGTGCACATCTTTTCAAAATACACTGGAGGAAAAGAAATCAAGCATGTCTCTCATATAGTCAGTAACTGATATTATCTTACAGTCAGTTTTTCATGATTCATATGAATCTCAGAAGAATAACTAGTTAAGCAATAATACTGCAGAGCTGGCCGGGATTCTGTTTATATCAAGGTCTCTTTCTGTTCCTTCCAGCAGTTACATTTATAACACCTGAAGGTCTCCTTACCCTCCCACAGAAGTGCCCTGGGAGTTTAGAATAAAAAAGACTGCCCATCTCTTTGCAGATGAGAACCTTTCCACTCCCTTCTCCTTAGTTGCCAATCAGTCTAGCAGGGGGTAGGAAATCACAAAAAGAGATGCATTCCTACAGCAGGTCAGAAACAGTTAGTTCATTGGTTGTTAGAGGGAATCCAGTGGAGTGAGGACAGTAGTTAAATTGTTATCAAATGAACTAATTGCCTTACAATGAATGCATCAGATGGAGTAATTTTAGAAGAAAGATCGTATAATTATGCTGGTGTAATTGGATACAGGCTTCTTGGATTTGTCATTTTAGACACATAGTTTTGTTAAGGAAATAAATATTCCAATGCTTAAACAATATGTCTGATAATTCACATACATGCAAAGATCCACATTTATCAGGAAGTTAATTCAAAGCAATTGATAGTTTAAATGATATCTATGCAAAAGTTCTGATCAACTCTTGAGTGTCGGAGAATGAGATGAAATAGCTTGAGAAATACTGCTAGTGTGACTTAATAAAGTGGTCAAAATAAGGGTGATGCAGATATTTTCTGGAACTGAGAGTCAAACTGTTGAAATGAGCAAGATCAGGACAAAAGAGGGAAGGGCCAAAACAATATTTAATTTTAACTGAATAACTTAATATACATCACTGGCTGGATATTTAATTCTTTTACATTTCTGAAACACTAAAAGTCACAAGTTGGCTATAACTCTGGAAGGTCTCTAGAAGTAACAGTCAAAGATTTTGAGGAGTCTGAGTATACCTGGATAATAGTAGTAGTAGTAGTAGCAATAATAATAATAATAATAATAATAATAATAATGATGATGATGATGATGATGATGATGCTACAAAATGTTAAAGAACAGTAAGCAAAATAAAGCCATTTCCCTCTTTAAATCGCATTAATGGGGAGAAATACAAATTTTTGCTGTTCTAGTTAAATAGACATTGAACTGATTTAGCATGGGAAGCTTCACAGGCATAATTAAAACATCAATTTATAAAATGCATTTTAATGGTAATGTTTAACTAGCAATATTTCTAAACTTAGTTGTTACAATACGTTGTGAAAAGTAATATTGTTTGCTATTACCATTGTTGTCATAAACAAGTTGTGGTTCTGGAACCATTCATTCATTTGTATTCATTGGAAAGTGAAAGTCCTGATTTGATTTGAATTTATTGATTTGATTTAATTTGATTTGATTAAGAGGTATTTTGTGTTCAGTGGGAGATGCAATAGTGGGGAATAATCCAGCACTAGCAGTCCTTTTAAATGATTAAAGTCTTCCAGTGCATGATTTGACAGGCAGCCACCTACATGAAATTATACATTCTGTGGCTAATTTTCACTGCACAAATGGCCCTATAGATTAGACTCCATTTTCTTGCTGCATTGGCACATGATTGACAATAATGGCCAATGCTTATATTCAAAAGTAGCATACTTAAAGGCCATGCTGAAAACATTCCTAGCACTGGCTGACTTGCTCACACTTTCAGGCTGCATACTGCTGTTTTAATAGCTTTATTACTTTGGATTTCTTTTTCATATTGTGGCAAATGAATCTGTGCTTTTCAACACTTTAAAAAAATTTTTTAAGTAGCTTTGAAAAATGGATTTTAAAAAAAGCAGCTAATGGCATTACACTATTTTGATTACTATTTTTGAACCAACAGGGACTGATGTAATCCAGAATATAAGGAGTTTTATGAGAGAGAGAGAGAGAGAGAGAGAGAGAGAGAGAGAGAGAGAGAGAGAGAGAGAGAGAGAGAGAGAGAGAACATAAATAGATTGGAGCTCCAAGGTCCTTCCCCCCCCCCGAGTATTTAACAATATTTAGCTTGTTACTGAATGAACAAGCTAATGAAGATTGTCAAGATTATGGCCTCCTCCCCCTATTCCAGTATAGAAGAGAGCATGGAGTAGGATGAACACACCATGAGTATGTGCCTAGGATGTCCATGTATGTTGCATTATAGAAGGCTTCATTTTGTTTGGCTGCATAAATCTGTGCTTCATATTTATATATGGGAGTCCAACTAGATGGTACTTTGGCTGATCTCAAAAAAATAAGTAGGATTGGAGCTGGTTAGTCTTTGAATGGGAGACCACCAGGTGATACTGTGAGATGGGGGGAAAAAAGAAGTCATTAGTAAACTACTTCCTTTGGTCAAGAAAAAATATATGGATGTTTCCATAGAGTCCTCAGGAGCCGAGCTCACTCAAAGCGGATTTTCCCTTTTTTATGTACTGAAAATATTTTTGTTCTACTTATTCGATTAAAATGCACTTGGAGCATCTTACAAAAATAATTAAAAACATACATAATAATCTGCTTTCATAGCCAAAATACATTATATGCATTAAAATGAGAAGAAGCAAATCAAGCTCAACTAAATATGGTCAGAAAGAGACAGGGGAAAAGGCCACTTTGTGGAGGAGAGAACTGAAAGTGAATGAGCTTTTTTTTATTTTAAGGAATTTTCCATTTTAAGGAATCCCACATAATGGGAAGCGCCATTGAAAAGT
Organism: Charina bottae; assembly: GCA_023362775.1. Taxonomy (NCBI): domain Eukaryota; kingdom Metazoa; phylum Chordata; class Lepidosauria; order Squamata; family Charinaidae; genus Charina; species Charina bottae. The sequence continues at coordinate 21,767,144 of JALMGJ010000004.1, read as the reverse complement.
TCCACTTACAGGTAGACACTGAAAGCACATTATTCAGGAATGAAGGTCTACTTTAAAAAACAAGATGCTTAGGAATAATATACTGTAGATAAGTTTGGATTAAAGTGATTAAAAATGTTCAGGATATGACCAAATAAAGCCACTTATCTTTTCCTTCCCTAGGCCAGTTACATAGTCTTTTTTTTTTACCCTCAGAAAAATTGTGATATTGAAAACTTAGCAGAGAATTGTGAATGTTTATGTTACATTTTGAGAGAGCAATAACATAGTCAATTTGGTTACAGTACAGTAATTGTATATCTGGAGAAAGTTAAATACAACATCAGACAGAATTTTTTTTTCTAGATTTGACACCGAATGGATTTTTGCTGGCAATAAGTATGACAGCATTAGATGCTATACATTGCATACATGGTGCAACATTTTTGATTCTCATTTGTGTAATCTGCCTAGATTCTAATGGAAATGCAGAGTGCTGCTTCATTTAAGTTTATTATGCTACCAATGTAGTCAGAAGGCTTTTAACAGGTTCACTGGCCAATGTGTTTTAAAGCTCTAATTACTCTCCAATGGGGGAATATTAATCTGTTTTAAGAGGCTTCATGTTCCCCAGGAAGAGGTGCATAAGGATGCATATATATCCTGTAAGGTGTTCCTCTCAAAACACACATTTTATGCAGCTTTTTCTGAAGAGCATGACTGAAGATTCTGGAAATATGGTAACATTAATGCTACAGGACCTACCCTTTACTTCTCAATCAAACTATTTTCCATAAACCCCAGTGTAATTGCTCTCAAATTAGGATTTGCAGTAATGTCTTACTGACTCATAAGCTCCACAGCCACATCTGTACATTTGCAGTGCTTGAGTAGGTAATTAAGTAATTAATAGGTCTACATAGATGCACACATTTCATTTTCAAGCAGGCCTAGACATGAAAATCACTTCCAGGCATGATCTTTGAGTGGATAATAGAATGTGTGAATTGACCCTTCACAGAGGAGTTTTTTTTTTTTGTATTCAGTGACTCAGGAACAGTCCAATCAAGTTAAGTGGGCCTAGAAATGAGTACAGTTCTTTCAGTTGCAGGTTAAACATGTTCGCATTTCTCTGAAAACAAAGAGGAACGACATTAGTGATACTACTTTTTTGTGCTTTAGTAGCACCTCCTGCTCTTTCTAAATTATGAATTCCTTTGTTTCCTTTTAAATGCTGTGAGTTTGACAGAATTCTCAGTATGGATTCAAATAAAGGCTCCAAAGATATATCTGACTGTAATGCTGGGGCACACGCCAGCCTTGAAGTTATGGTAGCTATCCCCCATTAGAATGAGATACATTCTGAATTAGTGCCAGCATTTAGGGGGATAGAGCAGTATAACAAATTACCCTGTACAGTGTGTTGTGGTTAAGAGGCTGGATTAGAAACCCAGTTTCTAGTTCTCTCTTAAGCATGGCAGCTGGTTGGGTGATTTTGGGACATAGTCATTCTCTTTCAGCTGGAAAGTCAAAAAATAATTATCTACCAACCTGCACTGGAAAAGTGTGGTAGATTATAGTTCATCCTTCAGTGGATTGATTTGGGATGATGATGATGATGAGTATTTGAGGGGGCTCTGGCTTTGAAGAGGAGGGGGAAGAGATATGGATTAGGGTTGTGCTATAGTACAGAATTTTACGTTTCTCGGTGATGTTAAAGCTAGTTAATCCCTCCTTTCCTGTTTTATGTTTGGGATAAGAAAATGAGAACATTGTGGTAACGTGAATTAATGAGACACACACAGAGAGAGAATCTGGCGACATTTGTGAAATGTGCCATTTTCAAATACAGATTTGAATTCACCTATGATAAAATTGCTGAATGCCAGTTTGGTTCAGCAGAGGTAGTAATTTCACCTATTTTCACCTGGTGAGCAATAATATTTTTTGCAAATTTCAAACTTTTGTTTATTTTCAGATTTCTGAATTGAGGTTTTGATGGTGATTTATTTGCTCCTAGGCTTCATATTTTGGAATCACACCAGTCTTGCTCAGGCAGTTGCCTAAATATATGGCAGCTCAAAGTAAAGATGGAGATAAGAATGTGAAGAGGATGTGTGGTATTTATGCCAAATGTCTCTGAAACCATTTTATTTTGCTAAGGATAGTTCTAGAATCAACATAAAAATAATACAGCTGGATTTATAAATGGCTTCATAGACATTTCTGTTATTTAAACTAGACTGACATCCTTTTCTTCTATGTATTTTTTTGGGGGTGATATGCTCATGTGCATACTCATGCATACCTTTGGACAGAAAATGATGGTTAGCTTAATTTCAGAGTCTATTAATATATACAATTTTGATATACTCCTCCAAAAATGTTATGCATTATTAAATTATAATTTTATTTAAATAATTGTGTTCCCAAGCATGGCAGAGCAATCAAGTCTGCAAGACAGGGTCAATAGATAAGGGTATTGGGCAACCTAGATATAAGACCAATAACAGCAAACATTCAACATGTTGTTGTTGTTCTTGTTGTTGTTACAGATATATTATTGAGTAATTATTTAATATGAAATGCATTTTTGTTAGTTCCATATTCATACTTACAAATAATGATGCATTAAAATGGCCAATCTTAGGTTAAGGAGGACAATGAGGAGGGATTTTCTGCTGTTTACTCACAGATTGACCAGCCCCAAACGTTTATTTGCCTGGCTATTTCTTTTATACCTGGGAAGATGTTGCTGTTGTTGCCTTCCAGAATGATTTTTGTCACAAGAATCTCTGTCTCTGTGAACAACCTATTGATCATCTCTGCTCACATTCTAAGATTCTTGTTGTGACATCCTACCCATTGCTTAGGCTGCTATTTCACAGACCCAGCTTCATTTTTATTATTCATATTTTTATTTTTGTGCTTTCAACATTTTCCCATCCTCACTTCAATTCTTTAACATTTCTATTCATTTCTATTCAAATCCCACTCATGCACCAAAATTGTACCTAACTTTGTCCCAGTTCATGCTGGCTGGGGAATTCTGGAAGTTGAAGTCCAGACATCTTGAAGTTGTTGAGGTTCCAAGTCAAGTCAATTTTTATTTCGGTCATAGACCAGCATACAACTAGTAACATAACCCTAACATAACAGTTATGCTAAAATAGAAATAAAATAAATATAAAAAGTCATATTGATAGCATAAAATAAGATAAAGATAAAAATTATTAAGGTAAAATTACAGAAAAAACACTTAAAATTCTAAAAATTCTAAGAAAAATTAGACGAGATATTGTGGCGTGCTATACAGATTATAGAGCAATATTTAGCTATGGTCAATGAAGTAAAATCAGATTGGTCTGATAAAAACAGTTTGAGATAAAAAGAATCCGAACGACCTGGATATTTGATAAAAAATTGGGATAATAGTTCCTGGCGAGCATCTGCATAGGGAGGACAATATAAAATGACATGATCCATTGTTTCAATTACTTCTCTGCCACATGGGCATAGTCTTTGATCAAAAGGGATATTTCAGTATCTCCCTTCAATAACAGCTGTTGGAAGGGCATTGAATCTAGCCAAGGATAAGGCCCTCCTAAATTTTGGAATTGTTATGCAGCTAAGATATCTAGCTGGTTGGAGAAGATGTGCAGAGTGGCCCAAAAAGATGTTTTTAGGTAAAACGGATAAATCAGATTGTAGCTCTAGATCAATGGCCCGTTGTTTGAGATCAGCTAGTGCACGTTCATAGCCCAGCAAGATGATGGCTGCCCCTGAAAAGCCATATAGTTGCAGCTTGGCATGTATTGTCTGGCACCAAGAAGATTGAAAACTATCAGTCATAATCAAAGGGGCCAGGCCTACTGGGAAAAAAGAAAGCTTAAGCCAGTAAGTAAAAATCTAAATCCAAGCAGAAGTTTCTATTTTTAATAGGCCAGCTTCACGGCGAAGCACCACGTTGGGGACGCAGCAAGGTACTTGAAAGATGGATCTTAAAAACTTGGATTGGACTTTTTCAAGAGAAAGGAATGACCTGTAGGGGCCAAGTTGTTGAGGTTGAGAAACACTGTACTACAGTATAAACAAAAAAATGACAGCATCAGCAGCATTCTTGAAGTCTCTGGTTGACTGTAGCTCTTTATTGGTGTACAAAGTTTTGCTCTTTTGTTCATAGAGCTCATGGCTGATATAGGTGATTTAGAATACTAATTCGATGAGACCTACCAGACCTGGGCTGTTAAATATTCAGACAACCATTATATGATCACGAAGAGGTTCAGAAAACTATAGGTCTTTGGTGCCACTTGGTATCTGTCCATAATTTTGATTTGGTAGCCCTAAATTGGTAGCCACAGCAGGGATGAAAAATCACAAGCAAATCAAAGCTTTTCAGTTGGTTGAAAGTCCTGAAGAAGTTGTTTATATCACAGTTATAATGGCTCACTGGCTTAACCAGGCTTCTGTGTGATGCTATTAAAACAGAGAGGCATGTTAGAGGTGATATTTTAAAAAAGACTAGATTGTCAGCAGTCATGCTATCCACCCAAATAGTTATGTTTTAGCAGTACTTTACTTGCATATTCAGGCCTGGCCTGTTTATAATCCAGGTATTTGTGTTATATATAATTTTTATTAGACGTTTTAAGAACAATAATAAGAACAACTAAATTAGAACAGAAAAAGTGAAAAAGAAAGAAATAACAGAAAAAGCTAAAAGTATAATAGGAAAAGAAGAAAAGAGAGAAAAAGAGAGAACAAGATATAAACAAAGATGTAAAGGCATAAAGAAGTGGCTTCCAATATTCTTCACAGCAGTTACAAATACAATTAGAAATTTAACCTTTCTCTAAAGTTGCATCATAACTGTCTTCTTTCTATAATCTACCCTGTCTAATCATCAAAACCATAAATCACAAGTTCATTTTTTTTCATTTTTATGCAAAAAGTCCATAAGGGGTTTCAAGTCACCAATAAATGTAAATAGCATCTTTTCTCTAATCTAAAAGTCAGTTTATCCATCTCAGCAAGATCTGTCAATTTCACTAACCATTCTTCCATGGTGGGTAATGCTGAATCTTTCCATCTTTGCGCATATAATAAACTCGCCGCAGACAATCCATTTATTTGTGAAGTAGTTATCCAGTTATTTGTGAATTCCACATAGCAGATTTGACAGGGCCTTTTACATCCTAGAAACTTAAGTTTTTATATATAAACTCTCTCAAATACTCATACGCACACATGTGCACAAATGTACATATTAATTTTTTAATTAGTATTTTTTCATGTAAACAGTTCTTATTATTTTGCTTTTCAATGGCTGCCCTTCATTACATGGTTAAGAGTTTTTAACTTTTGTTTTCAAATGTATATATTATGTGTGTGTGTGTATACATACATACATACATACATACATACATACATACATATATAATTTAGCAGTCAGGGTATTAAGGATTATATATGAATCATATTTCATCCTTATTTGCTAGTATTTGACAAAGTGACATACAAATGTTTCCCCTTCAAACATTTGTATTGTTGTCATCTATTTCTGATTCACATATGAGAAAATAAGAGTGAAGCCTAAACAAGGATGCTAAATTTACAGAAGATTGCCAGGGATGATAGGGATATAATATGGTTCATTCACTGTTAAATAACTTGCTTGTTTAGTCTTCAATAAAATCATTAGACTGCCGTCCAGAAATTTAACTCAATACAATGGAGTATGTCAAATTATGCCTGATTATAACCCATTGTTTAATATTGACTTTTTCTTTGTGTTTGGTACATAATTGTTAATATTAAGGACAGTGAATTTTAGTTTTGGGTTTTACTCCAAATATTCACACAAATGCACCTATGAAATAGATCATAGCAGTTCCAGAGCAACTCACATCTTTTATAGTTGTCAGCATGATTTAACAGTAACCACTTCCAACCATGTTTTGCTAGACTAAGTTATAAAGTTCACATAAATGCAAACATATGACTTAAATAACTGTTGTATAAGTTGTCGATTTTCCCAGCTCTTACCTATTTATCTGGTCCTAATCTATTCTTGATGTGTATGGATAATCTGTGGATATATATAGGTGCCAGGGTCCACAAAATATGGTAAACATGTCAAGATGGTGGACATGATGGTAGTCCACCCTGAAACGGGTAGAGCTTTGAGGGCTCCATCACAACTTATTTCACCATATCCAGCGGACACCTCTGTATAGGTGAATAAAAGGGAAAATTATATTTGCAGTGCTTCTAGTAAATTGTTTACAGGCAGCACAAGATGTTTTGAAGTGTGTTTATCTGGTTTTGGTTTTATTGCTCTCAGCTGGATTCAATTTGGAATTTTAAGCCATGATAAAAAGTGTGTGTGTGTGTGTGTGTGTGTGTATAAATATGCATCACATTTTATTTATTTATTTATTTATTTATTTATTTATTTATCGTATTTATACCCCGCCTATCCCCTCCCTATCGGAGAACTCTAGGCGGCTTACAACATTGCAATTCATATATTTATACATACATTCATATATTAACAACGTTTTTACCGCGCCCTCAGGGAAGGGGTAAGGGAACCGACTCTTTTTCCGTGGGTATTGGACTACGTGTCCCAGAATACCTTGCTTCAGAGTCGGCTGCTGACGTCCTGGATATTGCTGTTCGGGATCCATCGTCTCCGTCTCCGCTGCCATTCACGAGATCTTCGCTCCGGAGGCGACCCCCGACAGGACGCCAGCAAATTCTCTCACTTTAAGGTGGTATCCATTTATCTACTTGCAATTAGGTTTCGAACTGTTGGGTTGACAGGAGCTGGGGCAAGTGACGAGAGCTCACCTCGCCACACGGAGGTTCGAACTGCCGACCTACTGATCGGCAGTCTTACAGCTTCAGCGGTTTAATTTTAATTTATTTTCCCCATTGAATTGATTTCTGAAGGGATGCATTTCTTCCAGCCTAAATTTAGTAAAACGAGTGGGAGCAGGGTCAGTCCTTGGAGTTATGCTAGGATGACATACTGAATGCCAAACCCAGCACCCAACAACTGGCCTCTGCTGAAAACAACAACAACAACTGGAAAACAGACACATGGAAGAGTTGCAAATGATGTGCAAGATAAGCAAATGGAAAGGATGCCCATTTGCATTGTTTTATGTCCCAAAAACTTGTTCATGCATGTATATCTGTTTTAGACATTGGGGTCATCAGTATCCAAATTTAGACTAATATATAATTGTTGCCATAAATGTCAGAAATTTGGTAGGTATTGACACCTGCTTTTTTTTCTCCTTTATAACCTGGTGAGTGATGGAAGACAAAATAATTTTTACTTAAAGTATTCAGTTAGGGTTGAGATTTACAGATGAACATCAGGGGTTCCAAGTTCTCCTGGGAGGCTACTAAAAATTTTAAGAATGTTTTTGACATTGTATCCAGAAAATATTGACTTCAGTCCAGCTACCTGCAAGTAGAGTAGATGGACTTTAGAAACTTCTGCTTTTCAAACCCCCTGGTGTTTTGCAGAGGTTTGTATGCCCAGCAGCTTGATTAGGAATAATCCCAGATAGACAGTATCCATAAATGGATGGTTCCATGCTAGTATATGCAATTATAATTTTTCCAAGTCAGTGCTGCACTTGACCTTTGAATGCACATTTGGAGGTGCCATCCCCAGAAATGAATGGGGTCAAGTAAAAAGAAATAGGCAGACCCAAACATGATCCAATTTAAATTCAATTAAATTGATTACATAGAGTTAACATAATTCTTGGCCATGTATTCACAACTTCTCCACTCCTATCCCATTAACAGTGGGGGGCAATGGGGCTTTATCTAGAGACTTGGCATGGAAACATATCAGCTGAGAAACTGAGGCTGGGCACCCCTGATGTATATCTTGTTTGGATCAACAAAAATGCACGGAGCATGGCGGGGTGAGGAGGGTTATGTTTGTAGATATAATGTTGTTTCCTGTTGTCAGGTTCCAGAACAAGCCACTTCCATATACAATCATCATTAGCAATAGGTCAGACTTTATCATTTGCTTCAGACAGACACTGCCTAATTTCAGTGTGCTGTTACCAGAGGAAATACTCTGTATTACATTTCAAACCTCTTTATCTTCATCCTTTGTGTCAATGTCTGGTCTCCCTGCAATCCACTTGATAAATCATCATGGTTCATTTTGTTCTGAACTCTAATAGTTCTGGATTTTTTCAGAAGTATAGGGAGAGGAATTCTTTTTTAGGACTATAAATACTTGTGTATGTGTGCAGGTTTGCTCATGCCAATAACCTAACTGAACCTGTGTATAGTTTTCTGTTAAGAAAAGTAAAATATAGAAGAAATGGCAAAGATCTGTTTTTAAGCTGAGGTTGCAGAACAAGCAAGATCTACTGCAGAAGCCTCTTTTCAGTAAATTATTTAGGATGCAGAAATATGCTACAGCCAAGCAGCACAATTTATAGTTATTGCTAACAGCTTCATATCTTGCAGAGAATTTCTTTCAAAAAAAACAATGCTTTTTGTGACTAAATCCAGTGTTTTCCTGCTTAATTGGCAATGGACAAGAAAAATGCCAAGGGTTCTTGATTATGGACTTCAAAACAGTCAAAAGACTGGTGGCTTAGATGAGGGTCTCCTTTAACACTACCTTCACCACAGTCCTGCCAGGCAGGCTAGACTAAGGGAGATTGATGCCTCAAAGTCAACAAGTAGTTGGTCCGAGATCTTAACAGCACTGGCAGTATGCAACAGTATGTGCATGACCCACTAGAAGAAGCCCTGTACCTTTACTGTTTTGCAGAAGTGTGAGAGTTTGTATTTTGGTTCATGTGATCCTTTGTGCACTTGTAGACAGCCATGGATTAAGCAATAAGCATGTGCTTAGGGCACCAAGGGAAGGGGGCACCACAGAGTATTTTTCCCCCCTAGTTCCCATGTCCTTAACTCTTTCACTGCCATGCTTGAGTTCAGCTGAATTTGTTGTGATTGTCCTTATCTGCCGTGTTCAACTTTAATCTGCATTGTTAAAAAAAAACATTTTATTTGGCATGGTAAGTGACTAAAATTTAAAAGTTTGGTTTGAAAGTGTCATCAGATACCACATTTGTTTATGTCTCATGGTGTGAGAGTTTCACTTCCGTCAAGGGGCACCATTGCTGGGCTGTGCTTAGGGCATCAGTTGACCCTAATCTGGCCTTGCTTGTGAATTACAGATGCCGACAAAGTTTGCAGAGCTCTAGCCGTGAAATGACTTTCAGGGACTACTAATGCTTGCCTGCAAAGAGAGGTGAACTTTAGAAGCCCCTTCTTTTTCTCTAAGGTAAAGGTCCCCCCCGCACATTTGTGCAGTCGTGTCCGACTCTAGGGGCCGGTGCTCATCTCCATTTGTTAGCCGAAGAGCCAGCATTGTCCGAAGACGCTTCCATGGTCATGTGGCCGGCATGATGCGACCAGAACGCTGTTACCTACCCACTGAAGTGGTACCTATTAATCTACTTACATTTGCATGCTTTTGAATTGCTAGGTTGGCAAGAGCTGGGGCGAGTGCGGGAGCTCACTCCGTCATGCGGGACTAGGGATTCGAACCTACGAATTTGCGATCTTCCGATCGACAAGCCTGGCGTCTTACCCGCTGAGCCACCACGTCCCTTTATTTTTCTTTACTGCAGGTTAAAATCTAAGCTAGATAAGATTTCTGACTTTAACACAGAGCTTAAGGGAAATGGTCATATGCTTTCTGTCTGCAGATTTCTGGGGGAAAAGTCTTTAGGCAAAGTGACACAGATGTTCCTTCTTTTGCTGCTTGCCTAGGGGATTTCTAGGCTGTTGCTGGTAAAAGTGTTCTGAACATTTGTAGAGAAGAATTTGGATCATTTCTGAGTAAAGCAGTGAGATTTCTTTGCTTACTTCCAAACCGCAATACAACTTCTTTTTCACACAGTTAGAAATACCACTACCTGTTTGGTTGTGGTAGGAAATGAGGATAAATTTGTTTTTTTGCAGACAGTCTAGGACAAGGTTTTTCAAACTGTTTCATAGAACCCTATGATTTATGTTGTTGTTGTTGTTGTTGTTGTTGTTGTTGTTGTTATTATTAACAGGTTCCATGGCCTAAAAAAGTTTGAAACCAACCCCTGGTCTAGGATTAGTTATATTGTGCAGTTTCTATTTCATTCATTCATATGATTTTTCTATCACTTCAATTGAAACAAACTGATATCTGTATACAGATATTAAAAAAAAAAACAAATCTCCTCCTCCTCGTCAAATTAATACTAATACCGATGGTTCCGCTTTAATCAATCACCCAAGGCCTCCCAGAACAGCCATGTTTCAAGCTTCCAGAAAGCCAACAAAGTGGGAACCATTCTTTCAGGGGGAGGGCAAGCTGTTCCAAAGAAAGGGGCTCCCTTGGGGATGGCCTGTCATTGAGCTTCTGCTTGCTGCACTTCCTAAGAGGAAGGGAACACCAACAAGTGTATTTTGTCCCTCCAGATCAGGTTGGCAGGCCCCCAGTCATATGGAACTTAAAAGGTAGTGCTCAGCTACTTGAATTTCACCTGGCAACAAACTAGCCACCAATACAGCAGCAGTATAACATGGCAGCATTATGACTGCCCAGAAAACACACAGGCTGCTGTCTTTTGTCTCAGTGGTTTTCAAGGACATTTCCTTGTAGAATGAATTGCACTAGTGCAACCAAAAGATAATAAAAGCATATGTGATCATATTCTGCAAATCCTGTTAGGGATAAGGCCACAACTAGTGCACTGGCCAAAGTTGGTCAAAAGCCTTCCTGGCCATGGCCTGAATATGCTCTTCCAGCAGAAGCTGTGAATCCGGAGCAACCACTGGATGGCAAGGCTGTCTCTCTGGGGGAAACACACCAACATTGAAAGTAAGAATTGGAATTGTCTTGGCATCAATGAACTTTTGAATGAGCAGCATCTCAGACGTGGTTGGTCTGAGTTTGAGGAGTTTCTCCTGACAGTCTCCAGGCACTGGACCAGAACATCTACTGCACTGTGTTGCTAATATATACAGACAAGTTAGCTATTGACAACTGTGCTTACTTAACTCGTACTGAGATTTACAGTGCAAATCTAGACAGGTTTATAGAAGTAAGTTTTACATGACTAATTTTGAAAAGTTAAGAATAGTCAGACCTGGTTAGTGAGAGACTGCAATGGAACAGCAGGGTTGTCCACTGGGAAGCTGAAAAACAACATAAGAAGAGGCAGTAGCAAGCCATTTTTGTACTATTGTCAAGAAAATGTTTGATTGTGTCTAAGTTGTCCCAGGGATTAAGCTTGACTTAAAGGTATCCTTACCTCTTTAAGTCTAACTATATTAAATAGGACTTGTGTCTAAGAAATTGAATCAGTTAGACATTCCCTGAAGAGAGTCAGACTTAATTTCTGGGTTATCATACTTTGGATTATGACAAAGGGATCCTTTCTTATCCGTATTCAGCTCTGTTCAAGATATATCAATATCCGTGGCCTATATTCTTTCCTTTTCCATATTTTTAGAAGTGGCACATGTTAAATTCAGAAGCACTTGAATTTATTATTATTTATTTACTTAAATTTGTTGTAGCCACCCACTCTGGTAGACTCAGGGTAGCTTACAAAATCCAAAAACAATAAAAACAGTTAAAAAACACACAACACAGACAGCCTGGACTAAAACAACCATTATAATAACAAAAGAATCACAACAGGGGCCCCACAATTCATTCGCCCAGGCCTGAGGCCAGGCTAATTGTTTGTTTGTTTAAATTTGTTATAGCTGCCCCCAGTTACCATTGTATAAAGTAGTCTTCAGCATCCTTCAGAAACATTAGTCAACAAGTCTGTTCGTTCCCAAGCAGCATGGTCATTCCTGTTGCTGACTTGGACTCATAGGTAGACTGACAATACGTCCCGTTTTGAACGGGACAGTCCCGTTTTTTTAGTATTTTTCAACCATCCCGTCATTTTGATAAAAATCTCAATTTTGTCCTGTTTTTTAAACCCGGCGGGAATGGCGCGGAAGGAGGATCTGAGCCAGAGCTGCCGATTGGAGGTAGCCTGGAAGAGGAAGCCCTCCTGCCTATCAGCGCGTGGCAAAGGAGGGCAGAGAGGCAGGCGATTGGTCAGGCGGGAGCCAATCGCATGGACCGTGGGGAAGGGTTTGCAGGCAGGAGCCAATCGCGTGCACCAGGGGGAGGGGTTTGCAGGTGGGAGCCAATTGCACGGACCGGGCGCAGGGACCCATCTTTTTCATGAATACGGAATATTACATTAGACCACGTCCCGTTTTGCCATCCCAATGTCCCATTTTTGTCTCAAGGAAATATAGGATTTATAGTCCAGTGCATCTGGAGAGCGCAAAGTTGGGAATGACTATCATACATAATTAAATGGGCATAAGTAATATTTTCATTGCAATATAGAAAGCATACATGCCAAAATCTTAGTTTTTTTAAAAGGGTGACTCTGGTGATTCATGTGGGATACAACCTATCATGTTCTGTGAAATCATTCTCATTTTTTTTTACAAAAAAAATAATAGTGTCTCAGATACATGCTGGTTGGAAATTTTGAGAATTGTAATCTTGTCAGATCTAGAAGGCCTCAAGTTTGAGAAAGATGGAATGGAATTATGGAAGAATACATGTGGAGGTGGCATGAACTCAACAGCATCCACAATAAGCTTAATAATACACAAACAATAATGTCATCATGCCATTACTTATAGTATGTATGTCCCATAGCCTGATGCAAGCATGTAAGTTATAGCATTTGTGTGCTGACATTTCCCCTCAGGGAAATGCCCAGGTGTGGACTGGAAATTAATTTGTCCACCTTTAATGTTCATCCTTATTTTTGCCCAACTTAGATTAACAAACTGATTTGTTATTTTGGTCATAAAGATATGAGCATATCAACGAAAAACAGAGTTCATAGATGGTGGTTATCATTAGCTTTGAGTGTTTAAAAGATTAGAGTGGCATGCATTTCCTAAAGGGGTCACTTGAAACCAGCAGAATATATGTGGATTTGCTTCTGTATCTTTTCTTCCATATCTAATGCTAGGTATAAACTTAAAATGAATGAGGGAATCAACATTTTACAGTATATATTTTTGTTTTCAAATCAGTAGATAAGTTGTAAAAGATTGAGGGAAATTTAGATCAAAGCTTCCAGAACTGGAAAAAGTAAGCTGGACAACAATCTCTGCAATTTTGAGGCACACTGGAAGGTCATTCTCACAAATATGATGCATCTGTATCAGTTGATATAACTAACTACAGAATGATCTGGGTTAACCTGAGTTCACACAGTGCGATGAACTATAAATTAATTGAACAAGCTTCACAATACACTTTTCTACCAAAACACATATGGATACACACACCAAAACTCAATCAATTAACCAAGGCTTGAATTTTGTGCAAATACAGATCCTATTTTTTAAACTGATCCAGTTAAACCTGTCATGTGAACCCAATAATTGTTGTGAAGATTTAGCTTTGAAGTCATGTAGCAGCTTACTCTGATGACACACTGCTCATAGAAAGAATTATGATGTGATAGTAAGACCCAACAGATATGTATTATACAGTATATGAATCAATATATAGTATATTTGGAAGGCAGAGTGAATAGAAGGTCAAACCTAGTGTGCCTCAAAACGTTGGGTGTTTTCATGGATCCAATATATCAGCATGTGTATTTTTGTGTGCATCAATGTGTGTGTGTGGGTGGGTGGGTGGGTGCGTGAGTTTGGTCAAGTTTTTTTTTTAAAGTAGTAAAAAGAATTTAATATATAAAAATCTTTTGATAGTTTCAAGACTAGGTTCTTCCATGGCTAACTCAATCCTGCTGATAAAATTTTCCTGTCATATCAATTATGATTTCCAAAGGATGCAAGAATTCTTCAGATAATTCAGGAACTGGACAGATTATTGGTGTGGGGCTATTCTTGCTACCACAGCATCTGGGCCAAACAAACATTCTGTTTCTGAAATTGTCTATGAAGGTTCTCAGTCATCCAGGTGGAATTGTCTGTAGCTTGAATCATGTCAACTGGATTTCTATTTTCTCAGTGGAAATGTTTCACTCCTTATCCAAGGAGCTTCTTCAGACTGAGCAAAGTTAGTAAGGGAATCCTAAATATGTTTCTATGTAGCTGTGTGACCTTACACCTGGGGCTAGGTCATGGTTATATTGAGATGTTATTTTAAGTCCTTTTATCTAAAGGAGGATCGTTAAGATCACCATGCTGCTGTTGAGCTTGTGAAATGGTCTTAATCTTCCTAGGCACAGAAGACAAAGCAGGGAGGAAGATGGGGGAAAGATTATGCCTGAGGCCCCCACCTCTATTCAAGGAAGGATAGGTGATTTGAGAGAGGGGTCAAGGAATCCATTTATGCCAACTTGGAAAATCCTTCCTTGAATAGAGGTGGGGGCCTAATCAGGCATAATCAGGCACTTTGCCATTCTATTAATTTCATTAGTTATCATACTCAGAAGTCTGATATTCCTTTGAACATGTGCATGTGTTTCTGTTCTGTAATTCAGTGTTCACTATCCTGGGTCCATAATATTTATTTATTTAATTAAATTTATATAACCGCCCATCTCCCCCAACGGGGAACTCTGGGCGGTTTACAATAAAATAGTTAAAATAAAATATAAAACATCAATGTACAGTATATAAAATAATAAATAATTATAAATCCAGATGGATGGTGGAATTAAAAACGAAGGACATTATGAAGTTAAGGAATTAGCCACCCCCATGAGGAACTATCCTTTCCTGCTTCCCATGGCAGGCGGCAAAACCAGGTCTTCAGCTCTTTCCTAAAGGTCGGAAGGGAGGAGATCTGCCTCAACTCTGGGTGCAAGATGTTCCACAGTGTGGGTGCTACCACAGAGAAGGCCCGTCTCCTAGACCCCATCAGATGACATTCTTTGATTGATGGGGTTCGTAGCAGGCCCTCTCTGAATGACCTGGTGGGGTGGGTCGATAAAATGGGGGTAAGACGGTCCTTCAGGTATTCTGGCCCCATGCCATGTAGGGCTTTAAAGGTAATAACCAACACCTTGAATTGTACCCGGAAGCAAACCGGCACCCAATGCAGCTCGCAGAGCAAAGGTGTTATATGTGCAGATTTTGGTGCACCCAAAATTGCTTGCGCGGCTGCATTCTACACCAGCTGAAGCTTCCGGATAGTCTTCAAGGGTAGCCCCATGTAGAGCGCATTGCAATAATCTACATGGGAGATGACGAGAGCATGAGTGACTGTTCGGAGGGCGTCGCGATCCAGGAATGGGCGTAACTGGCGCACTAACCGAAGTTGTGTGAAAGCCCTCCAAGCCACGACTGCCACCTGCTCTTCGAGCAGGAGTCATGAGTCTAGAAGGACCCCCAAGTTCCGCACCGGTTCCGAATGGGGAAGTGCTACCCCATCAAGAACCAAAGATGATAATTTCCCAGAAGACGCTAGGCCATCAATCCACAGCCACTCGGTCTTGCTAGGGTTCAATTGTAGCCTGTTGTTCCCCATCCAGGCCCTCACAGCCCCCAGGCACTGGGACAGGGTGGTTACTGCATCACTTACTTCACCAGGGATGGAGATGTACAATTGAGTATCATCCGCATACTGATGATACCTCATCCCATGGTGTCGGATGACCTCGCCCAGCAGTTTCATGTAGATGTTAAATAGGAGAGGAGAGAGAACCGAGCCCTGTGGCACCCCACACAAGAGGGGCCGAGGGTCAGATCTCTCCTCTCCTATTACCACCGACTGGGAGCGGCCTCGGAGGAAGGAGGTGAACCAGTGCAAAACTACGCCACCCACCCCCAACTCCCTAAGCCGCCCCAACAGGATAACATGGTCGATGGTATCAAATGCCGCTGAGAGATCCAAGAGAGCAAGGATGGATGCACTACCACCATCCCGCTCCCGCCAGAGATCATCCGTAAGCACGACCAATGCAGTCTCCGTCCCATATCCCGGCCTGAAACCTGACTGGAAAGGGTCTAGATAATCTGCTTCATCCAGGGTCCTTTGAAGTTGCAACGCCACCACTTTCTCAACCACCTTTCCCAAAAAGGGGAGGTGGGAGACTGGACGAAAATTGTCCAGGATGGTAGAGTCCAGGGCTGGCTTCTTGAGGAGGGGGTGCACCAGTGCCTCTTTAAAGGCAGTTGGAACCACCCCCTCTGCCAAGGATGTATTAATCATAGCCTGGACCCATCCACATGTCACCTCCCTGGCTGATTTTACCAGCCAGGAAGGGCAGGGATCTAAATAATGTGGTGGAATTAACAATTCGAAGGATCCTGTCCACTTCCTCAGGTCCAACAGGATCAAATCGTTCCCAGATAACAGGGCAAGACCATTCTCCCGGCATCTCCCCAGACTGCATTTCACGCATGGAGTCCAACTTAGACCGAATCCGAGCGATTTTATCCTGCATATGCTCAGAAAATTCTTCCGCAGGGCCCTGCAGGTGGGTGGTCAATACCACCCTGCCCAAGAGAGATCGAGTAATCTTGAACAGGGCCGTCGGACGGCATTCTGCGGATGCAATAAGTGCGGTGAAATATTCACGTTTCGCCGCTCTTACCGCCACAAGGTAGGCCTTAATAGCGGCTCTAGATTGTGTTTGGTCCGATTCCGCCTTCGTCTTTCTCCAGCGGCGCTCTAGACGTCTCTTCACCCTCTTCAAGACCCTCAACTCCTCCGTGAACCACGGGGAGTGACGGGTCGAATGGGGTTGGAGAGGTCGCATCGGCGCGGTCCTGTCCAAGGCAATGGCCGCCTCCCTGTTCCAGGCTGCAGCCAATGCCTCTGCTGGTCCATGCAGCAGATCTTCAGGTATTACCCCCAGCTCCCTCTGAAACCTCAATGGGTCCATAAGTCGCCGGGGGCGGACCAATCGAATAGGTCCTGCCTCCTTTCAGAGTGGGGCGGCATAAGAGAATCTTAGGGATATCAGGACGTGATCTGACCATGACAACGGGGATAATTCTAATTTTCCCCTCAGGTCACTTTGCTATTGCTCTGACAAGAAATCCAAATCCGGAGTGAGTCCACTGTCTCGAGTCGGATCCCGAATAATCTGAGACAGGCCCATGGCTGCCATGGTAGTCATGAACTCCCGAGCCGCTTCCGAGGTACACCCCAGGGACGGCAAGTTAAAATCCCCCAGGACCATAAGCCTGGGGAACTCCACCGCCAACCCCGAGATGGCCTCCAGCAGCTCAGGCAGGGAGGTTGCTACGCAGCAGGGAGGCTGGTACAATAGCAACACTCCCAACTGTTCTCGGGCACCCAACTTGAAAAA
Source organism: Charina bottae (assembly GCA_023362775.1). Classification (NCBI taxonomy): domain Eukaryota; kingdom Metazoa; phylum Chordata; class Lepidosauria; order Squamata; family Charinaidae; genus Charina; species Charina bottae. Next base: position 21,749,796 of record JALMGJ010000004.1, on the reverse strand, counting down.
CAGGGTCTCACATCCGGATACTTGTGGAGCAAGGCCCCTGAAAGCCATCAAAGACTCTCTGATGATAACTGCCACCCCTCCTACCCTGCCCCGGTCTCTCGGCTGGTGCCACACCTGAAATCCGGCTGGGCACATTTCTGAGAGGGCTACCCCTCCTTCTGGGCCCAGCCAGGTCTCAGTAATACACGCCAGGTCGGCCCCTCTCTCTGTGATTAATTCACTTATGAGAGGGGCTTTGTTGTTTACTGACCTGGCGTTGAGTAGCAGCAGCCGAAAACCGGAGCCCTCGAAGATCTGCTGTCCAGAACCTGGGGTTGAACTCAGAGGACCGGAACGCGCCACCGATACCAAACATCGGGGGCGCCTTCCCCGAAGATGGCCTGTCCTCTGGTTCCCATCATAGTATCTCCTGCCCGTCACCACCTCGATCGAATTACCCACATTACAATCCCCAGAGTTCCCTGGCCCGGTTGCCTCCACTCCCGGAACCCTCGAAAACCTGGATCTAAGCGGGGATCTCTTCCATCCATCCATCCTTTCACTCTCAATCTTCCTGGGGAGTTGTAGGCCACCAGCTCAACCAGCAAAAGCTCTCGGCGCTGGAAAGCCTCAACCACCCCATTCCATTCACCAATCCAATCACTCACTATGCCCCCTGTGGCCTCTCTCACTAGCCACAAAGGGGCAAACAGTCACTCTTACCTACCCTGTCTCTCACTCAGGGTTAGGTACTCTCTCATTCCCATGCAATCCTGGACCCCCTCCTGCCACTCTCACTTGCGGGGGGGGAACCACACTCACACAAGAGACCCCGCAATTTCGTGCCACCCTGGCAGTGGGGGTGGTTGTCCTTCAGTAACCAACAAGCTAACGCTATTGGGAAGATCTTCATTAATCCCAATAGTGGAGTCCAGATATAAAGTATGTAAAAATATACAAGTCCGTTCAATCTCGGGAGCACCCCAGTTCCAGTTCATCAATCTTTGGGAAGCTGCTTCGCACTCCACACACCCCGCAGTCGTCTCGGTGCCGGTGCTGTTTCTAGCTGGTCTCCACCGGCCACCGTAAACGTCCTTTCTCTGGCTGCTGGGCCCCAGTCTCCACAGCCACCCATTCCTCACTGGGGTCCCCCCAAGTCCGCCGGACCCGTCGGACTCCGCCACGCTGCGTCGCTCCGTCCGGGAAGGCTACCAGGCTCCAAGCTCTGTCAAGCTCTGCTGGGCCTTGCTGGGCCGCAACTCCGGCAACTCCGCTGGGCCCCTGGGCTGCCCCTTCCCAGCTCTATTGGGCCTACCAGCTCCACAAATTCCGCTGAGTCCCGGCGACTCCGCTGGGCCCAAGGGGGAAGCCTCAGTCCATCGCGTCAAGCTCCGCCCGGCCTCCTCCGAGCTCTCCCAGGCCGAAGGCTCCAGCAACTTGTGGTCCCAACCACCGGACTCTGTCGCCGGACTCTGTCGCAGCCGTGTCCCCCAGCCGCCGAACTCCGCTCCGCTCGCCGCTCACCGCTCCCTCCGGAGACGTCCGCACACCCCAGGCCCCAGTGCAACCTCTCAAGACCCCAAGGTGGAATTTGTGGGGTATAAGGAGGGTTTTTCGGGGCCTTGGGGCTTAACTCTCCCGGAGCAGCAGCCGGCGTCCGCTTGCAGTCACCATCTTGGATTCGAAGAAGGATGATTATTCTGATAATAAAAGCTTTACACATGCAAACTAAGGGTTCCATGCATGCAAATTCTCTGTAGATGTTATTGCGTGTAGAAAAAAGGATAGGTAAGAGATTTACCCTTAAAATATATAAAGTAATAGTGTGATAAACTAAGCAATCTTTTGGAAGCATATCCATTGGGATAGAATTTGAAGAGAAAAGTGTTGGGGTCATTTTTTTTTAATGAACATCATTCAGAAAATGAAACTTCATGCTATTTTGTTATTGGTAGTTTCTTTCTTTTTATTTCTTTTTCTTGTATTTTATAACTTCAGGAATTCATTTACTCTGTGAATATTTTTGTGCATAAATTTCACAGTTGTGCTTCCCGGATATCAAAAATAGCTATTTAATATGTTTTTAAAGAGTAACTAAATGTTAATGGTTCATTTACCTATAAGATTTTTGCAGTCAAGGTACAGAGTACATCACTGATTGTAGCAATGCATAAGGACAAGTTATGATGCTAAAGCTAGGCAACATATTGCATTCATTTTATATATGGGGCTTTCAGGCAAAACACTGCATTGTAAGCTTGAAGGTGAGGATAGATTCGCTCTACCCCTTCCCACTTAAAACAATTACAGGCTCCTTTATTATGATGATTAAAATGAGTTTTCAGGAGCTAATTCTGCATTCTTTTAAAGTTAAGGTTTTTTGTCACCCCATTGATGTTCTTCATGCATACATACATAATTATTGAATTCTTTGTTATTTGTCTATGATTCAAGCCTGTCCTTCAGTGTCACAGGATTATGTCTGTATTTGTGGAAGGCAAGCTGACAACCTGAAGATGATCAAAAAGGAGCCGTCCATAACTTCAAATAACATTAAAACAGGCTTACTAATAATAAGATTGTGGCTAAGTAAGATATTTCAAATCAAAGATTCTCCTGCATGCCATAATTGCTCAACTATCTAGGTCAGCTTTCATCAAAGATGAAAAGCAGAGAGAAAGATTTGTGCCTGGACTTGTGACTTCTGCACTTTTGGCAAAGCAAAATATAACCTCAGCTAGTCCCAAAAGGAACCGGATAGGAAGCAAAACTTTTCCAAAGTGATGTGACACATTTGACTGCATAATCACTTATATCCATCATAAACTTTCACAATTAAGTCCTACATTGCAATTCATAAGCAACATTTCCATGGGCAAATTTACATCAGTAATAGCATTTTCTGAGGCATGACTTGAAGGAAATCTAACTCCCATTGTTTTTTTTTAATTTTTATCCTGCCTTTATTATTTTTATAAATAACTCAAGGCGGCAAACATACCTAATACTCCTTCCTCCTCCTTGTTGTTTTCCCCACAACAACAACCCTGTGAGGTGAGTTGGGCTGAGAGAGAATGACTGGCCCAAGGTCACCCAGCCGGCTTTCATGCCTAAGGCGGAACTAGAACTCTCAGTCTCCTGGTTTCTAGCCCAGCACCTTAACCACTAGACCAAACACTCTTTTTTTTTCTCTTCCAACAGGAACTATAGGTTTACTACACATAAATTTTGCCTCCCAAAATGCTGAAGCAATTTTGTATTGAAACAATTATCCTGAAAATGTCCTTACTGCTCAAGCATCCTTCTTATATATTTTATACATTCATTTCATATTTTGGGAATGGTATTCTCATGGCACCTTTTGGGAATGGTATTCTCATGGCACCTAATCTGTAAACAATATTAACTTTTAATAGACAGGGTATCAGCTTTTCATTCTGAAAGATGTTGTTTCTTAAAAGTGAAGTCTCTTTTTTCTTCCTTTAGCTGTTCTTCTATGCTTCTGATTCTTACTACTGAGCACAGAAATACTACTAACTGCATGTATGTCAATATGAGTTCTGTACATATTGTGAGAATGGTGTGTATATTGCTGAAGCAGTTCAATAGTGACTGATATGCAAGCAAGATCTTTTAACTAAGCGTCCTTTTTTAAAAAAAAAGAGCTACACATCTCAGAGTGAATATGGGCTTCAGAAATGACAGCCACAAAACCTCAGAGAACTGGGTGGAATTTTACTGGGGAATGGATGTCAGTGGGGAATAGCAAGGACAGAAACATAGCAATCATTGGGGAAAATAGCATTAAATGGGGAAATAACATTTAGACAATATTGAAGGAATAGCAATGAAGAATTGCTATGGGCCAAGTAATGGGGAGTATATGCATTGCAGTTGTTAGAAAAGAAAGAAAATCCAATATGTAGTCTTCATAAGCCATTTTCTTTTTCTTACAGAGTGTTTTGGTAAATAAGGGTGGGTACCTGCACATGTGCCTTACCTTTGAAAGTTTCAGTGGAAGAAGGAGGGAAGAGGGGACCTTAAAGGCAGTCCCTATGTAACAGAGTGGGGAAGAAAAATGGTATAAGGAAGAACAAGAGAAAGGGAATATGGACTGAAAAAAATCAACCTGGATTTCAAGACAGATAATAGGGTAGGGGGAAAGGAAAGAGAACTGCTTATCTTTTCCTTGCACAATCTTTAATGCCTCCAAAGTTCGTTGAAGGAGGAGAATGGAGATAGGAGGTTCCAAACAATAGTTATGCACCTGTTCTCCATGGCTGTCAACTCAGTACATTCCTTGCTTCCTGAGGCCATGGCTCCTCTGGTAACCCTCAGGTACTGGGGGCTCAGACCAGTTCAGTAGGTCATCATTGGCATACCTCTCTTGTTTGATCTGGACCCAGTTGACCAGTCAACACTAGCTGGTTCATCCAGACTGTGAAATCCAACTCAGCAGTGGGTGGTCCAGGTAACTGGGAAGATTGCATTACTAAAGTCTAAGGAAGTAACATATATTTCACTTGCTTAGGTCTCAGCACCTTTCTTGGGCTGTGACTGCAAGTCCAGATCAGTAGAGAGGAACCCAACAGGGCCCTGTCACTCTTATCTCCAGAGTGCTAAGGAGAACTGGCTTCAGATGATTTATAGAAATTGCATGGGATGAGCAAAAACTTGCAAGATAGTGAAGAGCTCAGATATGGCTGCCCATCTTGAGTAACTTCTGTTGATATAAAAAGAGTTCTCCCTCCCTCCCTCCTTCTGGTTGGCTGAAAAAAAATCATACTGTGTGGGTACAAGAGAGGCAGCTGCATCATCCCTTTACCAAAGGATAGGTTCACAAAGGACTTCCCAGTTTGGATGGGAAGGGGAGAGAGAGAAGAAGAAGAGGAGGAGGTGGTGGAGGAGGTGGTGGTGGTGGTGGTTCAAGTGCTCATTGCAGAATGCTGGTGTCAGCCTGGCCAGGTAGACCAGACACAAAACACAACCAGATAAGCTAATTCTATTTTATTGTAAAGCTCCATTAACAGAATCTTGCAAGTCTGAAAGTACAAATCTCCCTCCATCTCCTTTACAGCCTGAGAAACTAGGGAGGGTCCCTTCCGAGCCTCTTGCTCCACCCACTATCCAGCTGCGGGCTATGCCGTCTCTTATCTGACCATTCCCTAGGCAGCATCTCTTTGCCCTGTTTCCCAAGGTCTTTCTCACATACCATTACAGCTGGAAAGTTTGGCATTTCCAGAACTATGGGTTGTGATCATATTTCATTCTCACGGCTGAGTTGTCCTCAAGTTGAGTGCTGTGTATGGTATGTCCATGTGTAGTATAGAAGTGACAGTGACTCCTTTCTGCCTATTTAGGTTGGGGATAAATATGATGTGGACACATTCACTTTCCCTGTGAATTCCAGATGACATTACCCTTCTCAGTCCTTATTAAAATCAATGACACTAAGTCCATGAGCCTCATCCCTCAACAATCATTTGTGATGTTACTGTGTCTCTGTGTAAAGTGCACCTATCTGGACTATAGAAGCCTCACACACATTCTCTTGAAAAATACGTATATGTAAACTTTCTATTTAGTTTTCCTGACAATAGTTCAAACATTTTTTGGGAGGGGGGAGGGGAGATTTTTGGGGAAGGCAGACATTTCTTTCTTCTTGGAATTTTCTCTTCTTGGATTTACTTACTTGCTTAACTTACCAGTTATCCTCTAGTTTTGGAACTCCCTAGTGGTCTCCCAGTATCCCAGTTAATATCTCAGTCCTAGCCTTGCCCAACTGTGCTAAATAGGGCTGTGCAAAACTGGATTTGAAGAATAAAAGGACTTTGGATTTCACATGGATGCAAACATAAAGTTATCTGCAATTTCTTTAAAAAGCCACACCTTTTTCCTGGGATTATCCCCTTGTAGCTGTCCCCTGCAGCTTCAAATGCTTTTTTAAAAAAATGAATATTCCTTTCCTCTTCACCAATCTTTCCTGGTAGATGTTCAATGTACTGTTATAGTTTGAAAGGTCTTTATATTACATGGGTCAGTAGAATGAAGCAATCTTTTGCATGTGGTTAGTTTGCAGTCCCTGTAAAATGTCAAAAGACTTGAGGAAGAAGATCATTAAACAATAATTTATTGCAATCAAAAGATAGCTCAACCCAAAAAGCCTGAGCAGCCAAAGTGATTTAATGCTGAAAAAGTTCACAGTTATACTTGAAAGATTAAGAAGATGGAAAACGTACACAGTCTAGTGATAGTGTAAGAAGGAAACTGCCTACTGATATTACTGTTAATCAAGCACACATTCTAAGTCCTTCTACTTTCACTTAATAATTATTTTGAATTCAGTTTAGAAAAGGTCCAAGACTAGCTCAAGAGTGAACAACCTCTGGCCCTCCAGATTTTGCTATCTACAATTCTGATCCCTAGCAGACCCAGCAACACGGCCTGTCACGAACTCCTCTCAGAAAAGCAACATCTGGAGCCCCTAGCATTCCATCCCGTATAAGCTTAGCAGTATACAATGCCTGCTGTGAAGTATCTGTTCAGAGGAGATGTTTAGAAATCTAGAAATGTGAAAATTAAGTGTGGAACTCTTCCACTGCCTTTCAGTTTTCTCCAAAATAAACACGGAACAAGATTTGGAAGAAACCAGAAATGAGTTCAAAGTGTCAATATCTAGCAAGGCATTGGAGTAAATATATCTGCTGGCCTGAGTGCCCTTTGCAAAAGAGGAGCATCATGGTAATTGGGATCTCCTTCACACAAACCGCTATGTGTATGGAATTTGCTTCCTAAATATTAAACCTACTGGCTAAGCATTTATGTATGGGATGGATAAAGTGATGGCTCACTCCCATGTCTTTCCTGCTTATTCCAATGTTTATTCCAATCTAGGATCTGAATCTAGGGGCGTGGTGGCTCAGTGGGTAAGACGCCAGGCTTGTCAATCGGAAGATCGCAAGTTTGGAGGCTCAAATCCCTAGCCCCGCGTGACGGAGTGAGCTCCCACACTAGCTCCAGCTCTTGCCAACCTAACAATTCGAAAGCATGCAAATGCAACTAGATGAATAGGTACCACTTCGGTGGGTAGGTAATAGCATTCTGCGTGCGTCATGCAGCCACATGACCGTGGAAGCGTCTTCGGACAACGCTGGCTCTTCGGCTAACAAACGGAGATGAGCACCGGCCCCTAGAGTCAGACACGACTGCACAAATGTGCGGGGGGAACCTTTACCTTTACCTTAGGATCTGAAAGCTGTTGTTCCATGACTAGGGAAAGGGAACAAATATACATTATTTTAATTCAGCCTTTGCTAATGTCTTCCATGTTGTAGTCCCAACACATTTTGAGGACAGTTAGTTGAGAAAGATTGCTTTATCTCCATGATACCATAGTCAAAGCTCAGTACATCTGAAACTACTGAACGGTTGGTAGTTCTAAAACTGTGAAACTGCTGTTTGACTATCACAGATAATCTTTTAAAGGCCATTTTTAATATGAGATAAATATCCCACAAAAGAAGGCAAACAAATTGTATGTGTGATCATTTTAACTGGTTCATTTTAACATCAGTGCACATGGTTCTGATGTGCCGTGCTCCCAGCAGACTCTTCTGTCATTTCAACAGAATTTGCTTATTGGTTTGTTTTTAATGTGGAGAGGAATTTAATTATATGCATATTGAAAGTATAGACCTTTTCCAGTAGAATCAAATCATATTATCTAGTATAGTTTGACTTTGTCATCTAATATACAATGGTAAGAAAGGATTAAAAGGAGCAAGGACCACAATCTTAATATTTTAAGAAAATGCAAAACTGTTATACTGAGACATGGTCTGTTTGAATGAAGGCAACAGTTTGCGGCCATACCCCAAAAAGTTACCTATGTAATGATGTCTGTCCCTTGTTCTCAGCAAAGCGTTCAACAAAATTCCCTATGATATCCTCATTAATACAATGGGAAAGTATGGACTAGATGTTAAAACTGTTAGATGGAGGCATAATGAGCCCATGATTAGCCACATCCAGATACTAATTATAAATGGCTCCACATTCATAAGTAGCAACAAATGGAGTGCCACAGGTCTCTGATCTGATCCCCTGTACTTTTCAACATTTTTAGTAAGACTTGGATGAAGAGATTGAAAGGATGTTTATCAAAAATACCCGTGAAACAAAGTAGGAGGAATGGCTAAGACTTCGGAAGAGAAAAAGATTTTAAAAGATCTTGACAAGCGGTGAAAAAACATATGGAGAGGTGAAGACTGCATGAGCTAGTCCCACCCTCTGATGCTAATACATTACTGGCCACATACCTATGAGATCTCCTTATCTAAATTGAGCTCCAAGAGCCCAAGAGGCACACATGGATGGGGAATTTCCTTAAATATATTCCTTCAATGACAATCATAGGAGATAACTTGGGCTAAAGACAACTGCAATTGGACCAAAGTGACCCAGTAAGCTACATGGTTATGCAGGGATTTCATCCACATTTCTAATTCCTTAATCACTTCACTACACTGGTTCTTAGCATTGTACAAAAAGATTAGATAAACACATGCTAGTGCACCTTTTCTGATATTCTTCAGACATGTGCACTGCATAGCTGATAGAGATAAATGATAGATAGATAGATAGATAGATAGATAGATAGATAGATAGATAGATAGATAGATAGATGATAGATAGATAGATAATAGAACTAGCCTACAGTTTATCCTCACAGATATAGAAAGTTTTTGTTTTGATCTCTTTCATGTTGTGCACACCATGCCCCAAATTTGGAAGTTTTATTAGAAATAGCATGGGTCCAACAATTACAAATGCTGTACTGGCATTAATGGAGATTATTCCATGAGCATCCTGTGGGATTTAAAGCAAAACTTTAGAAGATACTGTACAGTGTAAAGTTAACCAATCTGATCTAGACCCTCAGAAACCCTCAAAAGTTTTATGATGGAGGAACAATTCCATTTAAAATGTTAAGATGGGAGAAAATTTAGTGGCACATTTGGTAGAAAATATAACCTTGCAAACCTATACACTTGAATAAGACATCTGAAACTACTAGCCTGAAACTCACTTTGAGGTCATGACTACTGCTAAAATGTGCAACATGTTCCAGTCTTGAATTCATTTCCTTCAACAAATACTTGTATTTGTATTTGAACCATGTGCATATTTATTTCTATCTCCCCTCTGTTTTATCTCTTACTGCCTTTATTTGCCTGACATAATATTCTTGTCAGTCTCTGTTTCAAAGAATGAGATTCAGAAAGGTGATGACATTTTTATGCCAGCATCTTTAGTAATGATGTTCATTTTTTCAATATTGACACAGGTCTTTTTAATCAAAATAGGTGTGTGCTTCTGCTAGCTTTATTCTCTACAATAACCAATATTTTATTTGAAATAAATGCCAAATACACCTTCGCGATTAAAAACAAATGACTCTTAAAATGTAGTATTTTCTTATGGAAAAGGTTGGCCACTGGAAGTGTATAACTAAAATCTGGCCCATTAAAGCCAGACAGCTGTACCCTGAAATATTACTGAGACATTCCTGGAGATAATAGACAGATAGTTGATAGATTGGTTATTCCATCACCCTTGTAGACTGCTGTAGCTATCCCTCTGGAGGATGAATTAGTTTATTGTACCAAATATTGAAACCTGGTTTATTACAGTTATTTACAATGCATAGTTGTAGTGTTAGATGTGATTATTTTATCTGTTTGATTTTAATCTGTAATTATGGATTTAGGAGGTGTATACTAAGTTGGTTGAATGGCTTATAAACCCAATGGGTCGGTGGGTATATGGTACCATGAGCAAAGAGATTGGAAGCTCACTGTCTGACTGCAGGTCAGTCACTCTCTCTCCCATCAAGCTGCCTCACAGAGTTGTTATGGGGAAAAATAGGAGGAAGAAGTGCTATGCCTTGAGCTCTTGGACAAATGCAGGATATAATAATTAATAATAGATACCTGATTACATTCAGCTTCAAAATGTCGATGAAGGTTCTCAGTCATCCAGGTGGAACAGTCTGTGGCTTGAATCATGTCAACTGGATTTCTATTTTCTCAGTAGAAACGTTTCACTCCTTATCCAAGGAGCTTCTTCAGTCTGAGTAAAGTTAGTAAGGGAATCCTTAAATATGTTTCTAGGGCGGCTGTGTGACCTTGCACCTGGGGCTAGGTTATAGTTATTTTGAGATGTTTATTTCTAAGTCCCTTTATCATCTAAAGGAGGATAGTCAGAAGACATGTTAAAAACTCCTTAATCTCACAACACATGGACAGACTCAACCACTGTGAGCATCCTAAACCAAGCTAAATCCAAAAACACTAGGGAATTCCTGGAAGCTTGGCATTGAGACAAGTTAACCATCGATAGACCACAGAGATAATCCACATTTAGACCCCATTCAAAAGAGACAATAAAAAAGCTAAGAAGGAAACAAAAAGACCAGAACACATCCTCTCCAGCAGCCTATACTGAGATAAGCAGGGATTAACACCAGGCAAACAATCAAGCAGAGAACAATACCCTAATCAAGGAACTACCAAGGAGAAAACCACACCCCCACCAACACTCCATAAAGAGGGAGAAAACCCCACACTTACTCACACTGATGATGTTCCCTAGTAGTGTAATGAAACATCTGCAAGTAACCAACCAAGCTCAGAGAGCACCAAGGACTCCACAGTTCAACCCTGAGCTTCACATATTCTCTTCTACTGAGTGACTATACCAGGTCATCATACATGGAAGGTCAGCTGTATCAATGTTGGAAACTTTACAAAACCAGAAAGCAAATAATATCTTCATCTCTAAATTTCTCTGTAGCAAACTGAATATATAGAATTCAATTCAGTGCCTTGGAGATTTGATTCAGATATCTGATTCAAAGGAGTGATTCAATCAGCTCTCTTTTGAATTGAATCATTCCTTCAAGGTTCATATAGCCTAAGATCTGCACTTCTACAGCAAATTCACAATCCCTGTGTATACATGGCAAGGCGTACAATTGGCAGAACAATAATACAATAGGAAGGTAAATATAGTAGGTGTTTCATCTGCAGACCTTCAAAGGGGTACTTCACTTTGATGAATGTTCATGACAGCCACTTCCTTAAAGCTGCTTTGCAAATCATTTTTGTCTCCTCAAGTCTAAAAGTTAAGTGGCTATCTGAGTTCATTTTGCCTTACTTCTGAGGCCCCCTTCAGCACTTCCAGTAGCTAGATGAGGCTTCTATGCACACACTGCATTGTTGGAAGCCATTTTCTGATGCTTCCACTTACAATCAACCCACTTCTTTTGGGTATTGGAACTGCTGAAAGAGTGAATACATGAAATACCTTGTTGATGAGGGTCAGGTCTCTTCCTTGCCACATTGGAGAAAACAGAATCAGATCTTCAACATAAAATGCCTACTGAGGTGAACCTAAATATTTTTCCAGAGGCATAATGGTGAAAATTCTGAAATGCTTAAAGCTACATATATTTTCTAGAATATACAGTCATCTTATGTTCCACATTCTTTCCAGCCTGATGAGCATCATTCCCACATGGTGGAGATAACAGGAGAGATTCCCAGATACACATTGAAGTATCTTGTACCCTTCATTCTGGTGTTTAGATTGAAGCACATGTTTGTTCATTTCTGTCTGTTAGAGAAAAATAACTGTTGAGACATCCTTTAATGAGTTACTTAACAGAACCAATTAACACAGCAGGAATACTGCATTTCTATTTCAGCTAAATGAATTCAGAACTGGACAGAATCCAAAAGGGCCAGGTGGGAGGTTTCCACACATGCATTGGAATTTCACCCCCACCACACACATTGCACAACTTGGCAGCCCCTAAATGGCTGCTGCTCCTGACAACCAGAGGATCTTCTAGAGCTGCATTTGATGAGCAAAATTAGGAAAAGATAAAGAGTCCCAAGTTCAGTTTGAAAAATCTATAATCCAGATTCAATTAACTGTTTTCAAAATGTAAGTCACAGCAATGTTGAAAACAGTAAGAGTCGTTTACCACTGCTGTAGCTCCTGTTTTCTGAATGATAAAATGGTAAAAACTAGCAGGTGGTTCCAAATCACTCTTTTACATTCCCAAAGCTGCACATGGAAAGCTAGAAATGATGGTTCTAATACAGGCTTTTCCAACTAGATGGCTTTTAGATGTGTTGGACTACAACACACATAATTCCAGAGAATTGGGAATTATGGAGATTGCAGTCCAACACCCAGAAGGCATTGTTTTATTGGCACATAGATCTTTGATTCCAAATTTAATGTAATATATGTCATAGGATCTAGTGATCTGAGAAACAGTCTCTCTAAGCTTTAAGATCAGGCAGAATTGGCATGGTCTAGATCCCATACATTAAACAATGTCAACCAATGGACCCATAAAACTGTCCTTTTCTCTCACAATGCCTGTCCCTCGGAACAGCATCCCCCCAGAGATTTGAATGGTTCCAACCTTCCTCTTCTTGAAATGAACTTTGAAGACCAGGATCTTTTCCAGGCTTTGGGCTAAGATGGGTGGTGGGCTCCCTTTCTGAGGGACTCTTAGATTTGTTCTACTGGGTTGACCATTTTTCTTCTCTGATGTTGTGTTCTCTCTCTCTCTCTCTCTCTTGGTTTTCAATTTGTATGACATTTACAGTCATCAAGAAGTTGGGCACCTTTATAAACATGAATTATTTATCATTAAATACGTATATACTGCATGATCTATGTTCATTTCCATTTTTACATTGTATGATCAAAGAGGCTATTCATACATTTTAGAATGGTATCAAAGTGGTACTTTGCAAAAAGCAGTCCTACCACCTGTGATCCAATTAACTGATATATCACAAAACATAAAAATAAATTTCTGAATAGGCTTACTCATCTCTAGAGTTTAGGACAATTTCCTACCGAGACAAAGACACTGCTAGATGTGAGGTAAGAAGTAATTTTTAAGCATACACTTTGTCTGTCCCTGTAGATTTTATGATAGTGAAGTGGTAATGAAAAAAAAAAAAGAACTGGAAAGATAAGGGAACAAAACAAAGCTCACAGATGATGTATATACCCCATAGGACATGCCAACATGGCTTTCAGGATGAAATGGAAAGATTTCTGTGCCTGTGAGAGCAATTTCTATACAATTAGCCCTATTGATGCAGAAGAAAACCACAAGCTTTTCAATCTGTCTCTATTATTCATAGAAACTTGAATGTGAACTGGGATTAAGGGTATGAGCCAAATGAATTATGGACTTTTTTTTGAAGAGAAATGGGGTGATCTATTGAAACTGGATCCATTGTGGTAAGAACAGGCATGGGATTATTGATGTCTGCCAGCAGATACCTGGAAATGTTTTTGACTAAATGATCATTGAGTTACCCTTTTTGTACAAAGTATTATTGACAATTGGGTAATTTACAAACATACAGTATATGTATTTTTTATATTTAAAAATATAAGACAAAAATGTTATATATGGTGGAATACAGCATACCAAATGTGTGTTTTAGAGAAAGCTGCATATGCAAAAATTTGGTATTTGTTTTGTTTTTAAGTAAATTCACAGAATGAAACAGAACTTTGCTCTAACAACTGAAACCATGATGCTAACATGGACAACTTAGGCTATGGCCAATATCTATCGATTCCTTTTTATTTCAGCAAATGGATCTTGTGAAGAGCTATGTTTAAGTAAGTATTATGCACACAAGTTCATGTTCAAATTCTTAAAGGAAATGTAACAGGTTTGTAATTCATTCCTAGCAAAATATATCCTTATGCACTTGTTAGATTCCAGAACAGAAATTCTCTGAACTCCTACTGCACAGCCATAAAATAGCAACTCCCTATTACTTATAGAGGGCAACTGGAATGAAGGTTGACCTGATTAATCAGAAGGGAAAAGCAAGTTCCTACATACCAGGACAGGTCTAACCAGCTCAAGTTAAATTTTCCAAAGGTAGGATCTTTTATTTAGTTGCAGCACCTCAATCCATTACTTGTTCTGTGCAACAATAATAGGGAATTTCCAGTGTTGTTTATTTGTTTGTTATAAATTCACCCACTCCTGAAGTAAAAGGATGAAATAAGAAGTACAAGCCTGAAACATTGACATGGGCTTGATTTGCACATCTCTAGCTAGCCTATCATAAGCTCTCCATTTTGTCAGAGGTCGTGAAAGAATGTAGAGCTGACCTTGGGGATAAGAAAGGAATGAGCAAGCCATGAAGGGGGGACTTTTAGAAAAAAAAATGCAGCCTTGAGAAAGAGGATAGCATAAGAAAGAAACTCTGCTTTGATTTGTTTACTATAATAAGGGGGAGAAGCAAAATTGGACAGGCTTTCAAGATTCTGTTAATTTAATTAGTACAATAAAGAACATTTCTGGAATCATTGCAGTGTCTGTTTCTTGACCTGGCTTATCATGAAGCCTAATAGAAGGGTTGATAGAAGTGCAGTCTGGAACACTCTTATCAACATGCTATAGTTTAAAATGCGTAAAACTATTTATGCAGCTGGCTACCTAGCCAATCTTGCCTGAACTTGACAAACTAACCAGGATTGGCCTAGTTTATACAAGGATCATTAGGGAATCCCAGGGCTATGGATAGACTGAGAAGTAAGAAAAATACATCTCAGAATAGTGTGGCAAACCACATAGGTACTGTTGCTAAGAAAAGTGCATGGCTGTGTCCTTAAAGTCACCAGAAACTGACTTTAAAGGATCTTTTTTTTTAGGTTATTAAGAGCAAACTATTTGTACCCAGTAAATCCTGTTGAGTACATTACTTCCTACCTCATCATCAGTATTTTGCTCTCTCAAACTTAAACAGGAGTAGTAAGTTCCTCCAAATTCTCATCACATCAATTCAAGATCAGCAACTGCTATGTTCTCATTGGTTTTCAGCCACACTTTGAAAATGGCTTTCATTGGCATATTAGAGTAATGTAGAGTTCTGGTATTCAATAATCATAGTGTGCTAATTAATTCTGGGCATACTTGCATGGGAATGAGTTCACAATAGTTATTACTTTTAAGTAAATAAATATGCATAATCTTTTGCTGCACATTTGGTGAACTGGATTGATTGGCTGAACACAGAGGGCTAATGAGTGATTTGATCTTGCAGAATGCAGACCCCATTAAAATGCAGTTTGCTTTTAACTTCAAAAATACATGTTTCTTAAATTAAGTTTATGGAGGTGAAACCTGTGATGTTGATTGGTCAAGCTATTTTAATACTATCAATGCTCAGATGCTGATGGAAGTAAAGGGCAGCATGCATTCCAGGATACTGGTACTGGTTTTCCAAGATATTGGGCAGAAGACTTGTTCCTTCTTTTCCATTTGATCCTTTTTAACTGGAAAAAATCACAGTTGAAATGTCAGCGTGAAAAACATTGGTTGTGCAAGGGAATGGACTATCTACACTGGAAATCAGCCTGGAAGAAATGGACAACAGGGCCAGGAAATTACAGCAAGAAGGGGTAATCAGAGAGAGGAATGAGGTACAGATAGGTTTGGTGGAAGCAGAGGGGACTGAAGATGACTTGGAGGCTAATCAACAGATCTAAGGAAAAGGAACAGTAATATAATAAACAAGGGGTTGGTAATGTAGTGTCCCATTGAAGAAAAATCCCATGATGACATTTTTGGAAAAGGCCAGAATTGCGTCACAATTCACTTAAAAAATGGCCAAAACCTTTCAATATCTTACTGTTCTTGCCTGAAATACCATCAGATATCAGGGGTAAGATTTAGACATTCCAGAAAACATAGGCAATTTCATTTTTTTAAATTATTTTTATTTGCCTTTGGGCAAGATTAGACAATGGGGTGTAGAGTCTGAAAAATGAGCCCTGAAGAAACCAGTGGAATGAAAAACAAATGAACTTAAGAGATGCTTGCTGTCCACCAGATAGGACTACAAGCTCAGTTTCCTATTTGAAAATCCTCAAAACTGTTGGCCTGGTGATGCTACTGGACACTTTCTCCTTTCCTGCTATTAACAGATCAACAGAAAATTGTATTTCTAACAACCACTGAATATGTCATGCCAACTGCTCTGTGTGCACTTAATTGGATTGGAAGTCTACATATTCCTCCCAAATGGAGTTGCAAGACATTGGCAGACCTGCCTTTGGAGAAAAAACAAGGAATAAATCTGATTCAGATACAAAAATACATTCTTAACTTTAGAGTGAAAAAAATAGATATGATTTCTTGCTATTTCAGAAAATAACCTGATTATGTTAAGGTTGTTTGGGTTAACCCAATATCTTTTACTTTTACTTTTCTTTTTTGGGGAGCAAGGGGGAGATTAAATGGATTGCTGTACGAGAAACTATTGTCTTTTATTTTGTTGGTCCAATGTGGCAACAACAACCCTGAAGTATTTTCTCCAGACTTTGTCGGTGTGGTGGGAGAGTCCTTAAAAAAGATCAGTAATAGGAGGCATTTCATCAGAGTGGGTTGGATGGTTGCATTGGATAGCAATATTGCATCAAGCTTGAAATTCCTTTTTTCTTTTTCTTTTAAGCTTTTATTCCTTTTTTATTCTGCCATGTCAAAATGAATAGTGTTCAGTCTAATTTTCCTTCCCCAGACAATAGAGATATTGTCACTTGAGAGCACAATCAACAGTTTAATAGCTTTTTGCCTCTTTCCCAAGTGGACAGCAGAGTTAGGTTTCTAATCTTGACTTAGGTCAAGAGAAATTATCTAAGTTACTGAGAGGAAAGACAGCCCATTCACATAGCACAAAACATTCCTCATGGAATTATTTCTGAATAGGCTGATAGCTAAAGAAACAAAGATAAAAAAATCTAGTCCTTCATTTATTTATTTTAAAGATGGACATGCTACCAATTCCCATTAGTAGCATTAGTCAGCTTACATACATTTCTGTTCAATAACAATTATTAAAATTCAACTTTAAAAAAAACCCTTAACATCTTTTAAAATCTTTAGTAGGCTGAGTAAAAAAGAAATAAGATCAGTTTTAGCACTAATGTCTAGTTGCTGCATCATCTAAGCCTCTTCAAGGAAAAGATAAATTAACTGTTAGGTGTATCCATAGGAGGGACTGCACAAGATGTCCTGCTGAAGATCTAAAAGTGCAGGGTAAACTGCATGGATATATGCAATTCTGCAAGTAATGTGGGTCAAATGTAGAGTTTTATACACCATATTAAACACCTTGAATTGATCTCAGCAATTAACCAGTAATTAGTCCATAGGGACGACATGG
This sequence comes from Charina bottae, assembly GCA_023362775.1. Lineage (NCBI taxonomy): Eukaryota > Metazoa > Chordata > Lepidosauria > Squamata > Charinaidae > Charina > Charina bottae. Next base: position 21,732,532 of record JALMGJ010000004.1, on the reverse strand, counting down.
AACTTAGTAAAAGGACCACCCTCATCACTATGCTGCTGCATTCTTACCCATTTGAAGTTTATAAACTATATTTAAGGGCCCTCCCACAAAGGGCACTTTGTATTAATCTAGTCTTGAAATTACCAGCATTTACAACATAAAATTCTCTTCCTCAGGAATGGGTGCCGCTGGTTTCTTAGTCAAAGCTGATAAAAAGATCTCATTGCACTGATATAATGTGCCTATCCAGTATAAATGCAAGATTCAGAACATCTCCCTCTCCCCCTCCCTCAAGCTATGAGCATGGTCCTTAAGGGAAAATGCAGTCAGATTCATATAAGGGACATCTTTAAAGCCCTGAAGTCTTCTCCCTAGAATTAGTAACACCTCTGTCTTATCCAGATTTAAATTCAGTTTGTTCCCCTACATCTAGTTGTTTATAGCCTCAAAACATGTAGAATCTTTTAAAACATGCGACTGACTCCCATAGGACAACTCCCAAATGGCCAATCAATTCATAGACTCATAAACTCATAGAGCCATAGAACTCTGGAGTTGAAAAGTACTACAAGAAACATCTAGTCAACATATAACAAAACAAATTAAACCATCCTTGAGATGTGGGTGTCCAGCCTATTTTTAAAAACCTCCAGAGACGGAGAACCCACAACCACCATAGGCACACTGCTCCACTGCTGTACAGATCACACTGTCAGGAAGCTTTTTACTTATTTAAATGAAATATGGGTAGCTGCAACTTATACCCACTTTTTCTTGTCCTAGTTTCTATGGCAGTGGAAACTAGTTCCTGATCCATTTCCCTGTGGCACCCTTTTACGAGCCTGAAAAAATGATCAAGTCTCCCCTTAGACTTTTTTTCTCCAGATAAACCCCCAAGTTCCCTCGGACTGTCCTCAAGACATGTCCTCAAGTCCCTGTGTCATCTTTGTTGTCCTCCTCTGGACCTGTTGTAACCTGTCAATATCCTTCTGAACACACACTGGAAATCCATTTCCTCTAAGAGTTGCTTGAGCTGCAGTGCTACAGTCTTCTCCACCAGCTTTCTAAATATGGAATATTGGACACTGACTTAAGCATCCACAGATGGCTTTTTAAGCAAGGATATCAACATTGCTTTTTCTAAGGTGCCAGGGATCTCTATCTGTGATAATTGGGTTATCATAATTTCAGAAGTCATTGGTAGGGCAGAGTCCTTGGAAGTAATTTTAAATCAAGTCAGGAATTAATCTGTCCGAAAAGCAGTGAGATGAACTGATAAAGCAGCTTATCCACTATCCTAAAAACTGAGCAATGAAACTGATCCAGATAAATGTTATAAGTGAGTATAAGTGGGGAGTATGAATACCAAGAACAGGACAAAGAGATTATCATCATCATCATCGGAAAAAAAGCAAATATTTCTATGCTATAGAATAATACTATCCAAGTTCCTTTATCCCAATCTGGTGCCCTCCAGAACATTATGCTGCTTTTGGGTTACAGTTGTGATTCAGGAGATCAGAAAATGGAAATCTGGACTAAAACATAGTTCAGTATATACATAGAACTCAAACACTGATACAATCTCATCACCTGATTTCAAAAAAAAAAAAAGGATATTACAAAGGACAAATCAAATGATTGAGAGGGTTGAAGTGTCTTTCCAATGGGAAAAGAGGCTATTTGCCTTAGAAAAGAAGACAACTAAAGCAGTTCATGATAGAAGTCTATAAAACGTGTACAAAGAGCAGATAGAGAGAAATTTATTTCTTTTTTTCATTGTAACAGAGTTCAAGGTCATGAAATAGAACTGATTGACAGTAGATTCAGGTCATATAAAAGGAAATGTTTCGTATAGTACCCAGGAAAAATAAATCAGACTGCATTGAGCCCATTTCATTTAATAAATCCATTCTACTCTGGTTTTGCATTAATCTGTTTTATTTTAAAAAATCCATTTGAGCCATTTTGTGTGTCTGTGTGTGTGTATGTAAAGGCAATATACCTCCATGTTTTCTACTGCATTTTGGTTTTTGTTTTAGTTTTTTAAAGGTGAAAATGACATCAGGAAAATTCCACCTGTGAAACATCTCAGTCCAATAATGCAGCTAACTCACTGCCAACTTGCAATAACTAGCATTAGGCAGGAACAGATTCTTGTTCCCGAGTTTGAAAACACCTTTGACATGCCCCTTCACCCTGGATTGTTGTAAAATAGGGGAAAGAGGCAAATGATGGTTTGCATAATAAAGTAAGGGGCTAGAAGAAAAGCTCCAAAGCAGGAGCTTGTTGTTAACCAGCAAACAAGGACAACAAGGAAAACAGGCCTACAGTGATGATGGTTGAGGAATAATAAACAGAGTGCTTTTCATCATGGGAGGCAGAAGAAAGTTAAGACAGGAAGGCCTTGGAGGATTCAAAAAGGAGGGCTGGAAAAGTTAAGTGGGTTGATTCTATTGGGGACAAAGTCTACGAGGGAGGATTAATGGAGTGGTGAAGGGAAAGGCAGCAGTTTTACATGAGCCAAAAGAAAAAGCAAAGTGCTTACCAAGTGACTGAGAAGATGGGAAGGGAAAGCAAGGGAATAGTTCTCATTTTTCCAGCAGCAGTGCATGGCCTCCAGGCTACATGCTGCTCCTTGACATCTTGAAAAGAGTTTGATGGCTACACTAAGGGAACATTCTCCACTGGAAGATTTGGGAGAAAGACAAGACAGAAATATGCATTGCCTCATTTTCCACTTCATTCTGAAACAGTTTCACAGGGATTCAACTAGAAGGAAGAAAATTACTTCCCTTCAGACCTGGAGATAAAATTCACACTTTAAAAAGAAAGAGTGTAAGCAGTTCCTATTCTGTAAGTATAGAAGCAGGTAGGTCTAGTAGGAGTCTATGGGAGGCAGAGGAGTGTGGAAAGTAACCATCCAGGGTTGTTTCTCCAATACTGTCAATACTATTCATTTTATGGTTTGTGCTAGCCCATTGAAGTTTATAACCAGCTTGATTGATAACTAGCAAATAGAGGGAGAAAAAGTGGAGGCACTGACAGACTTTGTATTTCTAGGCGCAAAGATTACTGCAGATGCTGACTGCAGCCAGGAAATCAGAAGACATCTACTTCTTGGGAGGAGAGCAGTGACAAATCTCGATAAAATAGTTAAGAGCAGAGACATCACACTGACAACAAAGGTCCGCATAGTTAAAGCAATGGTATTCCCCATAGTAACCTATGGCTGCGAGAGCTGGACCATAAGGAAGGCTGAGCAAAGGAAGATAGATGCTTTTGAACTGTGGTGTTGGAGGAAAATTCTGAGTGTGCCTTGGAATGCAAGAAGGTCAAACCAGTCCATACTCCAGGAAATAAAGCCAGACTGCTCACTTGAGGGAATGGTATTAAAGGCAAAGCTGAAGTACTTTGGCCACATAATGAGAAGACAGGATACCCTGGAGAAGATGCTGATGCTAGGGAAAGTGGAAGGCAAAAGGAAGAGGGGCCGACCAAGGGCAAGATGGATGGATGATATTCTGGAGGTGACGGACTCGACCGTGGGGGAGCTGGGGATGGTGACGGCCGACAGGAAGCTCTGGCGTGGCCAGTCCATGAAGTCACGAAGAGTCGGAATTGACTGAATGAATAAACAACAAAATTGAAGTTTATCTTTAATTTAGGCAGGGAATCTGCACATTTCTTCCCCTGTCTGGTGAAGAAGCTCATAACCTGATGGAAAAATATAGTGGCACCAGGCAGAAGACATGAATTGAAACAGGTAGAAATAGCATGGAATATTTCATCACTCCCCTTTGGAGACAGAAGAAAGACAAATTTCACGGACTCCACTATGTATTGAGTGCGGGTAGCAAAAAATAAACCCCCCAAACCCCAACAATCTTTTGAATATTGGAACATTAATTTGATTTTTCAGGTTCATTGTGGAATGTGCAGCACTGATACAACACAGAGCTTTGTACCAGCCAGGGCCTTTGTTTTCTCATTTGCAAAAATGTGACTTGAAGCAGAATTTTTTTGTTTCTTTGTTGAAATAGATGGATCAGATATAATCGAGTGCAGGAGGTGGACAAGGGATCACAGAGCCTTATCTCTGTAATTGGTTTTAGGCCAATTGGGAGATATTTACAATAATAATAAAGCAAGGGCTTTTGAGGATATGCCAAGCCATTTTCCACCACTAGCTTCACATACTGTAAGTAGGATAAGATTCAAGGGTTGCCACACAAGAAGTAACATGCAATTCCTGACAATAATAACTTTAGACATTTCTAAGTACTGAAACCACAAAAAAGGTGTGCAGGGACAATATGCAATTATTTATATGCCACATGTTATTTCTTAAACTCAGATATTCACCATCTGGGGGGAGGGAGACTCTTTCAAATGGATCTCAAAAATGTTTAAGTTGATATCCTGTTGACTGACACACACATGTAATTTTCTAGGTGGGAATGCAGAAGTGGCTTGCCATTACTTACTTCCAGAACATCTTTCAAATTCCCAGTCTAGCCCTGGAATTTGCTGGTGATAGCTCATCCAATCCCTAATAAGGTCTGGTCCTGCTTAACATCTAATGCCCAAAAAGATTGCCCAAATTCTTGTAGGAAATGGCACACACAAAAGCTAGTTATAAGAAATTCACAGACAGAAAGAGAACCACAGAATGGGAATTAAAAGTAGGCGACAAAGTATATCTCTCGACAAAGAACTTACGGTCCACACAACCCTCCAAAAAACTAGCACCAAAGTTTATCGGTCCTTTTCCAATGACGAAAGTAATCAACCCGGTCACAGCCACTCTACAACTGCCGAAAGCTCTGAGGAAAGTCCACCCAGTATTCCACATCAGCCTCCTTAAGCAGTACCACCCCTCAGCACTATGGCATCCCGAAATACCCGAACCGGCACCGCTGCTAGTCAACGGGAACCGCATTTCGAAGTAGAAACCATTCTCGACTCCAGATGGCACAGAGGCAAGCTGCAATACCTCGTGAAATGGCAACACCTCCCTGCAGGGTTTAAAGAATGGGTTGCTGCACAACACACAGACGCACCAGTGCTAATCAAAAAATTCCACCGAGACTTCCCCGACAAACCCCATTGAAACACATTGCTCTATTAATCTAACTTTATTTTCTCGTTTCAGATACAGGAGAACTCTATTCAGCTGGAATAAAATCAGGAACGTACATTGGGGGGAGGGAGGACAATCTTGGGCTGTGGACATGTCAGAACTCTGGCAGAGTCCTGCCATTCAGACAAGCCGGACATGTAAATTAAGGGGCACTAGAAACCGCCAAGAACCAGACAAGAGCCACAATGAAGGAATTCATACAACCCGGCTCAGACAAACCCAGTAACCATCAACACTAACGACTGGCTGAGCACCCGGAACCAGGAATACGAAGGAAGGTGGAGGAATTCAGGATATTGGGGAGGAGGAAACTCTATGGGGCTAATAACGTTTAAAAATATTGATTCCTGCTTCTTACTTTCATTCAAGTCTTTCCGTGTGTGTTAACCTTACTGCTTCCCAATAAACTGTTTACTTCTGAACCAATTTGTGTCAGTCAATTGGTGTAAGAGAAACGTGGTTGGGGAAAATGAAGCGCAGCACCTCACACACACACACAATTTATATAGCCCCCATCTCGAACTAGTGACTCTGGGTGGCTAACAATAATAAAAACAATCAAAAACAATTTACCCCCTTGACACCACCATTCTTGGACTATAATGCTTGCAAACAGAGGTTTCTGTTCAGGGGAAAAAGAATTTTAATGGGCATTTGAAGGAAAAAAAGATATGAAGAATAAACTACAATTAAATGTGTATTAACCGCCCAGAGTCACTCCTTAGATAGAAATTTGAATAATAAATAAAATAGACTAATGTTTATTTGAAAAGATTGATGAAGAAACATAAAAGAATTATGGACTGGAAACTGGTTGAATTGTCCAAATTTTACTTTAAAAACTTTTATATTAATTTCTAGAAACTGGAACCAGTCAGATTTTTCACATTCATGAAATCGTACATTTTATTTCTACATTTTAGATGCTTGCTTTGGGAAACAACTGTGTTTCTAGCAGCAGTGTGTGCAGTGGATTTCACAGGATATGTTGAGGTTCGGCTCTCACCTCCCAAGAGATGGTGGCCTTGTAGGGCAATCTGGAGGGCATCAGATTGTCAATCCTTTCTTTGTATTAGCAACTGTATATATTCAGGATGTGTTTATGTTATATTGTATAAAATAATTCATACGGTGCTATAAACATACTGTATCTGCATCTATTACCAATACAGTATTTTTGCTACTATATTAAAATGAGGAACAATATAAGGCAGAAAGCATAGATTTCAGACTTCAACCCTGTAACAAATACACACAGTGGGGTTCACAAATTTTGAATGTCATAGAATTGCAGGGTGCAAATTTGAAATAAAGTGAGAGGACTCAAATATTCAAATGTAATCCATAGATTATACAAAGCATTATTAGATTCTGCTGTGCTACCAAACAAATGACAAATGCCACTAACATGGGGAAATAAATCCTAATTTACTGTTTATTTGTGAAGGTATTGTACCCTGTAGTAAACCCTAAGGTTTCTGGTTGTGTGTGTGTTAGAGAGAGAGAGAGATGTTGGTGTGTATGTTTTCTTGCATATGCAGAGTTTCAAAAAGCACTTGGCATTAGAGACCAATAAATGACACCAGTCATTGTAGTAAAGCAGTTGCAGTTGTATTAGTTACTCATACAAACAGATAACATTTACAGTTCTCTTCCAGATCCCTGGAAGTGTTACAAATCCACACACCAGAAAAGATAAGAAGTAGTAGGAAGCAAGCAGGTGTAGAAAGCAGGGGCGGGGCGGGACAGGAGCAGGCAGGTTGTTTTATACTCTTCAACCTGGATCATGTGCTGCCTGACCTTTTAAAGTTTGCAGGTGCTTAACTAACAAGGTTTTATTGCTGTGACTTACTCCTCAAGGAATAATACACCAACAAGAGACAGAGACAGAGACTCATTCATTCTTCATAGAGTTTACATTGGTTCCTCAAACTTTTACAGAACTGCATTCCTTCTCCTTCAGGGGAACTTAGTTCTTGGAGCAGTGAAAACATCAGAAATAAGCTTTTTTAAATAAAATTCCTCTAGAGACACTATTGTGATACAGTCCTCAAAGTTTTCATCTTGGTAGTACCACTATATGAAACATAGAATCCTCTCCCACTATCTGGCTAACATCATTAATACTTCATTGAGGAAGGCTTTTATATCTCTCTGCTTTCAGACCATGTGTTCTGCATATCTTGATATTTTGTAAACATCCAGTGGAACAGCACCTCTTCCCCTGTGGTTCTTGTATTGCTTGTATTGCACTGTCTCTTGGAGGGAGGGAGGGAGGGAGGGAAGATGAAAGGATGAATGAATGAATCACAGCTCCAGGTTGGAATGCTTCTGATCTGGCCATGCCCAGGGGTTTATATTATCAAATAGGGCTGTGCAGCAGTTTGGATTTGAAGAATCTAAGAAGACCTACAGGAAGAGTACATAACCTGGTTCCTAATATCTATCCTTTGGAATCCCCATCCCACTTGACATTTTTTTTCCAAATTTTATTAGAGTTTTAAATATACATAGTTAAAAGGGTGAAAATGAAAATGAAAAAGAAATAGAAATACAAATCAAAGAGAGAAGTAAAAGTGTATAGAAAAGTAAAGAAAAAAAGAAAAAAGATAAGGCATAGATATAGTCAACTTCCGATTTATCTCTGGTCTTAGTAATTTAAAAAAAAAAGTTTTCTTACATGCTAGCTCTATGTATAACATACAAAAACATTTCCTAATATATCAATTTATATATATTTTAGTCTTCAAAACCCCAAATAAGCTTTGCTCCACCTGCATGTTGCAAATAGTCCATTAATGGTTTCCATTCTTTAAGATAGTAACACTTTGAGTTTTCTTTTAATATGCATGTCAATTTGTCATTTTCTGCCATATCCATCAGTTTTAACATCCAATCTTGTATCATAGGTAAAATCTGGTTTTTCCAATTTTGCGCATATACAAGTCGTGCTGCAGTAATCATATATTGCATAATTCTTAAAAATTGTTTTCCCATTTGTTCTTCCCATATTCCCAATAAAAATAATTCTGGTTTAAATGGGACTTGGATTTGTAAAATATTTTGCATTAGTGAATGTATCTGAGTCCAAAACTTCTTTGCAATTTCACAAGTCCACCACATATGATAAAAAGACCCCTCTTTTTTTTTTACATTTCCAACACAAGTTGGAAACATTTCCCTACATTTTGGCAAGTTTTTGTGGAGTCATATACCATCTATACATCATCTTATAAAAGTTTTCCTTCAAGTTATAGCACAAAGTAAATTTTAACCCTTTGTTCCACATATCTTCCCATTGCTGCATTTGTATATTGTGTCCAATATTTTTTGCCCATTTTATCATACAATCTTTGACTTGTTCCTCTACCATTTCTCCTTTTAACAGTAATTTATACATTTTTGCAATTAAATGGTCATCTCTGTCTCACATAATTGTTTCTCGAATTCCGATTTAGTTTGTTCAAATTCAATTTTTTTTTATCTAATTTAAATTTTTCTACAAGTTGCATATATGAAAGCCATTGGAATGTATATCCTTCTAGAGCAAGTTCTTCTTTTGTTTTAATTATATATTGTCCTTGTTCTTTCTTTAAAAAGTCTTTGTAAGTCAGCCATTTATCTTTATTTCTTACTTCTGTTCTGTGAAATGCTTCTTGCGTGGAAATCCATAAAGGTCTTTTATAACACAAAGTTTGTTTATATTTATTCCAAATTCTTAACAATGATCTTCTAATATAATGTTTTTTAAAGTCCACATTAACTTTTACTTTATCGTACCACATATATCCATGCCATCCATATCTTAATTCATGACCCTCCAAATTCAATAATTTTTCATTTTTCAAAGTTATCCATTCTTTAATCCATACCAAGCAACAGGTAGCATAATATAGCTTCAAATCCGGTAAACCTAGTCCACCTCTTTCTTTTGAGTCTTGCAAGATTTTATATTTTATTCTTGGTTTCTTTCCTTGCCAAATAAATTTGGAAATATCCCGTTGCCATTGTTTAAAAGGTTCTTCTGATGCTAATATAGGTAGCGTTTGAAAAAGATATAAAATTCGTGGCAAAATGTTCATTTTAATTACTGAGATTCTACCTAACAATGATAATTGTAGTTTTTTCCATTGATCCAAATCTTTTTTTAACATCTGTCCAAAGTGGAATATAATTATTCTTAAACAACTTAACATTTCTAGATGTCAAATATACTCCCAGATATTTTACTTTTTCTTCTATTGAATATCCTGTTATTTCTTTCAATTTCTCTTGTTGATGGTGATCCATATTTTTAATCAAAACTTTAGTTTTCTGTAAATTCACTTTAAACCCTGCTAACGACCCAAAGTCTTTTAATTTCTGTATCAATAATTCAATTCCATCTAGTGGATTCTCCAAAGTAATGACTAAGTCGTCAGCAAAGGCTCTTAGTTTATAAACTTCTTTTTTAACTCCAATACCATGAATACCATTATCTTGTCTAATATCTCTAAGTAACACTTCTAGTACCAATATAAACAAAAGTGGAGATAATGGACAACCTTGTCTTGTACCTTTTTGAATTTCACATGGTTTACTAAATTCTCCATTAACAATTATTTTTGCAAATTGGGGAGTATATATTGATTTAATCCACTAAATAAAATTTCCTCCAAAATACATATTTTCCAATACCTTAAACATAAATGGCCAATTTAAATTGTCAAAAGCTTTTTCAGCATCTATAAATATCAAAGCCGCTTGCTTTTCATAATGTTGTTCCAAGTATTCCAATACATCTAATATATTTTGGACATTGTCTCGGATTTGTCTCTTAGGTAAAAATCCAGCTTGATCTTGATGAATAAAGTTCTTAAGAATATTTTTCATTCTTTCTGCCAATATGGTTGTAAATATCTTATAATCATTATTCAATAAAGATATTGGTCTATAATTCTTAGTTAAAGTCAAATCTTGTTGTTCTTTAGGAATCAATGTTATGTGCGCTTCTTTCCAAGTCTCTGGCATGTTTCCTGTTTCCAGAATCGAATTCATAGTATTCTGTAAGGGTAAACATAGTTCATCCTCGAAGCATTTATAATAGGCTGCTGACAGGCCGTCAGATCCAGGTGCTTTTCCACTGCTGATTTTCTTGAAGGCCTTTACTCTGTTGTTATCGGGTTATTTAGTATTACTCTTTGTTGGTCATTAAGAACAGTTAGCTTTTGTTTACACAGATATTCATCAATATCAACTAGATTAACATCTTGTTTTTTGTATAGTTTTGAATAGTAATCATGAAAGGCTTCTTGTATGTCTATATTATTAACCAAAATTTTCCCTTCATGTTGTATATTAACAATTGAATTCTTTTGTCTTTGTTTCCTCAATTTATAAGCTAACCATCTCCCTGGTTTATTTGCATGTTCAAAGTATTTTTCCCTTGTAAATTTCATTTGGGTTTCTATTTCTTGTGTCAATATCATTGATATTTGTTTTTGTAGAAATTTAATTTGAGTAAGCAAAGTATCATCCATTGGTTTATCTCTTAAACATAACTCTTTGCTTTTAATTTCATCTAAAATCAATTGTATTCTCCCTTGTTTCTTTCTCCTCATTTGAGCATTATATTGGTAAAAGTAACCCCTCATATATGCTTTACTGGCATCCCATACAGTTTGTATATTCGTGCCTTTGTTTAAATTCAATTGAAAATATTCTCTTAACCTTTTTTTACATACGTCAACTATATCATTTTTCCGAAAGATTGACTCATTCAATCTCCATCTAAATACATTCCGTTTTCCTTTAAAAGTCAACATTACAGGATTGTGATCTGAGAGGGTCTTAGGTAGTATTTCAACTTTACAAATGTCCATCATTAAACTTTTAGAAATCAAAATCATATCTATTCTAGAGAAGGATTTAAATCTCTCTGAGTAGTATGTATATTCTCTTGAAGTCCCGTTCATCAATCTCCAAATATCTTGTAAATCCAACATTTCTTTCAAATCAAAAAATGTTTGTGGTAATTTTCCCTGTGCACGTTTCACTTCTTTTTGTGAGTGTCTATCCATCATTGGGTGAATAACCCCATTCCAGTCACCCATAAAACACCAATTTTCATAGGGTAGATCCAAAGGTTTATCCATTAAATTTTTATAGAATACTCCTTTGTCCATATTTGGTGCATAAAGTCCAACAATTAATGTTTTAGTTCCTTGTATATTAATTTCAACTGCAATATATCTTCCTTCATCATCAACTAGTATCTTTTTTGGATTTAACTTGGGTTGTATATACAAAACTACTCCCTTAGTTTTTTTAAGTCCAGCTGAAATAAATTCTTCTCCAAGTTGTTTACAAATCAAATACTTAATGTCTTTTTTACAAATGTGAGTCTCTTGTAGACAAGTTATATCCAATCTCAGTTTTTTCAAAGAATGGAACATTTTTCGCCTCTTCTGTGGAGAATTGGCACCGTTGATGTTCCATGTCAAATATTTCCAATCCATAAGTGTTTTGATGTTTAAAAGCCTTTTTTCTGGTCCAGTCCTGCAGCTCCCAATGCAGATAAGTCTTCACTCATCTCTTTATTTTTTGGTACAGCTCCCAACACAGATAAATCTTCACTCATCTCTTTATCTTTTAATGTCTCCACTTTTCCTTCCAAATCTCCAGATTCATCTTCCATATCTGTCTTATATTTCTCTAAAAATGTTTTTGCTTTTAAAATGGAAGTTATCCTAAACCTTTGCCCTTTGAACATAAAAGATACCCCTTCTAATCTCTCCCATCTAAATGAAATATTATTTTGCCTTAATTTTTCTGTAAAGAAGGAGTATTCTTTTCTTTTTCTTAGTATCCTCAACGGTATTTCTTTTAGTACAATTATTTCTTTTCCTTCTATATTTAGCCCAGTGTTATAGTGCTTCTTCAAAATTTGCTCTTTTCTCACAAAATGTATCAATATATCTCTAGGTACATTCTTATCTCTAGCATAATGTGAATTGACTCTGAAAATTTTATCTATTTCCAAATCTAGATCTTGTTCTTTCATCTCCAAGAATTTAGCTAATATAGAAACAATCCTTTCTCTTACATTTTCATTTAATTGTTCTGGAACTGCTCTCAATCTCAAAATATATTCTTTCTCTCTCATTTCTACTAATGCAGTAATATCTAAATTATATTCAAGTTCCTTAGTAACATCTTCTGATTTAGTCTCTAATGTTTGCATCTGGCCTTGTATATCTTTAAATCCCCCTGACAAAGTATTCACAACTTCCTTTACTGTCTGAACCTCCTTTTTAAATTCTTGTGTAATCTCTTGGGTTATCTCTTTCTTCCTTTCTTCCATCTTCTTATCAATTTTTTAATCTAAAGATGCAATTTGTTCTTCCATCTGTTTATTTTGTACCATTGAATCTTCCATTTTCTTGTTAAGTGATGCCATTGCTTCCAGGAGTTTTTTCATTTCTGATTGAGGGGGCTCCATTGATGCTCCAGGTGTTAAAGGATCTGTAGATGTCCTTCCAGTTTCTTTTTCCTTCTCCTTCTCCTTCTCCTTCTTCCTCAATGCCATGGTTGTCATAATGTAGATAATTTCCCTGTAAGAGAAAAAAAATAGAGGAGAGGGGGAAGACAAAAAACAAACAGAAAAAGGGGCTACTATTTTTTTAAAAAAAGGGGAGTGAAAACTTCAAAAAATAAAAATAGTCCTTTAAATGTAGTTGTCAAAATAACTAAAATCTAGTCCATTAAAATTGTATATCCAAGCGTAAGAGTAAAAGATAAAAAAGAACAGAGAGGCTTCTATTATAGTCAAAATAATAAGAAAAAAGATAAACAATTCCAGAGTTTCTCACGCCAGCTTATATCCACACAGTCCAGCCATGAATATGTAATCTAATTTATGTACAAAAGAATTCCAAAACGTTCATAAAAATTCTATAAAGTAACTTATATAATCCAAAGAATATTCAAACACTTATGAGGAAAAGCAAAAAATTCTTTCATAGTAAAAATCCCAAACAGGTAAAAGAAAGGATGTCAAATCATTAATTCATTTATCCATAAAAACTTTAAATCCAGGCAAGTTAGTCCCAAAAGAAAAATACTTATAATTGCAATAAGAATGAAAGCAAACCAAAAATAGGAATACTAAGAATAAAAAGAGAAAGTCACTCAATCCATTTCAGGCAGAGTCAATTAGCTTTCCAATCCCACCATTTAAACACTCCTTTGACAAGAAATAAATAAAACACCAGCATTTATAAATCACAGTCCAGAGATAAATCTTAGATATTAGTAGGCAAGTAATATTTGAAAAAGTAAAAATATGTGTCTAAAACGTCGGGTGTTGTGCTACTTATCTTATTCCGATTCATGGTTTCCGCAGAGCTGCAGTTGTCAGTTCCAGCCGTCTTTCACCGCTTCAATCTCCCTCTCCCCGCGGTGGATTTACGGGGGTCAGGAGAGAGTGGCGATCCAACGACCCTTTTATGAGCAATCTTCTGCTCGCCCTCTCTTCAAGGGTGATTTTTGAGCGATTTTTTTGCGTTAAATCACTGCAAACTGACGAACCGCAGCTTTCAGCTCAGCTCACCGGTCACCTCGACACCCGGAAGTTGAATTGACATTTTTAAAAAGGTTTCCTAATTGATGGAGTGAGCTCCCACACTAGCCCCAGCTCTTGCCAACCTAGCAATTTGAAAGTGTGCAAATGCAAGTAGATAAATAGATACCACTTCAGTGGGATGGTAACAGCATTCCGCATGCATCATGCTGGCCAACTGCCTTTTCTTTAGTTATTTGGCTATTTTGTGACAGCCCTTATGATATGCTATCCAAATTCTAACTTGCCTGCTGCCCTTTCCAAAAGTGGCCTATCTCAATCTTGCCATAGCATATCCTTCATTACATTTACACTGCAAAAATGCATGAGGAAACCAGCCATTTTGTTCCGATGATTAAGTTACATAGGCAAAGAAGTCTGCAAATCTAATGTCTTTGAACAGAGAATATTTAGTAGAGGATGGTCCTATCTTTTCATAAATCATAGATTTAACAAAGTTAAGTGCAATCAAGTCAGGTTCAATCTGTAGTGACTGCACGGATAAATTCTTACCATCCTGATCTGTCTTGATAGTCATAGTTTACAGCTCTTCCAAAGACATTCCATATTTTTTTTAGTCCTTTCCCTCCACCTTATCCATTTTCTTCATTTTCTTATACTTTTCCCAATCTTGACAAGTCAATCATCCACTTGCATCACATGCCCACAGGGTATGAGTTTCTGCTTGCTAATCATCATCTCAAAGGAATAGTCAGATTTTATTTGGTCCAAGACTGACTGGTTCTCTCTGCAGTCCACAGTACTCTCACTAAACACCTGCATACAATAATTCAATGGTATGTATTTTCTTTTTAAATACTTTCTTAATATTCAGCTTTTGCAGCCATACAGTACTGTATATTATCAATGGAAATACTGTTGCTTTAACCATTCTCTAACTGTTCTTTATTTATTTTATTTATTTATTTTTCAACTTCTATCACCACACCATCTCCCCCAAAGGGGACTCTGGGTGGTTTACAAATACAACAATTAAAATTTATAAATATAACTAAATATAAAATCATACAATTCTGTAAACATTACGATTACTAATAAGTTAAATATAAAATCCAATAGGCGATAAGATGGTATTTTAAAAGGACTCTATGGCACCAGCCATCCCCAAGAGGAACTATTCCCGTTCCCATCCCAAGCGAGGCAGCAAAACCAGGTCTTTAAATTCTTTCGGAAGGACAGGAGCGACGGGGCCTGCCTCATCTCTGGGGGCAGAATGTTCCAAAGGGCAGGTGCCACTGCCGAGAAGGCCCGCCTTCTGGACCCCGCCAAGTGAAACTCCCTTAACGACGGGGTCCGAAGCATGCCCTCTCTGCATAATCGAGTGGGACGGTTTGAAGTTATGGGGATGAGTTATGGGTCCCTCAGGTAGCCTGGTCCCATGCCATGTAGGGCTTTAAATGTCATAACCAACACCTTGAATTGCACCCGGAAGCATACTGGCACCCAGTGCAGCTGGCGCAGCAGAGGTGTCACATGAGCCGATCTAGGGGCACCAATAACTGCGCGTGCAGCCGAATTTTGGACCAGTTGAAGCTTCTGGATACTCTTCAAGGATAGCCCCATGTAAAGCACATTGCAGTAGTCTATATGGGAGATTACCAGGGCATGAGTGACTGTACAGAGGGACTCCTGATCCAGGAAAGGGCGTAACTGGCGCACAACACGAAGTTGCGCAAAGGCTCTTCTGGCCACGACTGCCACCAGCTCTTCAAGCAGAAGTCGTGAGTACAGAAGGACCCCCAGGTTCCACACTGATTCCAAATGGGGTAGTGCAACCCCATTCAGAACCAAAGATGATAATTTCCCGAATCCGGAAGAACCATCACTTACCTCACCTCACTCTGTCTTACCAGGGTTCAGCTGAAGCCTGTTTTCCCCATCCAGACCCCTACAGCCCCCAGGCACTGAGAAAGGGCAGCCACTGCATCACTTACCTCACCTGGGATGGAGATGTACAATTGAGTATCATCAGCATATTGATGATATCTCATCCCATGGTGACGGATGATCTCACCCAGCGGTTTCATGCAGATATTAAATAGGAGAGGTGAGAGAACCGAACCCTGCGGCACTTTAGCTGTTAACTTATAAAAATTGTTGAAATGCTCTTATTCTTCATAATCTTCCCTACATTTATCATTGACTTCACCCCAATCTTTCTGTATTTATTTAACTGTATTTGTCTCTACTAGATCTCTTCTGTGATTACTCTTCAGCAATCTTACTTTAGCTGCAAATTTTCTTGTGATTTATCTGATCTTCTTAAAAAAGATATTATTTCCCTTTTCTTCCAATTGTTGGTGTTACTGATGGAGATATCTTTCCTTGTGTTTTTTGATAGGAGTTGAAAGTCTGTGTTTGTCCTTATTGCCTAAGGTTTTCATCTTTTGTCTTTCCCTGGCAAACATGATTTGGATCCTTTATTCTTTGGCATTTGGGGAATACTGTGTTCAGTTCAATTTTTGATTTTCACAATGTCATTTATCTCTTCCCATAGTATCCCAAGTTCTTTTTCAGATAAGCATATTTATTTGATCTTGTATGCTGTCAGTATCATTTCCAGATCATATTGTGTGGCACATACATTCTCTTTAATTTTTGATGTCTAACTGTATATCTGACACCAATAACTTGTGATCTGTTCTACAATCTGTACTGGAAGTGTCCTGACTGACTGGATTGTACTTCCCCAGCTTCTGATACCTATTATATAGTCAGCAATGTCCAGGTGTCAAGTCTGTGTTCATGTTGCTTAAAGAAGGTGTTGGCAATGAATGAAGAGTTCTCTGTACAAAACTCAGTTAACCTATGTTTTGTATTATTGCATTTACCCTGTACATGGATTGTACAGCATTGGTTATACAGCATGGGTTGTACAACATTCCAGGTTGCTTATGCATCCATGTCAAATTAGGAACTTATGTTTCAGTTCAGGCGCCATCAGGGAGAAGACTACTTTCTGATATCTTACTAACAACAACAGCACCTCCAGATGCATTCATGAAAATTTGACACTCTTCCCCAGTAATTAGAGTGTTGCTGCCCAAACTCAGGAGTCTCATTATCTAGCACTCAAACTTATTTAAATGTAACAGCCAGGTTCATTCAGTGGATTGATTGATTGATTGATTGATTGATTGATTGATTGATTGATTTTGGCAACAGTACAGAAGTTTGCCATTGCTTTCTTCAAGGTGTGATTCAGAATTTCTTTTTTCTAAATAAGTTGATATAAAATTTATGTTAGGAGAGCCAAATTGCAGAGCATGTAAACATGCATCTGTCATCAACAGTCTCCATAAGGACTAGAGAATTATCCTTATAGAAGATAGTGTAAAATGTATGAAAGGTTTGAAATCTAAACATGTATAAATTCTCATTGACAATTCTGTCTCATTCAGTGGCTGCCAGGTTTCTGTTACGACTATCATTCCTGGAATATATAAAGATGCCATTTCAAGCCAAGGTAATTTTTTAGGGAATCTCAGAGCTGGCTTGCTACTGGCTTGCTACAGCCTTTCCAGCCTTCACCAGTGAGGTGAATTACTCTTAGCTTTTCCTCTCTTGACACAGGCTCATATTCCCACACTAACATCATTCTAAGGGTTATTGGAGATACTCAGTTCTCTTACTATATATCAAGTTGGTCATTCCCCAGGAGGGAGATTATAGAGAACCTGACCATTAATCCCATTATTTCATCTCTGAATAACATAATCAGAATATATACTTATCTTTTCAACAAATGTACTTTGAAGTTGGAAAAATATCTTCTTGCCAAGAAATTCTTAATAGCTTTGCAGAACCAAGATTGTATTCATAAAAAATGAAATCTTGCCTTTTAGCATAAAAGGTTGATTTCCTCTTTAAATGTTCACTTAAATAATACTTATTTCAGATTTCATGCATTTTTACTTCATGTCTTATCTACTGTATCTTCAGTGTGAAATTATGCATAAAATAAAATAAACCATAGCATCTAAAATACCAAAATACCAGGCTTTTCTTTTAAATAAAATGTGAACCTTAACACCTGAGTCTTATCTATCCTGATTTAATATTTATCAACATTCTAGAGTCTGTTTGATAAAGCCTTTTAAAGCCTGGAAAGAAGAAAGAAAGAAAGAAAGAAAGAAAGAAAGAAAGAAAGAAAGAAAGAAAGAAAGAAAGAAAGAAAGGAAGGAAGGAAGGAAGGAAGGAAGGAAGGAAGGAAGGAAGGAAGGAAGGAAGGAAGGAAGGAAGGAAGGAAGGTTGGTTTTGGCAGACTAAGCTTATCTAATTAATTTGGACCAACTTTTATTCTTTCTTTCTTTCTTTCATTTTTCTTTTTCTTTTTTTAATCCATATGCATTTTTTAAAAAGCAGAATTTCTGGTTGACCATAGGAAAAGGTCTTACCATTTTGATAGGCTTTAAGCAGAAAACATGGATCAAAAATGAAAATATAGATCAGGTCACAATATTTTATACTGCAATGCAAAGTTCAAGTTGTACTTAAGATATTTCTTAGTATTTCATTTACAAATAGATATACTACTCTCCATAAGCAGATTGAATTCATCTAGTTTTCAGTCTAGAGATTGGGTTTATGCAAGAAGATTCACAGACAACCCAGAAATTGTTTACCAAACTGCTTTGGGAGTTTCAGTGGAATGGCATAACAGAAGTGTCCACAGGGTTTGGTCGAAAAAGTCAAGCTGGTGTCCATGAAGGTGCAATCAAAACATCAGTATATGTACATTGCATGTGCAACACCCATAAAAAAATTGGTGGTGCTTTGCTCATCCTGTCATGTTTGCCATCTTGACTTTTTTGTCCATAGCCTGTGGACAATCTTGAATTCATAGCACCACTTCAGTTTAAAATTCTCCTTTCATATCCAGATAAAACCTTAAGCTGCAATATGACGCCACCTTCTTAGTTTTATCATTGGCCAGAAACAAATCATTTTCAGTGCATGCTATTGGTAATAATCGGCAGGTCAGCAGGTGGGCCGAATTCTGTATCTCTCCACACTCACACTGCATATTATTATCCGTCAACAATCCCCATTTGAGCATATTAGTTCTGCACTTAGGCACTCCAACCCTCAACCTATTCAAAGTCCTCCAAATGGCATAAGGGAGATCGGATTCCTCAGCCATATTCTCCTCTGGAACTATTCCTTCATCAGTGATTTCTCTCCTCCATCTGCCAATTCGGTTTATCTATCTATCTATCTATCTATCTATCTATCTATCTATCTATCTATCTATCATCATATTTATATCCCGCCCATCTCCCCCACAAGGGTATTTGTTCTTACCATAAAACTCTTCCTAGATTTTAATTGACGGGTTTGAGGCTCATACCCATACAGAGGATGCCGGGGATCATTCTCTTGTTTTGTTCTCTCAACATCTACTGCTACTTCTCTCCTGATCTTAGGTGGTGCAGTACCGACAAGCAGGTACATTTTCTCAATCGGTGTAGGTTAAAATTATCTATTTGCATTAGCCTTTTAAAGCAGAATAACATGTCCCTGGACAGTTACAAGTCAGCAAAGCTATTGACAAATTGGCTAGTAATTGATATCAAATGGGAGCTGGCAGTGCTGGTGCTCATTCAGGGGTAGAACACTATTCCAGATGAGCCCCATTTAGCAGATGTTACATTATTTTATAAGTAACGCAAGTAAGAATGTCAGATTCCAAGTATTCAAGTCATTTTGTAGACTTTGATGAGCTCTTCTCTCTTGTCGGTCCCAGCCTGCATTGGCAGGATGACAATAATAGCACTGACCTAAGTGACAGGAATATTACAAGGATTACTGAGAGTCTGGGAAAGGTTTGGAATACTAACAATAGCATGCAAACAATCTCTTTGTGTCTGTGTGTGTGTGTGTGTGTGTGTGTGTGCTGGTTGCATGTTATTTTTTTCTATGATTAGGTACAAGCTTTTAACTGTTCATGGAAATTAATTGCAATGATATTGGTTTTAATTTTACCTCTGATTTTTACTATACTGTTAAAACCATACCATTTTTATTTTCGTGTTTTACAGTTTGTGTTTGTTACTGTTGTAAGCCACCTTGAGGGACATAGAGGTAGAAAGGTTGGGTGATCAATCAATCAATCAATCAATCAATCAATCAGTCAATAAAGGGCTATCATAGATTATGTGTATATGTACGGTATGATAGTATATGTGTGTAATATTTGTATCATTTTTATCTACAGTGATGAGGAATGGATACCTCTGTTATTTTATGAACCTCTCCTTGAATGGCTTGCCAGTTTCACCCTTAGAAGTTCAAAAACTAATTTCTCAACTGGAAAACAGTAATGCTCCTGGTAAAGATTTAATCTTACCAGAATTCTTAAAATTAAACCCTACATGGTAGGTGTCTGTGCTTGCTCCCCTCTTCACAGCCATAAATAATTACCTACAGTATGTCTCCCTAAATATTGCCTTCACTGTATTAATATCCCAATTTATAAGAAAGGTGATAAATGTGACCCTGCAAATTATCATCCAATTAGCCTTTTATATGTAGTCAGCAAGCTATGTACTAGATGTCTGTATTATAAACTTCTGGACTGGATGTCCTCTGAAAACATTTTAGCCCCAGAGCAAGCAGATCTGAACATTCAACCATGGATCAATGCACCATCCTACATCACTTAGCTGAGAAATATGTATTACAGTCAGCTCAAAGGTACCCTGTACCCTTTGTAGACCTGACGGCAGCCTTTGATTCTATTCCATGAGAACGACTTGGGGGGAAATCAGCCATTATAATGATAGACCACCATCTTCTTAGGCTAATAATGCTATTACACCATGGCATAACTACTCAACTAAAGGGTAATATCCTTAGTGATTTAACTGAACCCATTTTCAGTAGCAAAGGTGTAAAGCAAGGCTGTATCCTCACCCCACTACTATTAAACACTTACATTAACAATAACAATATTGTCAGAATTCTATCCTCCCTCCCTTGTGCACCGCCCCATCTCTATTCTCCTCTATGCTGATGATGCAGCCATACCGCCTGTAACCCAAGAAGGCCTCCAAATATGTCTTAAAGCTCTATCCCTTTACTGCACTAGAGAACATCTCAAAATAACTCACTCCAAAACAAAAGTACTGGTATTCTTTGGGAAATGCTTTAAGACACCAATTTGTCCTGTCCAGACTAGGCAACAACCAGATACTTTAATTAGAATAAACTTTATTTACAAATTAACTAATTACAGTTATAAAGTCTTTTGAATTAGTGCACACGTAGCAGGATTAGTGGGGCGTGGTGGCTCAGTTGGGGCGTGGTGGCTCAGCGGGTAAGATGCCAGGCTTGTCGATCGGAAGGTCGCAAGTTCGGAGGTTCGAATCCCTAGTCCCGCGTGATGGAGTGAGCTCCTGCACTCGCCCCAGCTCTTGCCAACCTAGCAATTCGAAAGCATGTAAATGCAAGTAGATGAATAGGTACCACTTCGGTGGGAAGGTAACAGCGTTCCACGCGCATCATGCCGGCCACATGACCGTGGAAGCGTCTTCGGACAACGCTGATTCTTCAGCTAACAAATGGAGATGAGCACCGGCCCCTAGAGTCAGACACGACTGCACAAATGTGCGGGGGGAACTTTACCTACTTTACCTTAGCAGGATTAGTGCCAACCTGGCAAGGTCGAAGTACAGAATGAGGTAGACCAACTAGATCCAAATGATGGTTGTAATACAGCAGCACGACAGGATGGGTTTCTAGACAAGGCAACTCAAACAGGCTCGGCTGGAATTCGTGGCAAGATGCTACTAGACTCGACTGGAAGGAACGATAAGCTAAGCCTGGACCCGACTGAAAGGCGTGGCTTGGCAAGGCAGGACTCGACCGAAGAACTTGAAGTGGCAAGACAGGACTTGACTGAAGAACTTGATGTAGCAAGGCAGGACTTGGCTGGAAGTTCCAATGTAGCAGGACAAGGATCAGTTGAGAGGCGCGGTGCAGCAAGGCAAGGATCAGCGGAGAAGTGTGGCATAGCAAGGCAAGAATCAGTGGAGAGGTGCAGTGTAGCAAGGCAAGGATAAGCTGGAAGGCGGAGTGTAGCAAGGCAAGAACCAGCTGAAGTGCTCGGTGTGGTAAGGTAAGGCTTGACTGCAGGTAGCGGCAGCTGGGAAAATTCCAAAATGGTAAAATGCGTAGGCTCTGATTCTGCAGGGGTTACAGAGCAAAGTCTGGAGGGCAGTTCCGGCTCTACTTCTCCTGATGAAGCCATTAGCTCAGTCGAACAGTTGTCTCTGGCGATTTGCTCCCTGTGCTGGCATCTATTTAACCTGTTTCCTTCATGCTGTTTACCCTCAGGAACCAATCGGGCTTCTCGCTGTTTGGCGCGTTTTTTGGCTCGCCTTTCCATTGGTGGCTTAGTGCATTCTTCAAGGTCTTGGCTAATCAGCTGCTCAGGATTCTCCCGCTCTGCTGCGTCATGTTGGGTTTCATTTTCCCTAGTTTTCTCCGGATAGGTTTCGATTTCCCCTTTTTGCTTAGCATAGGGTTTGGTTTCCCTCTTTTCCTTAGCATAGGTTTCGATTTCAACTTCCTCAATGTCAGATTCAGACTCAACTCTTACACAATTAGATGGATGATTAATGGCATACTCATCAAGCAGTTAAAATCCTTTAAATATCTAGGTCCCTGTTTTCAATCTTCTACCTGATGGTTGAGCCAAAAAAGGGAGCTTCTGATAAAAGCCCCCAAAGGATCCCTTGCAATTGCTAAATTTGCAGGTCAGTTTGGTAACAATTATTTCCCAGCAGCTATTAAACTATTTAAAGCCAAATTTCTGGGTTTGATGCTATATGGCGCTCAGTTGTGTATTTATAAGGCATCTCCTACATTAGAAAAAATCCAATCAAAATTCTTAAAAATCTTACTACAAGTTCCTTCTTCAACTTCCAATGCCCTAACATGACTAGAATTAGGCTGCATTTTCTTTTGGGGCCAATTAAGACTTTGTTGTCTTAGATTCTGGCTGGAACAAATCTACTGGGGAACTTCCTTAGTTCATCTCCCCTTGCTGGATAGGTTCTCTTCCAACCTAAGAAGGCAAATTAATGATGGTATTGTGGTCTTACCTTGTCAACACTACCTACTCTGGGACTTGATAAAACTCTGGCTGAATTATAGCAGAGGATTTGGACTCTAGATATCCAAAATGACAGAGCCAAAGTCTTCCATCCCTTTTATAGCACAATTGCTCCTCCTCCCTGGTCTGTCCCTAGGTATTTTTTAACATCTTATATGCTGCACATAGAAGACTATATATTTTGCCCCAAAATGGAGTGCTACCTATTAGGACAACAATTGGTAGATATACAGTATAAGCCTCCCATACAAAAGCTGAACTTGTTTATGTTCAGACTCAGAGGTAGCACACAAGCTATTAAAATGTCCATTGTACAGCCAATGGCAATCAAGTTTAATACTTCCAATTGTTAATAAATCTACATTCACATTGACTGACACCATACAACTAGAGGGTTAGAAGGAACCACCTTCTGATTCTTCTGAGATTGCATTTCTTTAATGAAAAACTTGTGGGTCTGGGGTTGCTGTTTAAATAAACAAATAAAATTGTTTAGTTTTATAGCCATATACTGCTTTCAGTTCCGCAGTAGAAAATTAAATCCAGAGTTCAGAATGGGTAGCATATTCATTTAAAGCACTTCAATGGCGGCGGCTGGGGGGGGGGAGGGGTAACAAAACAAAACCTTAACTGCTTGATTTAGCTTTGGTAGAAAACTGTAATAGGGTATGAAGCCATCCTCTGAAGCCTCATAGCTATTGCCACTAAAATGATACACCTTGCTGAAATGCAAAAGCCTTTCTTTTTCCCCAGAAACTTTTTATGGACCCAGCCTCATTTCAGATTTTCCCATCATGTACATGCATACATTCATGCACACACATATCTATAAATTGTGGTTAGGCATTTTTCATCTTGAAGTTGAAGATTTAATGATGATAAATTCATAGTGTTGTGCTGGTTTAACCATTCAAATCCCTGAAAAGCAAGGCAGTGCCCAAATGTTATATACGAGTGGAATGGGCTCAGTCTAAATGTGTTAAATAAATACAATTTGGGTACCAAAAAGGGTTAAAAGGGAAATGGAAGGGAATTACAAAGTAAGTTTAAAAAAAAAAGAGGGAGGGGAAAGAGTAAGATGGCAACTACTAGATAGAAAGACAGGTGGAAGTCATAATATTTTCTTTCTTTTTTTTTCTTTTCTCTTCTCTTCTCTTCTCTTCTCTTCTCTTCTCTTCTCTTCTCTTCTCTTCTCTTCTCTTCTCTTCTCTTCTCTTCCTATTTTTTCTTACCTTTACTTTATTTTTTATACTTTTATTGTATTTAACAATTCTAATTAAAATAAATAAATAATACAATTTTGCAGCCACTGAATAACTCAGTGAAACTTCAAACACAGAGGCAATATTTGATAATTATTAATTGTTTTCTGAATGTATATTTCATTTTTCATTAAAAAGAAATATCAGTACAAGGTACAGTACTGGAGTACATGTTTAAAAACAAAATGATAAAATGATAAAACCAACAATAACTATATTAACACTGACTATTCCTGTTTTCTCTTTCCCTCCCACCCTACTGAATTGAGAAATGTCTGTATTAATATGGGAAATGCACAGAAATCCATATATATATAGCTGTGGAGTTCTTGGTGCTCTCTGAGCCTTGTTGTTTTCTTGCCGACGTTTCATTGCCAGGCTAGGCAACATCTTCAGTGCAAAAAAGGAGTGGGACTTGCTCTTCTGTTTATGGCTTGTCCTGCTTGTGTTGGTGGAGGTGTTGTTCTCTCCTTATTAGTTCCTTGACTGGGCTGTTGTTTGCTACTTGGTTGATTGACTGAGTTAATAGTTCCTTGATTAGGGTACATTGTGTGTGTGTGTGTGTGTGTGTGTGTGTATGTGTGTGTGTGTGTGTGTGTGTGTATATATATATATATATATATATATATATATATATATATATGCATGCATGCATGCATGCATGCATGCATGCAGTAACTATTGAAATATTGCATTTCAAATGTACAGTCTACACAGTGGGATCATTGTGCACAAATCTGCATTTATTACAAGTAGATATGAATATATACAGTATATTAAAATATCTGAGCATAATTCAAATGCAAAATTCACTAAGGGAAGTAAAAAGAACTCAGCCATCAGAATGAGAATTATTGTGAAAGCAAAAAAAAATGCTACCCACATTTACTTTTCTCAAGCTATAATATTAAACATTTAGGTAGACATGACCTGGTTACTGCATTCAATCACGTGAAATGGCTTTGTTGATCCAAAAAGCAGACCCTGCACCTGTGGGAAAATTCTAGGATGAAGAAGTAGACATGAGCATGACCTCTCCTCTCCTCTCCTCTCCTCTCCTCTCCTCTCCTCTCCTCTCCTCTCCTCTCCTCTCCTTTCCTTTCCCATTATAGGTTCTTAATCTCTTTATATCTGTAGGCAAATTTGGAATGTTCAGACATTGTGATGGGCAGCAATGTCTGCCATGAAAGATATGGCTGGTCACAAAAAGTTGGGAATACTTGTTCGTCCTGTGCTCTCTTCCTTTATGCTTCTGCCTCCCTCCCTCCCTCTCTCTCTCTCTCTCTCTCTCTCTCTCTCTCTCTCTCTCTTGTGAATGAGAAAAATCAATGCTAAAGCACAGCCAATGCATGATATATAAAAGTACAGGTACAAAGAAAAATACTTGGACACATGCAAGAAATATACACAGAGAAAAATACACAAACAATCAAACAAAAAATAGACACATAGACAAAACATCAACCTTTATTCCTGCATTTTACATCACTTAGAGTCCCATGCACCATCATGTGTGTCTTTGATAATACAGAGATGCTTTAATTGTTGATTGAGAACTCAACTATTCATTTGACACCAGCTTATAGATATGATCTTAGGATTTACAAATGTTTGCTAAACAAAATTAAACAAACAGTGCATGAGTCCATTTGTATTAAACAGTGCATGAGTCTCATCATAAACCTGAAATATGGTTGGGCCTATAACAAATTTATATTTAGACTTAGATGAGAACCAAATCATTTTGCCTGCACAGATCAGTAAAATGTAAACCTGTTTTCCTCTCACAATACTTTTGAAGTAAAGAATGTGGTATAGTACTATTTCTTTACTATTTCCTATCTAATGCATGCTATCACAATTGTACTGAAAACTCTGCATTAATGCCTGCATAATATTTTGTTGACAGTCAGTGCTGACTACCACATTCCGAAGGGAAAAACTGCTTTAATCTGTCATGGCAAAACCAGTAGAAAATGTTGTAGCATTTAGAGATCAATGTATTTATTATGGCATATGCTTTTGTGGATTAAAGTCCATGTCACTCTAGTTAAGAATTTTCTTCAGTTGTCAAGTATATATACTGTACAGATGGGATAATAAACAACAACTATCAAGAAAGCTAAACAAATTAGAAAGAAATGCCATCTTAAAAATATAGACTGTATATTAAATTTAATGCCTATTCATTTAACAATATTCACAAATATCTTTGATATGTTAATTCCTGTATTTGGATCAAAGCCAGTTATCACAATTTTGACCATTGGGTTGAGAGTGAAGGAATTCCCAGGACTGGTCTGATTTGAGAATGGATTGAGGCTTAGCTGAAGGCCCATTTGAAGACCTGCTGCACATATTAGAGACAGTGAAGAATGTTTTTCTTCTCTCAGATGTATCCACAATATTAGCATTACTTTTACATATTGTAGGTTATCTCCACCATCTCATTGGAAAGGAGTTGGAACAGTCAGTGGCTTACTGCAGATGAGTTTCATTGTTCTCCATGGATACTATCATTCAGAACTACCTTAATTGGGCTCCAGTGTTGGAGCAGTCCTAGAAATGTAGCCTTTACAATTACTTCTTTTATTTTGGAGGCTTTTTCCATTTGTAAATCTCAAGGATTTCAGCCGAGCATGTGAAGAGATTGATTAGAGTGTGTAAGAGAGAGTGACTGGCTGAAAATCATACATGACTATCTCTATAGCCGAGGTTGGACTTGAACCTCAGTTTTGCTGGTCATAGTCCAACACTTTATTTACCTAACCCTGGTAGAGAGGGGCTTAATTTTCTGAATGCTGAAATGTGTTGATTATGATTTAATGCTGATTTAGGCAACTTGGTACCTCCCAGATGTCATGGGATTTAATTTTTGTCAGCCTTTAAAGCACGGCCAATTGTAAGGAAAAAGGTAAAGGTTTCCCCCCGCACAGTTGTGCAGTCGTGTCCGACTCTAGGGGCCGGTGCTCATGTCCGTTTGTTAGCCGAAGAGCCACCGTTGTCCTGAAGACACTTCCACGGTCATATGGCTGCATAACACACGCGGAACGCTGTTACCTACCCACCAAAGTGGTACCTATTCATCTACTTGCATTTGCATGCTTTCAAATTGCTAGGTTGGAAAGAGCTGGGGCAAGTGCAGGAGCTCACTCCGCATGCAGGGCTAGGGATTTGAACCTCCAAACTTGCGATCTTCCGATCTACAAGCCTGGTGTCTTACCCTCTGAGCCAACACGCCCCTTCTAATTGTAAGGGAATATGAGGTTAAAATATAAGGACATCATTATGAGAATATCCAAAGGGCAAAATGCCTACCTACAGTAGTAGACTGACGGTTCTGCAATAAAGGAGGAGGAGGAGGAGGAGGAAAGAGTGAGAGGGGTCATGCTGCTGTTAAAATTTTAATATTTGTTTCTACGGCCTAAATAATAATGAACAATGGTTTAACTTAAATGACCAGTCCATTTGTAGCCCTGTGTAAGTAAAATGGTGAGACTAGATAGCTATATTTTGTTTGTCATGATAGGTATGTTCAAAATCCTTATTATTGCTACATATATTTGTGTATTGTCAAATAAGGGACATCCTGTATTTGGTTCTGTTACTGAAAATATAGATGTGTGTCATTTTATGTATATGACTCTCAGAAGATGAGAATCAACAAAATCATGGAGGCAATATGGCTTCTACCAAAATTAGGAATGAACACATCTGCAGAACCTGAAATATCATCAAGACAAATAAAGCATGCCCCAATTCCACAGCCCATCTGAGTCCCTATCACATGTTTGAACTGCTTATGAGGATCTTTAAACAA
The DNA here is from genome assembly GCA_023362775.1 of Charina bottae. Taxonomy (NCBI): domain Eukaryota; kingdom Metazoa; phylum Chordata; class Lepidosauria; order Squamata; family Charinaidae; genus Charina; species Charina bottae. The sequence goes on along the minus strand of JALMGJ010000004.1, from coordinate 21,704,590 downwards.
ATGGAGTTTGCAATTATCTGATAAATTACAATCCAATATTTATTTATTTATTTATTTATTTATTCATTCATTCAATTTCTATAACCGCCCATCTCCCCCCATGGGGAACTCTGGGCGGTTCACAATAAATAAGTTAAAATAAGGTCTAGTTTTCATAATCCACTAATAGCAGGGTTAATTAAATTGAACATTTTCACAGCTTTTCCACACATACATATATTGTTTATGCCTGTGTGTGTGTGATGTGTGTGTGTGTGTTAAACAAAATCCTTCCTTTTTACTTTTCTATTTCAAATACGTTGATTTTGTTTTAATTTATAGCATTATTGTTATCCTTTGGGGATAAGGCTAGCTTCCAAATGACTTATGGTATCCTCCTCTGGAAACAAGAGCTGGATCCAGAGAAATATTCTTGCATTTATTTATTTATTTATGCAGTTTATCCACCACTTCAATGCTGATAGACTCTGGTTATGGCTTCCAATCATTTGCAAATAACTTGGCTTGATGGGAAGATTCACCATAGTATAGGAAATGGGGCAAATCTGATGATGTTGTACTTATGTGCCAAGTACTGGAATATAAATGGGATGACAGAGGGACCTGAGTCATATATGCAGGTAAACAGCTGTACAGACCTGAGAACTTTCTCTTTCCTTAGTTCTAGAATTGAGGAACCCTTTAGGCCCATCACCTGCTAGAAAACAAGCAACCAGGTGACATGCAGGAGTTCAGGAGGTTTTCATCTGCCATTTTTATTTTTCCTTCCTTCCTAAAGTCACTTTCCACTGCTGAATTGAAATGCTATCCAACCATCCAGGAGTTGGCAGAAAATTATGCCGGTATGAAAATGGGCCTCTATTGCTGATCCCTGTCCTGCCTTTACCAAATCTGTTGTGATTCACTGATAAATGATGGTGTCCTGACTATGAACTTGTAGGAATGTCAAGCTAAGCTCTGCTTCCCCTCCCCGTTGCAAATATAACCAACAATCATGGCAGTGATAGGGAAATGGGGCAAATCTGATGATGTTGTGCTTATGTGCCAAGCATTGGAACATAAATGGGATGACAGAGGGACCTGAGTTATATATGCAGGTACACATATATACAGACCTGAGAACTTTCTCTTTCCTTGGTTGTGGAGTTGAGGAACCCTTTAGGCCCATCATTTCATTATTGTAAAATTTCAGCTGTGTGCAGACCATTTTCCTTTTCCTTTTTCTTAGTAGATGTGGAGAATCTGGATGGTAGGTGGCAAGCTTAAGTGGCTAGACTCCATTCCCCAGATACGATTAATTGATTGAAGGATGGATTACTTTTTTATTCATTCAGTCACTTCCGACTCTTCGTGACTTCATGGACCAGCCCATGCCAGAGCTTCCTGTCGGCCGTCACCACTCCCAGCTACCCCACGGTTGAGTCTGTCACCTCCAGAATATCATCCATCCATCTTGCCCTTGGTCGGCGCCTCTTCCTTTTGCCTTCCACTTTTCCTAGCATCAGCATCTTCTCCAGGGTATCCTGTCTTCTCATTATGTGGCCAAAGTACTTCAGTTTTGCCTTTAATATCATTCCCTCAAGTGAGCAGTCTGGCTTTATTTCCTGGAGTATGGACTGGTTTGACCTTCTTGCAGTCCAAGGCACTCTCAGAATTTTCTTCCAACACCACAGCCTTCGCTCAGCCTTCCTTATGCTCCAGCTCTCGCAGCCATAGGTTACTACAGGGAATACCATTGCTTTAACTATGCGGACCTTTGTTGTCAGTGTGATGTCTCTGCCCTTAACTATTTTATAGAGATTTGTCATTGCTCTCCTCCCAAGAAGTAAATGTCTTCTCATTTCCTGGCTGCAGTCAGCGTCTGCAGTAATCTTTGTGCCTAGAAATACAAAGTCTGTCACTGTCTCCACTTTTCCTCAACAGAAAACAAATGAATCCCAAAGAAATGTGCAACAAAAATCACAATGATACTCGTAGCACTTTTTTTAGATTAACATTTTTTATTAAATGACATAACTTTAAATCCTAATTTTTGGCTAATGTAGACTAAGATGTCTCTCCTCCTACAACACCAGTGAAAAGAGGTGAGTATAATGGTTAATCCTTGAATAAAAAAATTGCTACAGGATATGTGATACGCGTGGTCTGTCTTTTAGAGAATTAAAGGGAACTGGTTGCCAAATCCCATCCTTACAGTATGTATATGTGCATAAGCCCCCTTTAACTAGCCTGACTTCTGGATACAGTCTCTTGAAAATTACCAGCATTAATATCCCAACGTTGCCTGGTATTAATTTGCCTGTATAATTGCTGCTAACCTCAATCGGACTCCTTACTGAATAAATAGCTAATGCACAAGACAGCGCTTGTGCTGATGATAATTTCACTAAAAGGGTACAGATATATTTTAGATTCTTATTGTTTTAACTAGAAGATATGGGAGAAATATTAAAGCCTATTGAAAGCCCTATCTATCTATATATTAGATGGGATAGTAGGATTAATTGGTAGATTGATAGGTAAAGGAATAGACTGCCCAATTCTGATTTTTAATAGGGATCAAAAAGCTTTGGATCCAAGTGGATCTGAGCTATCTCATCCTGCCCCAGTAATACCATTTTCTGATTTAAATCTACTATAGTTAAAAGTTGGAGATATGCTGCCAGAGCTCTCCACTGGCCTAACTAGGAGTATGCCATTGGAACATTTCTACCAATGAAAGAAAACTTGCATCATATTTTAACTTCCTCCACCTAGAAAAAGTTAAATTGTTCTATTTTTGTTTGTTGGTTTTTGATTTCAGTTTCTCTTGTTTATCCCATTACGGTATCAATTTGAAAATCTAAAAAAAAAAGAGTTGTCATAATGAATGCATTGTTTTCTGATTTGATAGAGACAGAAGGGAAAAACTGAATATGAGAAAGTGGATTGAGGTTGAGGAAGAATGCCAATGTGCTAATTGTTCTCATTAATAGCCCTTTGAATTGAAATGTGTAACTGAACAAGAGACAGTTGATAAGAAAGCCTTTACGTATATGCGAACAATTAGCCCTTCTGTTAAAACAGAAGACATCAAAGGAGATTTAGATTCGCTATGCCCCAGCTTGCAATTTATGGGCAGGGAAGAAGATAAAGGGTGAGCTAAGGAATTTGGGAGTAATGTTGGAATGTGTATTCCAGGTAAAGATGCTCCTGACTGGACTGTAGTAACCTTTAGCTTATTTGCATACTAAAATGCACACCCATAGACCAGATTTTATGTAAAACACAGAACATGATAAGTACTATTATGGGATAGTATGTTATAGGCAAGGTAAAGGTTTCCCCTGCACAGTTGTGTCCAACTCTATGGGCCGGTGCTCATCTCCGTTTGTTAGCCAAAGAGCCAGCATTGTCCGAAGACGCTTCCACGGTCATGTGGCCAGCATGACGTGTGCGGAACACTGTTACCTTCCCACCGAAGTGGTACATTTTTATCTACTTGCATTTGCATGCTTTTGAATTGCTAAGTTGGCAAGAGCTGAGGCGAGTGGAGGAGCTCACTCCACCCCACAGTATGTTATATGCAACGCTTTTTGCGCAGACGCTAGAAAAGTAACCAATTAGAAGCTTTTATGGCTAGATGGCATTTGTGATAACAACTTTAGAGGGGTATAAAAGTTAATTGCATGGGATGCTCAAGGCTCTTCCCTGCTTTGAAGGGGAGGCCCTCCTTTGCTTGTAGATCTACAAATAAATTAGTTTTTTGCAGAATTCTCTGATCCTGCATGATTAATTGGGCTAAATCATGCTCCTGCTTTTTAAAAACAATTGCCTGATGTGCACGTTTTACATTTTTTTCTTTTCCTAATCAAATGAATCCTTGTACAGATCATCCTCATATGTGAGCCAAATTTACTTCTGTTCCTATCCTCAGCTAGTGGGTATGAGGATTGTGGCTGCATTTTTAGTCTAGGTAAAACCAGTACAATGCAATTGTTGTGCACATTCTCTGTCATCACCATAAGTAAATCGAGCACAATGGCCCTGCACAAACCTGGCTGAACATTTATGGTAGACCTAATCCATTTTCCTCCACTTGCAACATTCTTACTGATTGATGGAATGTCAATGATTTGTAGTGATTACAGTGGACTGTTTTAGCTTAACCTGTGATTTTTAAGCAAATCATAGAGACATATGGCTGATGCTGAAAACTGCCTTATGCTAATCTCCCTTGTGCCCTCAAATTTCCATTCTCACATTTCAGCCTTCTGCTTTATTTCTGTATTATCTGCATTTATGAATGTTTAGCTTTAAATATCATTATCCTAATCATTTATAAAAAGAAATATCTGGATTCCAAAGCAGAATCTCTACAGTCGGCTAGCAGTAATCTCTGCTGCTCTTGAATAGGCAAGGATTAGAACTCCCTGCTGAAAACCTGGAGAAAAATGAATTTACAACCTTTTATGATTTTGTGTCAGAATCTCTTTAGAGACTCTGGGTCATTTCATAGGCTTAAGATCCAGAATCAGCTTTTCACAGGACCACCTTAAGCAGGTTACTTGAGGATATTACATTTCAAAGAATTTAAGGTTGATTTATCATATGCAGGGATTACAGGTGACCCTCCACATTCATTATTTTATTGTGAATTCCAATGTCTTCCTACTTTTAAAGGCTTCATATTAGAGGCTCCAGAATTCCCTGCCTGTAGTCTTAATAAAGATTCCAAGTCCCTTAACTAAAAATCCTTGAATTGCTGCTTTCAAAACTAAATCCCCATAACCTTAGATCTTGACAGCCAGTTTCTATAGTGGACATAGAATGTCACTGTGTATTTATACTAATAAAAATAAAAGGGCAGTGGCATGATATACTATTATAAGTGTAGAAATATTTTAACATTTACTTGTTACTTTGAAATGGGCATAGGGTGGAGGAGTAGGAATGAGGCTTTAATCATACTCTCAATTTTCATCTATCCATTTTTCTACATGCCACCATTAACCACATAGGACTATATTGAACACATTTCACAAAACCATATACCAATCTTCAAAATACAAGACTCTCTTTAGTTTGGCTTTTCCAGGGTTTCAGATTCCTTCCATCCATGTGTGAGTAGTTCCAATTTTAAATTACATATGTACATGATTGGTATGTGAATGAAGTTAGCATATTTTTTCCCCAACAAGGTTAGGTGTATCACACCTGGAATGGGGGCAATGAAGAGTTAGCATTTTCTGCACCTTTTTGCTAACATCTATATTTTTTTCAGCCCAGATAAGTAGCCCTTAAGACGGTTGGTTAAAAAAAAGTTTGCTTTGGTCAATGTTTTAATTATATACTTTGTTCAGCACTCTTTATTGATTTTTATTTGTAAATTGCCCTTGCTATGGCAGAATATTCTCATATCTGAGCAGGAGCTGTCAAACAGATCTTAATGCAGCGACTCATTAATTAAACGATAGATGACTTTCTTAATTAGCTTTGCAGAACTGGATTCAAAGAATGCATGAGGAAATTTGAGAAAGCAATATTATTGGATGTTCATAGATTATATGATAACATTTAATCTGAATAACAGAGTTAATGGATTTTCTATAATTATATAGTAAAATAGTGAAATTTGGTTGTAAAAGGTTGGCAACATATGATTATTTATGGAGCTGGGCTAGTACTCACATTTAATGGGATGATAAAGGAAAGGTGGAACCATTAAATTCTTACTGTATACTCAAGGAGGTGAATTTAACTCAGTAGGCAAAAGTTTTATGTACCCACATAGCAGCTTTGCCTGCTGATGTCTGTATATCAAAATGATTTTAAAGGAAAACTTGCCTAACATATTTCCCTACCCCCCACCCCTGTTAGTCACTTTATAACTACAGCACTGGCCTAGTTTAATTATTTGAAAGAGGAAAATTCAAATCCAGTTCAAACACTTGTACATAATATGATTTATTTTAAAATATCAGAGTATTAATGAAAATAATGTAAATCAGTCTAGCTACTGGGATTACTTATCAAGGAACAGACTGGTGCTTATTGGGCAAAAGTGCATCTCAATCATTTGTGGATTTATGTGCCATGTTTTTAGTTAACATTTTAACATAGGCCACATTATGTGCCATGTTTTTAGTTAACATTTTAATACCATGGAATAATAGCCACAACAGTTCCCATCCCTTACCTTCTGAGATACCCACCATGTGTACCGGGAAACAGTCTATGCAAAATTTAATAACCCACACCTTGATATGGTAGGGCTATGATATCTAGACCACCAAAATACAAACAACCTCTAGATGTCAGCAGAGAGATACAGAATACTCCAAACTGCTCTGCCATCTTGTTACCATCCAGATTTTTGCAGCTATCATTGTAATCACTCTGCCTTTTACCAATCTGAAAGAAAGATGAGAGCATCCCCTAAAAATCACTTTTATTACATATGATGTTGATAACTTTATTACATGATAACTATGTTGATAACTATATCTGTAACTATATCAACATTATACACATTATAAATCAAGAACCTCCCTCTTCCATTTGTAAGGCAAAAGGAATGTTGCTTTCAGAATGAATATGTAATATATAGGTTGTTGTTGTTGTTCAGTCGTTAAGTCGTGTCCAACTCTTTGTGACCCCATGGACCATAGCATGCCAGGCCTTAACTATTTATAACAACTCTAATTAGGTGTACTAAAATCATTGGATTATCCAGAAATATTATAGGTATTTATGAGAATCCTCTTCTCTTCTCTTCTCTTCTCTTCTCTTCTCTTCTCTTCTCTTCTCTTCTCTTCTCTTCTCTTCTCTTCTCTTCTCTTTTTTGGTACTTGCAACCATAGGCACCCATTCCTAACCCAAATGAGGAAATGTACATCATGATATCATAACACAAGCTCAATCATTCCATACTTGTGTCATGACACTGCATGCAAGTAAGGAAGCTGTGGAGTTTGCATTGCAATGTCATGATGTGTGTTAAAATCTGGGGCAAATTGGCAGGACTTAAATAACTTGGATGCTAAGAACCTGATTCCACTGATCCATAACCAGAAGAAGTCAGGAGTAGCAGAGACAGGATTGATCCTTGGAGATGCTAAGTGTCAGGGAGATACAGGACGGTGGTGGGGGGAGCTCCCTCAAGGAAGGGAAGCGCGTGCGCAGTTCTGAAGCTTTGGCCTTGTCTCCCAAACGCCTCCGGAAAACCCCGCCCTAAGCCTGGACTTATGTCTCTGGGATTCTTCAAGCCATTTTAGTTTAGCAGGATTCTGTAAGTAGGAAGGTAATAAACACTAGAGACTCAATTCCGAGCCTCGGTGTGTTATTTCTACACCTACACCAGGACACTAAGGGACACAGAGATAGACATTAAGGGAAGTGACCAACAGCTTCTAGTTAGACAGCTTGCAGTCAGTAAGAAAACTGGAAGTATAGTTTTTAGTTTTAGCCACCCAGAGTAGTTTGGGAGTTAAGCAGCCTATACATTAAATATATAAATAAAAAAATAAGACTCCAGCAAAAGGGCGGGGGGGGGGGGTATGTTCCAAATGTAGAAAGAAAAAAAATATTCAGGGACAATATTAAACTCTGTGAAGCTCTTGATGGACAGACAGACAGTACTTTAGTCTGGAGACATGGCTAGGAAAAAAAGGGGGGGGAGGAAAAGTTTAGCATACAAATGGGCAGGCTAAGGAGATAAAATGAATAAGGGGTACTGTAGCATGTCAGGCAAGAGAGAAGTACTGATGACTTAGCCGGAAGTAAAAGGAAGAAATCACAAGGCTTTCCTCCTTGTCGCGTTTTGCCCAGCTTGCTGGGAGCAGAGGATTTAGGACTATTATTTCGTACCTGTCTCTATATCTGTATAATTATTGTTTTTCTGATGCCAGTAGTAAGATTATTTTACTTATTTTAAAATTATTTTTAATTATTTTTTTCCCTGCTCATAACTAGAGGTTTTCTTACTGGATGCCAAAGAAGGGAACAAATTGCTCCTTAGAGACCGCCCACCTTGTTGGAGATTTGGCAGCAGGCTTTATTTAAAGTGAACTCCATAGGAGGTAGAAGGACCCTGCTTGGGAGATCTGTGGAGGAACCAGCTCCACAAACATGAGCTACAGCCTCCTACCCTCTTCTTCAGACTGAACATCCCACGTTCCTTCAGCCTGTCCAAATAAGCATGTCCTAAAGTCTTTTATCATCTTTATTACATTATGTGGATGCATTCTAAACTGGGAATGTCCTGGGAATATGGTACCCAGAATAATGCATAGTACTCCAGCTGTAGTCTCACCAGGGAAAAGAAGAGGGAAATAAGGTCTTCATATATTTGTGATGTAATACTTTTTTCCAGTGCAGGTGAGATATTAAAAAAAAGAGAGAGAATGGATGTGGATCCTCAATCTGTATACATATACTGTAGATATGTAGAAAGTTTAAGGTTTGTGTTCTGCTATTTCAATTTGAAGTGGAAGTGGAAGTGGAAGTGGAAGTGGAAGTGGAAATTGAAATTGAAATTGAAATTGAAATTGAAATTGAAATTGAAATTGAAATTGAAATTGAAATTGAAATTGAAATTGAAATTGAAATTGAAATTGAAATTGTCTTTTCCACTGACCAGCATGGAAATTAGAAAAGAAAAAGAATCTCCACTGGTGTCAATGCAAGTTCTCCACTTTGAAAACAAATAACCAAACAATTTAACTTTCTTAATTCATACTTTTACAGAGGGAGGGAGGGAGGGATCAAATTCAACCAATATTTCCTTTCCTCCCTCTTTGCTTATTATGTTGATTTCATATCATAAACTCCTTCAGTTAGAGGAAATAATGATAACCATAACAACCATAGTCAAAGAAGTCATATACCAAATCCCAAACAGTATAACAATTGGAAGTAGTTTGCTATATTTCATGATAAAATATGTACTACAATCTTGGTATAATGCAGAGCAATTGAAGCCTCATCCTAGTCAGGTCTTGATCTAAAAGAACACTTCTCAAGGCTCACCAAAAACATCTACAGTACTGTTATATGAAATCAAATCAAATCTTTATTGTTGTCATCCAACACCATTATACATACAAAAATAAGACTAAACTAATACTGGAATAGGTTTCTCTTCACATTGTGTAGATATTGTTATGTTTGGATGTGTTTTGATAGGACATTTTTTTTTGTATTATAAGTAAAACCGAGGAAAGCAGGCTTTATCATCTTGAGGTGGCACCTGGGGTCTGTTCCAATAGCATTTACACAGAAACATCTTAATAATTTGCTTAAGTTATGTGGAAAAGGGCTTGATCTGAGCGTTCATCACAATCATGTGGTGCAGTCTTCCTTTTCTGTATTTAAATGCACAGGTCGCTGACATAATCAAATGTGACACCAGACCTCTTTCATTACTGAGATGGCAATAGATAGAAGGTGTGTGGCATCCATTTTTCATATGTGTAAATCCTTTTAAGTTCAAGTTGTGCCTTCTATGAATATTATTTTATTTTCCACTGCTATGTATGCTGTAACCAGAACAACAATAGTTTGCCTATAGAACTAGTAATTGTCATGTCTGTTTGACTGAACTCATACTCCATTACATAAAATTGCTGGCTTATCCACAGGAGCAGAGTAAACATTGTAACTGATCACATAGTGAAAGTTTCCACTTGTATGAGAAGACAAACATGGTAAAACTTCTCTAACCAAAATTGTCAGTATTTTTTTTTCTGTCTAAATTTTACTAGGAGAAAAACAGTGCTCAACACAGAGCTACGGTTTATGATAGAAACCCCGCATCAAGGTCTACTCTGTCACTGAACAAGAAATACAGGTAGCTTCCCAAAGTATCTGTTTCTACTTATGATAAAAATGGAAAGTTCAGTCCACTGAATACTCTTTGATAGGAAGCCCAAATAAAAAAAAAAATCACAGATTATAGAAATGCTTTAATGTTCCTCTGACTGCACTGACTCTTGCCAAAACCTTGTCAACACTGAAGGGAATTGGACTCCACAATTCCAACTCCACAATTTTATGATTCTGTGATTCTTGGCAAATAATAAATAATATTTATAGACCATGTTTCATCCTTTACATATCTTGGCATAGTATTCCAACCCTTGAGATTGGGTCGTGAACAAATTAAATCTACAGTATTTCTTTTTTTATATATATATATTTGTTTTATTATTTAAAATATATATTAAACACATATAAACAATTATACATATACTTACAGTGTGTACAACATATTTACATTTCAGACATCTTTACACACAAAAAGGACAATAAAAGGAAGGAAAAAAAGTAACAACATATATTATAGACTGTTAAAATACTTCCATTTTTCTTCACGAAAATTTTTTGTTTCATATTTATTTACATAGCTTTTCTTATTCCTTTCCCCCCTTTTTTATCCCTTTCATATTTCATTTTTATAATTATTTCATTACATTTCATAAATTTCAATATCTTATTCATTCTAGATCTTCTATACATTTCCTTTTCTCTTATTTCTTCTTTCACTTATAATTTTATACACTTAGTTTAATCATGTATTCCTTTTGTTTACACTTTAAAAAGGGGTTCCATATCAATTCATAGTCCTCCAATTCTTCATCTTTCATTAAATTTGTTAGTCTGTCCATTTGGGTGATTTCCATTAGTTTTATGATCCATTCTTCTATTGTCGGAGTACATTCTTGTTTCCAGTATTGTGCAAAAGTAATTCTTGCTGCTGTTGTTAGATATAATAATAGTTTTTTGCTGTTATTGTTCAACTTTTTTTCCATTAGTCCCAATAGGTAAATTTCTGGGTTTTTTTTCATATTTGTTTCCAAAATTTTACAAATACACAGATGTATTTTATCCCAATATTTTTTTGTTTTCTTACATGCCCACCACACATGATACATTGAACCAACTTTTGTTTTGCATTTCCAACATAGATTTGAATTAATACTGTATGTTTCATTCTGAACAGCTTCTCAGGAGACATGTACCACCTAAACATCATTTTGTATATATTTTCTTCTCACTCTATTAAGTTTGCTAGCATCTGTATAACAATTTCTCTTGTAATATCATCTTTCTCCTCTGTTACTCCTCTTAGTCTAATACAGTATTCTTTTTCTTTCAATTCTAACATAGTTATTCGTTCCTCTTTATCTATTTTCTCCTCACATTTTTCAGTTTGTTTCTTCACTCCATGTATTTCTTCTTTCAAATTTTTTTCTATTTTCCCTATTTTTTGTTCCAATCTCTTTTCTAAACCTTCTAATTTTTCTTCCAGAACACGTGTCACTGTTGGCGTTATTGTTTGGGTTGTTTTAATTGTGAAATCTTCAAACAATGTCTTTAACCTGAAGCTTGAATCATGTCAACTGGATTTCTATTTTCTCAGTAGAAACGTTTCACTCCTTATCCAAGGAGCTTCTTCAGTCTGAGTAAAGTTAGTAAGGGAATCCTTAAATATGTTTCTAGGGTGGCTGTGTAACCTTGCACCTGGGGCTAGGTCATGGTTATTTTTGAGATGTTATTTCTAAGTCCTTTATCATCTAAAGGAGGATCGTTAAGATCACCATGCTGCTGTTGAGCTTGCGAAATGTCTTAATCTTCCTAGGCACAGAAGACAAAGCAGGGAGGAAAATATGGGAAATATTGTGCCTGAGGCCCCCACCTCTATTCAAGGAAGGGTTTTCCAAGTTGGCATAAATGGATTCCTTGACCCCTCTCTCAAACCACCTATCTTCTCTGTCTAAAATGTGAACATTAATGTCCTCTTTGATGTCTTTGATGTCTTTGAGGACATTAATGTTCACATTTTAGAAACGTTTCCACTGAGAAAATAGAAATCCAGTTGACATGATTCAAGCTACAGACAATTCCACCTGGATGACTGAGAACCTTCATAGACACAATGTTGGACATTTCAAAGCACATTCACAATACTCTCTTGATTGATCAGGTTTTAACATTTTATTCAGTTCTCTAATCTAGCAGAAGTTTGTATCAGGCCTCAGTCTAAAAGTGACCAGGGACTTCTCCATCTTTACCAGCTATGACTGAACATAACTCCAAATCCAACATGTGCCCTGCTGCATTCATAGGGCTAGTTGGGATAGGCCAGTGATTATCATGAAGGACAGAAACTCATGAGCTGGACCTGACTGGCAATTTCATGTCCTCAGCTAACTCAGGAAGACTGCTGGGCAATAGCATGCAAAAGCAGCAGATGCACTTATAATGAACTGTCAGGTTAAACATCACATCAGTAAAATGGCCACTCCACTTCCTGCCTTCCATTCCTGGCCTACTGTGACATGGAGTAGCTATGTAGATAGAGTTGGATGAGTTGAACTCTTTCCTTTTCAGTCATCTCACATATCAGATTAGGGCCTTCAACCAGAATATCATAATGCTGTTTCACAAGGAGACCCAGTGGGAAGTGTTTCAAGATCCAGACCCCAGAACCTCCCTGACAAGCCAGCAATACACCCACTGTCCCTTTTCTAGACTCACTAGATTCTGTCCTAGACCAGAAGCCTGTGCCTCACAGTCCTTGAGAATTCCATCATCTGAGAGCAGAAAATGAAAAGAAGAATTGTAAGAATGCTCGATTATGCTGAAAAACAGCTGAACCAAGCAGAACTACTCAAGAGTAAACTTCTGAGGGAAATTAGTGCTTTCTACTAGAGGCAGAAAGAGTCTAGTATTTGGAAAATACCCTGGGCATGACAAAACAGCTGGAAAAACATTGATCCATGAAATCATTGATTCCTAGTTCAACAGCATCTTTGCTATAGAAAATTCCTGGCATTTTACTTTGGCTTGTCTCTTGACTTCTCAATTTGTTTACTCCTTTGTTTACTCCCTCAGTTTGCTGTTTGTTCTAAATAGGACTGGATTTATGAGTATAAATGAGTCTCACAGATTTTTTTACAGTAATAAACCGGATCACAAAGTAGCATTCATGCAGGCAGGATATCTTAGTAAATCCTGGATAATAGATGTTTTACTAGTGATTGACTTGGCACTGAAAGCAGGAATTTTATATTGGAGGGGCTACCACCTCTGTCACCTTGATTTCCATGGTATGGCTATGATCTGAAAGGGAAGGAGGGCAGCTATCATCAAGGTTGTACTTTTACATTATATTTTTCTTTGCTATTTATCACTTTTGGGGGTGCAGTGGTTCAGCGGTTAAGATGCCAGGCTTGTCGATCGGAAGGTCACAAGTTCGGAGGTTTGAGACCCTGGCCCCACGTGACGGAGTGAGCTCCCTCACTCGCCCCAGCTCTTGCCAACCTAGCAATTCGAAAGCATGCAAATGCAAGTAGATAAATTATAGAATTTATAGTTATAGAAATAAAATAAAATAAAATAAATAAATAAAATAAAATAGGTACCACTTCGGTGGGAAGGTAACAGCGTTCCACATGTGTCATGCCGGCCACATGACTGTGGAAGCGTCTTCGGACAGTGCTGGCTCTTCGGCTAACAAATGGAGATGAGCACCAGCCCCTAGAGTCGGACACGACTGTGTGGGGGAACCTTTACCTTTACCTTTATTTATCACTTTAGTATTTACTCCTAGGCCTATTTCTCTTCCCTACTCTCCCCATTTTCCTGATGCATCTCTGAACACCAGGTTATAACTAGCTGGTAGTCCAGATTCCCCCTATTCTGTTACCTACTTATACATACCAGACCAAAAGTACACTCATCTCATGCTAAGGTACTCCCAAAGTGATAACTGCTTTTGGAGTCACCCACCATGGTGACCTCACCACCAGGCCAATATGCTTTTTGGCCCAGATACTGATGTAATCCTGGGCAGATGGCTTCTGCCAAGAGCATATAATAAAAGCCCAAATACAGGAGCATACAATCCAAGGCTGATCCTGGAAGGAAGCTGTTTTCTGCAGGTGGCAAGCAGACAGGCAGTTAGCTACAGTAGATGGTAGAACTTCTCACTCACTGGATATCTAGGCTAAATTATGGTCTTCTACTTACTCTCTATTCACAGAAAATATTGCTGCTGCTGAATATACAGTAACTAGCTTGACTGACGGAAGCTAAGCCAGGCTGATTTTATCAACCTTATTTCTGTACATCTTTTCTCATATAACTGGCATAATGTAGCTTTCTGCCATAATGAAGTATTAGTGATGAGTCAGACTAAGCATGTCAAGATCCTTGAAGGAAACTCTTTTTTTTTCTAAAGCAAGGAAGCCAGCTAAAAACTGAAAGCTAAGCAATAAAGCCAAAGAGGTTTCTTTAATAATTCCTTGGTCCAACTTTTCTAAGTAGAACTGTGTGCCATAATAAACTACTTGAAAAGATTTCGCTTCTCTTACTGAATCAACAATGACATTTGCTTACATTATAAACGACAGGTTGAAATAATACATTGTAACAATAAACCTTGTAGAAATTAATACTGGAATTAAGAAGAGTTATTATATCCATAACTCCTCTGAGCAGTTTTTGCAGTTCTTTCAAAGCATGCTTGGATTTCCTTGAAGTTTTATTTTAATGTTTAGCCTGAAGCTCATTCTCCAACTTCAGTTTAAATTTTGTGTTGAAAGAAAACTTTGATGGCAACAGGTCGGACCTAAAAATCAGTATTATTAATTTGACCCATACCCTTTATGGTGGAGTTATCTTTCCCCACTGTTGAGATGAAGCGTTATCAAATAATGTTGTCCCAGAATCTTATACCATTCTGAAGTTACCCCAGGATGTTTGTGCTGTGGCATGGTGCTGTACTTTATTCATTGCATACAAATGCCTTCATTCCAGCTACTGTGGTGGGCTGCTGCCCCTGTTTAAAGGGATCACCCCATGGTGAACCAATGAACCTTTGATTTTTTTTTCTTTGTTGGCTTGTTTGCTTGCTTGTTTGACCCATCATTGGAAGATGAAAGACTGGAGTTTGTTTGTTGAGATATACTTCTATGATCTTGGAAACAAAGAGTGATGATGATGATGATGATGATGATGATGATGATGATGATGCAACTAGTCCTTGTAGAAAATAGTTGTGAGTGGTAGAAGTCATAACCTAAGCACTATGCTATGAAATCAGGGCTAGATTGGGTCTGCGTTGTTGCAATGTAATCACAGGATGATCATGACAAGAAATCAGTGAATGAGGAAAACATGTTCAGTCTAAACTGCCCCATTCATGACATTGTTCCCTGTGCGAGCAGAACTTTCTCTTATAAAAGGCTGATTTATACTGCTTGAATTCAATGACTAGCACAGACTTTTATGAACTGATTCCATGTGAAAGTATTGTTACTGAGGGTGAGGATAAGCAACATGACAGTTCTTGCAATATTAATCTTCAGTTGTCATTCTTGCAACCAGGACAAAACCTTGCAGCTTATGTTAGATAACAAATTGGCCCTTATCCGAGCTGTGCTAAACTCAGCATTCCAAGGACAGAAAATTCTGCATTCCATGGAATATTCCTGTTTTGTCTTGGAATTTTATTTCTGGCCAAAAGACCCAAAAGCAAGTTACTAATATAATCTGAATTTAGCATTAGATAAAACAGTTTAACAAATAAGATATTTAGTAGCCTATTGATCTGTTACTAAAAACCTTGTCTTTATAGCCATAGTTAAAAATCTGGCCGTGGCCACTGCAATTTTAGGATTTTCATCTGCAAGTAAATTTTTTTACATACTCAGAAGTATCTCTTCCTGATTTGGATTTTTGAATAGGCCAGATAACTTCCTGCTAAAGATCAGTATCATTGCAGGGACAGAATCTTTGAGAGATGGGAATTTTTTGAAATCTACCATGTCGCATTTTTGATGGCAACACATTTAATCTGGCTTTTGAAAAGGCTGTTATGTATTTACTTAAAGATAAACTATTCAGATATTTAGGGAGTTGAAAAGTATATCTGTAGTTAATTCCAAAAGTTACAGGTGAAAATGAAACTTTGGTTTTAGCCATTAATTCCTGTACTGAATTATCCCATAGTCTTTGTTTGATACAATGGAATGTTGATGATGACATACCCCTGGATAATAAATAATCTGGACCACAGCTTTCCAAACTGTGTGTCGCGACACTTTAGTGTGTCACAACACACAGTTTGGTGTGTCGCCACACAACCCGGAAGCGGCGGTGGGGGTGTGCATGGCAGCAGCGGTGTGCCATCAGAGCTTCCGTGTTTTAGTGGAGGCCGCCGCCATTGCCACCACCACCGTGTATGCCACCACTGCGCGCCCCTGCGCAGCTGTCGTGCACGCCCCCGCCCCGCCGCCGCTTCCACCATTGGTGTGTCGCCAACGGCAGCAGTTTGGAAAGCACTGATCTGGACCAATGCCAATTTAACTAGTCTTTTGAGTCACCTATTTAAACCACAAATCTACAAAGGATTCATTTGGGATTTCCTGAAACAAGCCTTCCTTATTTTGGAATGTTCAAGTCCAACCAGTCCAAAAGCAACCTTTCCAGAATAGATTTTCAAAACAAATTCCAGATGTGATTCCATTCCGAAAGCTAATTAGCATTTAGGATGGCAGAAGGAAACTATATTCCATCCTTTAGTTGGGAGGTTTGATAATTCAGTATATTTCAGGGCAGGCAACATGTCTTCCTCCAGATGTTGTTGGAATTCAATACCAATTATCCTTCATCATTTATTCAAAAAGGTCTTAACTGCTTGAACTTAGGAATTCCTTGCCTCAAGATTGCAATATAAAAGACATGAACACAAGGAAAAAAAAATAAAAGTATGGTGAACAAAGAATGGAGGAAAATGTTATCTGAAACACCTGCTTTTTTTTTTTATTATTATTATTATTATTATTATTATTATTATCATCTTATTTATACCCCACCTATCCCCTCCCTAATGGAGGACTCTAGGCGGCTTACAACATCATTACATATTTAATTATACATTCATATATATACATTACAGTGCACCGCGCAATTAGGGAGAGGGTAAGGGAACCGACTCTTCTTTTTCAGGCATCGGAACTACAAGCCCCAGAATGCTTTGCTTTCCGAGCCGGCTGCTGACGTCCCAGAAGTTGTAATTGGATCCGTCGTCCTCAGCCTCCGTCCTCAGCCACCATCACGGGCTTCTCCAGATCTTTTGTCTTCAGCTCCGAGGGCGACTCATTGACAGGACGCCAGCATATTTTATTTTAAAATAAATAAATATTTTAAAATTCTTATGAAGTTCTCATGAAGTTCATTTGAGAGAAACTATCCCAGCAACTGTTTTTTCTGAATACTTGCTACTTTCAGAACAATGTTATGTACAATACAGGGGTAATACAACTCTCAGAGGGGTTGATATACCTATATTGAGTAACCCTTAATATTAAAAAAAAAAAAAGCCCAGATCACCCCAGTGATAGGGTTTCCAGATACGGACTACAAAAATCTGGCCAACCACTAGGTAGTAGCAATCTCTTTGCTGTTTTGGGTTTTTAGGCCAGATCTAGAAACTTTAGAACAGTTCCACTAGCTCAGAAATGTTGCATATTTCTGAATGAAAATGTTGGGCTGGAATAATGCAATCAGAATTATGATTTATGCTCTTCGTTTTTAGTCCAACTTTCTCGATAGAGTTGATAGGAGGATAAAGAGGTCGGGTGAAAGAGATAAACTCGGTCATGACTTTTCAGAGAAAAGAGGCATGTGCTTTTAGGAGGCTTTATCTGGAATGACAAAATTGATCCTTCTGGCAAAAATTTCCTTCTCAGCTAAGCACAGCGGAGCCCCCTAGGAAGGTAATGACTGACAATGTAAATTCAGCCTGCCTGGCTTTTGTGTTGCAAAGCAGACAAGCTTTTGTTCCCACTAAAATGTTGTTCCTACCCAGTTTGAGACACTGACATGTTCATTATTTACATATCCATAGCTTAGATAATAAAAGGATCTATGGAAAGATGGAAGGGGAACTTTGTTTCTTATAAAATGAGGAAAAAAGTGCCAACAATGTTCTTTTAAAACAGAAAGCTATAGCTGGAGAATGCCTTTCAGTTAGTAGTTTAAAATATTGGGCTTATTGTACAGGCAAACACAATGATGTGACTTATTTTATATAGCCACACACTGAATATATAATACCAACTCTTTTTGACTGAATAATCACACTAGTTGCTGCTAGTTACAGCTAACAACATTGGGGACATGCAGTGGATTAGTTTGTTTACTGTTCACATTAATAACACACAGATGTCAGATCATTTTGATTGATTTGATTGATTATGTGCCATCAAGTCATTGTTGACTCTTACCAACCAAGATTTTCTCCAAGACAAGATATATTTTCTCCAAGATTATGTGCCATCAAGTCATTGTTGACTCTTACCAACCAAGATTTTCTCCAAGACAAGATAGAATTTCTCCAAGACAATCTATCCCTAACCTGGTCTTTCAGGACTCCCAACTGTGCACTCATCATCTCTGTCACTGAGTCCATCCTCCTTGCTGCTGTTCATCCTCTTCTTCCCTTTCCTTCTGCCTTTCCTAGCACTAGAACATTTTCCAGAGAGCTGGGTCTTCGCATAATGTGTCTGAAGTAGGATAATTTGAGCCTGGTCATTTGTGCCTCAAGTCAGAACTCTGGCTTGATCTGTTCGATTATCCATTGGTTTATTTTCATGCATTTCAAGGCCTTCATGGCTGCTCTACCAAGTGATGGTTTGCAGTGTATTTTTTTCACTGCTTGTTTCTGTGCTTTTGATTGCTAATCCAGTCATGTCCCCTGTGGTCCTCAGATATTGTATTACTAAAGAAATAAAATAAGTAAATTGGAAACAGGAAAGACACAAATCAGTAACATAATTTGGTCATTGATGCACAGGTCAGATGAACAGACCAGCTATTTTCCACAAGCTTTATCTCCTGACACTACTTTATCTTATTGCTGAGAAATGCAAGCACCCATAAGCTGTTGTGTTCATGCACCTATCCATGTCCGCATGTTCCTAATTTGCTTCAAACAGACACTTCTGAATTATTCTTCTGGAGAGATCTTAAAGCAAGGAACAAGATTGTACCTCATTCCATTTCCTGAAGCAAAAAAGCAACTGAATTTTAATTCAACACTGGTCACTAGCCAGAGCCCTGTATCAAAGCCATGATAGCTGTGATACATGACAGCTTAGGGCATGCCATCTCTGCCTTCTAACAGATGGTGGTCACCTTGAGGTAGCTTCTTAAAAAAATGGGTGTGTTTCTCAGAGCCCTCACCAACCACCAAATTGGTTTTGCACAATTTTGAGACAGAAAATACACAAATATTCTAAAGAAGTTTAATTCTCCAATTTTTTCCTGCAAAATAATGAAAATAACAGAAAAGACCCACCTATTGATAAGGTGTAGTATTACCTATTTCCTTCATTGTCCTCTCAGTCTCCATAAAACTATTCAACTATTCCAGCCACCAAAATCTCATCCAGATCTGCCTTAAAAGTCAAGACCGATACCTCACGTAGGAGCAAGTCAAGACAGGTACCTAAGGTAGAAGATATGAACCAGATGTGAATATGGAAAACCTACACAATGGATATGAATAATCAGAGAGTTTGCAGGGATCATTGATTCATCCTGTGTTGGCTTTTTCTTTCTTCTTTTTTTCAGGTAGAAGGCATGCCTGCTTTTCATGGGCAGGTCTTTTTAGGCACAACCCTTTACACCTGGTATACTTGCTCGTGTTCATTTGGATCTATGTACTCATGATTTGATTATTATCTGGTGAGATTCCAACTTGCAACATCACCTTAAATGCATCTGCAATTCAAGATGCTGATTATCTAAGTTATTTTTGAGACTGCCTATTGGTTATTTCTGCCTGTCTCACTAGGTCACACAGGACCTCTGGAGCATGCCAGAGTCGCTTCGTGCGAGATGGGCGGTGAGGAAATTTGAAATATAAAATAAATAAATGCCCATAGTCTTTCTCTGTTGCTGTGCCTGCCTTTTAGAACAAGTTCCCCCCCAAACCAGGTTCAGGTGACCCTGACCCAATCATGGAGTTGTGAAGATCTGGCTTTTTACCAAGCATTGGGTCAGGAGCGTATTGTGAAAATGAGTGCTTACTATGCCCAGTCTTGGCTATATGTGTGATTATCTTTGATGATGATGAGGAGAATGATGATGGTTTGATTGTTTATTTTTATTGATGTAAATTATGAGGGCAGTCTTATAAATTCTAAAAGAAAACAAATGAATAATTCATACTGACTTTATTCTCTGAAGCAAGCAAGCAAACAAACAGAAACTAGCATTCACACTTATTTTGAACTGTTCGTACTATTAATAGCAATTTGTCCCCAATGAATGCTTCTCCATTATGGAAAAAAAACGCTTTGAAATGCAAAATTACTTACTTGGAAGAAATTGAGGAGAGTTCTCTTCTTCTTGATATTTAGTCCTCACTTTTTTTGGGAGGGGGAGTGCATGGAAATCCACAAATGCAAACCTTCCTCCATTAGATAGTGGTTTGGGAATACCAGGCTGGGGATGCAACCCCCCAAGCTGTTTCTTCTAAATAGCCTGAACTTGATAAACCCTATAGCAAGTTATACAGCTGGAATATCTCAGCTGCAATTGGGGTAGTTTTAATACTGTGTTGAATGTTACCTTAAAATTCATCATCATCATTATAAAAATTATAATTATATAATAATTATATAATATTATTATATAATTATTATAATAATTATAGCAAATAAAAATATAACATTTGGAAAATCTATTGATATGACTAAGCTGTAGTACATTTTGCCATAGTCTCATATATTTCATATTGTTTCCTAGTCTAAGTGCTTTAACAACTCATTAGGTTTGCTCGTTTCCACTTTGGCATCATATGTACAGTATAAGAAACAACATTTCAACCTGACCTGCATTCTTCCTTTTTGTAGTACCAGGTAATAACCAAAGCCTATCTCCATTGCTTTGTTGTTTTGACAATTTATCATTTAAATTAGTGTATTCAGAGTTAAATAGATTACTGATAGATCTCTTCCAGCGATAACTATTGGGTAGTTTAAGTCTGTGGATAATTTTCTGCTTCTGTTTCCCTATCAAGAATTCTCCCCTCCTAGGATTGATTTCATATGCTTAGCTGTTCTGCTTACAGAACAAATAATATTGCTGTTGAATAGAGATATAAAATCAGAGATGTGATGTTTTAGGGAGATGATGAGCCTGCAAATTTAGAAACCGGGTTAGAGCTGGGCAAATAATTCATTAACTTCAGACATTATTGCTTGGCTTTGAGGAAGAGCAAGGCACCCCCAAGCTATTTGCTTCATTATGACTGAGCCATACTAAAATATATCTGTGCATAACAAATGACTTATAACACTGTTGGTTTGAAGGTAGTCCCCATCTCATTTACAGCTGATTCATACCAGCATGTATGAACCCTAGAAGGTGCTTTAAAAAGGTTTTCCCCTGCACAGCCATGTCCGACTCTAGGGGTGGTGCTCATCTCCGTTTCTTAGACGAAGAGCCAGAACTGTCTGAAGACACTTCCACAGTCATGTAGATGGCATGATGCACGTGGAACGCTGTTACCTATTTATCTACTTGCATTTGCATGCTTTCGAATTGCTAGGTTTTCAAGAGCTGGGGCAAGTGCGGGAGCTCACTCTGTCATCCGGCGCTGGGGTCTCGAACCGCCAACCTTCCGATCGACAAGCCTGGCGTCTTAACCACTGAGCCATTGCGCACCCTAGAAGGTGCTTTAGAGAACTCCAAAATCAGAGAGATAATATGGTAGGATCAATATTTGTTGCTCTTTTTGCCCCCCCCCTTTTTTTTCCTGGAAGTTGGAAAGAAATATTTCTGAACAGCACCAAGGCTGATTGACATTTTTATTAGGATATGATAGCTAAACAAGAGTGGATTGGATCTTACAGACTTGACCATTCTCCCTAGCAGCAATTCCATGCCATGCTACTGAACTTCCTTATTTTCCATTCTGACTTGAAGCTTTAAATAATAGAAGACGAGAGCTACAGTCAAACATGGTGAGCTATAAAATAATCTAGTCTTAGATTTCTCTCTTCAGGCATCAATTTTCAGCCACTCTTAAGTCTTACTGATTGAACTCTTATATGCTGCTACACACACACACACACACACACACACACACACACACACACACACCAATACCAAAAACCATAATATGAATGTTGCTTCAGTCTTTATTCCAAGAGTTAGCATGAGTGATCTTAATAGATCCTTATAAGTTGGCTAATAGGAAATTAAATGTCCATTTTAGGATACATTGGTATATAGACAAGATGGTGCATGAGAAGGTTATCTTGCCTGGCTAATGTACCTTCAAACCTCTAATCTTTTTCTGAATTTAAACATTCTAAAAGTCCCATTGTTAAAAGTATCTTTTCAGAGGTTTTCTGTTTCTTGGGTTTTGGGGGAACAGATGATCATATAGTTATTTATTTCTCCCCTGCAAAAAATAGTATTAACACATTTTCAGCATCCCAGCAAATTTCATAATAGCATTTAACCTTATTGGAGGTGGAGGATTAGAGTTCAAGGAGATGGCTACTTTGCATGATATGAAACTAGATGCCATTTTCACACATGGACACTTTTCAGAAAACTATCAGTTCTTTGCTTTCAACATGATTACCAAACACCCAAGACCAGAGCTAAATGCAAGTCACCTTATCCACCCTCAGGGAAGAGGGGAGACAGGAAAGAATACTTTCCATAACCTACTTCAACCAGACTGTCAAAATTAGACATTTTTAAAAACATTCTGACAAACTTCAAGAATGGCTCAGAGCAATAAAATGTTTCTAATTTTATTTTAAAATTAAAATATAGCTGCATGATCTAATTAGCTGAAATCTCTTGGATAGTAAATCAACTGATGAGTGCTGTGTATTTTGAGAGTTAAGTGCAGGCAATGCAGCACAATTGTTTGATAACATCATAAATCTTATTTATGAGAAATCATCTCATTATCCTAAGAGGAACATTTTTTGGCTATTAGTTAGCACAATGCCCTGCATTTTTGTTTTTTATTTTACTCTTACAGATGTGAAGGTGAATGGATTTGGCTCACAGTCATCAAGTTGGACAGATTCATTGTTCTGGAAAAATCAGACAACATCACTGTTTGAGGTGTACTTGGATGCTCAATGACAAGAATGAATGATCCTTAAAGCTAGAGGGAATCCAGCCAGCAAATAATCCTGGCTGATTCTCCCCTTTCAAGATGTTTCTCAAGCCACTGAGCTGTTCATATCTATGGAGGTTTAGAACCAAGGTTCAAAAAAACTCTCCCACTGCATTCTGTTATTTTCCATGGACAACAGATATGCACAGCAGCTATAATGGATAAAAAGAACTACAATGGGGGTTAGCTATGTACTTGGTACATGGCTTTTATTCTAAGGTACAGACATCAGCACAGCCATATGTATATCTGTATCTACATATCTGCAGCTATTCCCACCATCTCAAATCAGATTTAAAGTACATGGAAAACATTATGGCATAAAAGGGACAGAACACCCAGAGAAACAGTTATGATTAATTAGGAATAAATGTATTTTGTTAAAATGTTATTCTTGTGTAATCAGTTATTACAATTATCAAATAATAATTACTGATCTGGCTGACTGGTAATATTTTGTCCTTAGGCTTACTAGTAATATTTTGTTCTCATCCAAATGTCAAGAAGTGTTGTGGCCTCTGGGTCTGATCTGAAAGCATTATGTCTTGTTCCTGAAATCCTTTGCTCCTTGTAAAGAAGACATGGTTCAATTTGCTGCCTCTTTTGCAGGTACTAAAATAGTATTTCTACAAAATGAATGGTGGGAGGCTTTATTGTTTTTTTTTTATTGTTGGAAAAGGCCTTGGAAAAGAATTCAGGATGCTTTGTATAGACCTACAAAGATCAGAATCGTGTAAGCCACGGTATTCCCTGTGACATTCTATGGAAGTTAAGTAGGACTTTGAAGAAGGATAGGAAGAGTATTGAAACTTTTGAACTTTGGTGTTGGAGAAGACTCCTTAGAATACCATAGACAGGCAAGAAAACAAACCAATGAATCATTGAACAAATCAACCCAGAGACACATTATGTGAGATCTAGCTCTGTGGAGAAGGCTTTAATGCTGGGAAAGTTGGAAGGAAAGAAAAGAAGGGGATGACCAGCAGCAAAGTGGATGGAATCAGTTAGAGTGGCAATGAGTGCACCATTGGAATGCCTGACAGACCAGGTTAAGGAGAGATCATGGAGAAAATCTATATATGTGGTTGCTAAGAGTCAACAATGACTTGATAGCATATAATCAATCAATCTAATGTAATGTAAAAATATATTATATCTTTGTGCAAAAACAGAAGTGCATCTTAAGTGCATGTGAAAGAGAAAACCATATGTAATAATGTGTCCAAATATCCCTACAACAATTTTTTAAAAAGTGAGAAAAAATGCATTGTAGATGGAACAAATCCAATTTACACTTCTAAAAACAAGAAACTAATGAATGAGAATGAACACATTGATATACAGTATTCACTTCATTTCTAGGATTTTTTAAAAAATTAAATACTATAAAATATTCATTATGGAATAATGAATGAAATAAATCAATGAAATATTGGTCAAATGGGTTGATAGTGGAAATGGGGTCACCACATTCATGCCAGAAATATATTTATGTGTGGTGTTGTGTGTGTGTGTCTGTTGTGTGTGAGAGAGAGAGAGAGACAGACACACACACACACACACACACACACACACAGAGAGAGAGAGAAAGAGAGAGAGAGAGAGAGAGAGAGAGAGAGAGAATGATGAGTTGAGATGGTGGCAAACTGCCAGTCCTAATTTTTTATTTGAAGCAGACATTCTTTTAGAGTCATTGTGGCCAGTTAGTGGTCCTTGATGTATGAAATGTAGGCTGCTGCTTATGATTCTAAAGAAAAGCTTGTTTTGAAAGCAGATGCACACAGTTTGGCAGAGGATTATAGAATTCTGCACAATATGATTGACTTGGCAAACAGCGGTACAAGGGAATCGTTGCCACTACAGACTGCAAATTCTTGGATTATATGGTCCTTCCAGATATGAAGGTAGAACCACCGGCACGGTACTGTAAATGTGCCACTTCAAATTAACAGCATGTTGAAAATGTAGCAAATAGCATGTGGCCAAAGACCAACATTTTTATTGTTTAATTGCTTCCATAACAGTTGTTTGAGATAGCATTGCTAATCATTCTCATCTCACAGATGAGCTGCAGTCTTTGATTTAAAAATAATAATAAATTGAAGGCAAAGTTAGACCTTAAATGTTTTGTTCTTATTGTTGATTTGTTTGAATAATTCAAACACTGAAGTTTTAAGTTGAGAACTCTGTAAAATTGGACTTTTTGTGGTAAAAACAACTCCATGAGACAATACAAATCAATCATACCCTGATACTAGCAACTGAGATAAATACTTATGGGTTAACAGAACATCAACATCATTAGTGCACCACCAATCACCTACTAAAAATAATCCCAATGCAACTCTTAATAACAGAACAGGATATTTCCGTATACCCCAATGCACCTCCCCCTCCCCCTTTTTTTTCTTTTTGAACCCAACCACTGCATCAGTCTAGTAGAGACTGTAGGGTCTAGCTTGCCCTGAACCATCTAAGTTGGCCTCTCATTTTAACCTGCAGTAGAAGTTGCCATATTAGCAGTATTCAAAGAAGATTCAGTTGCCAGTATAGTCACCTCATGTCCATGAAAAGTGAAGAGAGCATAATTTTGGCCTTTGCCGCAGACAGCAAAATTCTCAATCTGGCTTTGAATAGTGTGTGTGTGTGTGTGTGTGTGTGTGTGTGTGTGTGCGCGTGTGTGTGTGTGTGTTCGTGTGTATGAATTTGCATCTCTCATATCTTTGGAAAGTGAATTAAAATACAAGTTGGCCAACTTGTTTATTTATTTATTTCCTTTAATCAGCAAATGGGCAGCTTGGGAGAGGGGCAAATCCTAGATCATTTGCCAATATTCTTGCTTGCCAATATTCTTGTATCATCCTTCTTGTTAAACTGATAAATATAGTTAGGAACAATTTACAAACTAACAGGAAAACCCCCGGAATCTGGCTACCTGCCAGTGTGGCTCGTTTAGAGAGAATAGTGTCTATTCTTATTTTATTTATTTTATTTGCATACTGCTTTCCCTTTCCAGCAAATCCAGAAAATGGTGCACAGGGGAAAAAAGTCACAACAAAAAGACCATGAAAAAAATAAACAAAGAAAAAATTTCAGTGCTTAGCAGTACAAAAATTTCACAACATTTGTCAGGATGAAAATGTATTATTTATCCCATCTGAAGCAAACTTGGTTCTAGAGTAGTGTTTACCCTGCAGCAGCTCCAGCATATAATGAAGTTGGGCATTTATTCTATGCAATTCCCAGTTGTATAAAGAAGGGGAGTGAAGCACTTCCTGCTTTTAAGCCCTCTAGAAGCAATGTTTCTCAGTGCTCTTTTCATCCTGAAACAGAAGCTGACAAAGTAGAATGCGACTAGACCAGAGCTTTCCAAACTGTGTGTCGTGACACAAAAGTGTGTCGCCACACACAGCGTGGTGTGTCGCCACACCACCCAGAAGCGGTGCCGTGTGCCGCCACATGCCCCCCCGCGCCGCCACCGTGCATGCGTGCGCCCCCGCACCACCACCGTGCACGCGTGCCGCCGCACGCCCCTCCGTGCCGTCGCCGTGCGCGTGCGCCCCCGCACCACCACCGTGCACGCGTGCCGCCGCACGCCCCTCCGTGCCGTCGCCGTGCGCGCACACGCCGCCGCCGCCGCTGCCG
Source organism: Charina bottae (assembly GCA_023362775.1). Taxonomy (NCBI): domain Eukaryota; kingdom Metazoa; phylum Chordata; class Lepidosauria; order Squamata; family Charinaidae; genus Charina; species Charina bottae. The sequence continues at coordinate 21,677,742 of JALMGJ010000004.1, read as the reverse complement.
CTAGCTCAGAAAGAGCTACAGTAATAACAATTCACCTCACTTCTCCTTTTTCCTTGACATTTTCACAGCTAATTTATTCTTCTAGGGGCACACCAGAGCAATCTGAGAAAAAGCCTTGGCAGTGGGAATAATTAGAGAAGGTGAAAACACGCCACCTCCTCTAAATTGGCTCTTTCTGCCGTTTCATGGAAGGAAACAACCAACAAGATGTGTATATGCAATTTGACACCACCCAGTTTGGTGATGAAATATATCATCTTAAAAACGTTAAGAAACTGTAATATTTTTTAAATAAATATGTATGATTTTATCCACACCAAGCATCCTCACAATTCAGTTTGAATTTTCAGTGGTCGTCACTTGGATCCCAAGTTGCTGTTTTATTGCCAGGAACTGCTAAAATTTTTATTTTATAAATTATGAAGCTATCATGTCCGCCCCCCTCCCAAAATATAATTTCATATAAATAATAGAGCAATTCTTTGGGAATGAAGTCTGCTCCTGTCTTTTCTATAAAGCATTGTTCTACACATTCTACACATTGTTCTACACAAAGAAAGAATTTTTTATTCTCAACTCCATAATAGGACTAAGCCTGAAGATCCCTTCTCCTCAGCGTTTTTAAGGGTGAAAAATCTTTGTTTATCCAACAGCCATCAAAACACTTTTTGCTTTTTGTTTTTTAAGGTGTTGGGTAAAATAACAATGCATTTGAAAAATAAGCAAATCAGAGACGCAAGGTGGAAACAAGTTGAATCCTGAGGGGGAAAATTGTACATATTCTACCTCTCATACATACAAATCTATCCAATATAACTTCCACACAAGCCTAACTTAACAGGAACACTTTGCTGACTATTGTCATAATACTTCCCAGAAATACTTATATTACAATTTAAACGAAGTATTGACAGCAGCATAAAGCAGCTTTCCCCAGTCCTTTGCCCTCCATATACTGTAGGTTGGACTACAATGGTATTGTTTTTAAGTTAATTCAATCACAGTTTCCCTTACTTAGTTGATTTAAAGTGCATCCACTTCAAAGTTTAAGAAGATTACCAGGTGGTCTTCTTGACCCTTGAAGTGGTTGCACTTAGTTGCTTGTATTTCTGCTGAATCCAATTTGCTATAGTGACCCATTTGGGTGTCTTTATACATATACTTAAAGACATTATATTGGGTGTGGGATTGTAGGGAAAAAAAATTGCAGTTTTTTGGGAAAATGACATGCATACATATTTACAGATTTATTTTTCATCATTTTATACATTAGCATTTTCTTAGGATCAATGGTCAATTAACTCTAGTACTAGGACACTTGCTGGTTCTGCCATATCAGTGTGTTCCCTTGTAGGCCTGAATTTTGTGTACCATTAACTAATGAGAAAAAAAAGTGAGGAGACTGACATACATACATACAGTATATATAGAAAGTGTAGGCTCCCTATTTAGATATTATCCTCTTTCACAACATACTAAGGACTGAGGCAAGAATGAAAATAGATTTAGTGGCAAAACATGTGTAAACATATTTCATCCAACTGCAGCATAATAGGAGACACGGGTTGTATATAAGGGAGATGTGGAAAATAGACTCTTTCTGCAAAAGTGCTACAGATACTTTCCTGAGTTCACAAAAACCTAGACTCAATTCTGTATGATGTATCTGTGGAACTCTTGGGACATGTCTCCTTGAAAGAGGCCATATGAGACTTCTTAACCATCTGGCTACATCTTGTAGGAGTTGCTGAAGCCCTAATAGTTTTCCAACACTGTAAGCCTGGTCACTGGAAGAACAATCACCTTATGGCATCTGAAAAGCCTAACAACTGTTTGTAGTGTACATTTTCAGGGATTTGAGACAACCCTTCAGATGCTTGAATTGATCTAAGATCCAGAGAGAAAAAATGAAGCTGTAGAGTGGGTCCTGGAGACAAGCACACCACGTGGAAAATGTCAGTGAGGATGATCTCTGGCAAGAGAATGTTGGTTGCTACCACTTTACTAACTGTATTCAAAATGATGCTTCTGTCTTCCATGTCACTTAACGCTTGACAGCCATGAATACTGAGGATTGCACTTTTATTTTGATGACATATTGGAGATGTTGACATTTCAGTGATGCCACACTATCTCATAGATCAGTCCTGATTTATTCCATTTTTGATAGAATTTGAGCAAACCCTGAACCAAACAGAGAATACCACAAGCAACAGTGTCACCATGTTTCATTTTATGTCAAGACAGGTATGCTCTCAATTAAATGAAGTGGTCCTTTTCTTCCTGAAGATTGATAACTTGTCTGCATGAACATCTGCAATGCTAAATCCAGATGAAAAAGCTTCCACTGAGTATATTTCTTTTTTATATAGAGAATAAAATCTCTGCATTCTCTCTCAGCAGGGCACAAATTGTAAATGTTTTATAGTTAGGACACTTCAGTCCTGTAAAGGTTAAAAAATTAAAGTGTTAGAGTTTACAAATGTAGAACATCAGCCATCTCTGGTTATTTAACATGCTGAATTGAAACTGACAAAACTCAGAATTAGTTATCTCATTAGCCCAACTTTGTAAGTTACAGTCTAACAATAAGATGTGAACTGGTTCTAACATCATTTTTATAATAGAAATTGAGATTGATTACATTATATTTTAAGTGCATACATATTCACTATGACTGAGCATCCAAAGTCTTCAATCTCTGTAAGATGCTCTTATGTTGATTTCCATTATCCTTCCTCCCCCCACCCCCACCAAATCCTGCTGTGCTGCCTCATCGTGGTGGAGGGGTGTTCCTGGGAGGGATGAGCAAAGAACATCAGGAGTGTATGCCAAGAGTATATATTCCCAGCAGGGTCAGCCAAGGTGTGAAGGTCATCCCAGCTGCCCAGCTAAAGCCAGCAGGCATCTATATCGGGCAGCAGCAATATAGGAAGATGCTGGTGGCAGAAGATCACTTTAGTGACCATGGTAAAGATATCAGTTCATATTGTGTGGGAGAAGGAAATAGGAAACCATTTTTACCAAGAAAACCACATGGATAGAATATATATAATCATCATTAACCTGCACTATGCTGATGACACTACCCTGAGAGCCAAAAATGCAAAGGATCTGCAAGCCCTTGTACTAAAAGTCAAAGAGCACATTGAAAAAATAGGACCAAAATTAAATATAAAGAAGACCAAGTTAATGACAATAGGTAGAACAACCAGCCTTAGAACTGAGAATGAAGATATCAAAGTGGTGGATAGCTCCTTCCTTTGACGATCAACCATCAACAGTAAAGGAACAAGCAGTCAAGAAATCCACCACAAACTAGCACTCAGTAAAGCAGCCATGAAGGCCTTGGAAAAGATATTCAAATGCCGTGATGTGTCTATACTGTGATGTGTCTATACAAAGATCAGAATCGTGTAAGCCATGGGATTCCCTGTAACACTCTATGGAAGCAAAAGTTGGACTTCGAAGAAGCAGAATAGGAAGAGTATTGATGCTTTTGAACTTTGCTTCTCATCCTTAAATATTAACATCATCAGTAATTTTGACTTTTGTGATGCTGAGCAAGCCTTTTTGATAAAACATGCTAACTCTTGGCTCCACTTTCATTTCAATAAGTCTACAATTTTAAACAAAGCAAGTATTATAATAATTCCCTATTACAGAGCAGTAAAGTACTGGTAAAGCAGTACTATCCTGATGATGATGATGATGATAATCATCATTATTATCATCTAGTTAATATTTCCATTGCTTTAGTTTTCAGGAGCATTGTGTTTTAGGACAAAAGATACAAATGGTTTGTAAAAGTTCATAGGATCTTTTATCCAAAACCTATTTTCCAAAATACTGAAAAAAGATGATAGACATGGCCAGCTCCAAAGTTCATAAAATGCTTCAAAGCCTCATAAAAATGTACCTTTCCTAACCAAGCAGGCCAATGGTATCCAATACACTTTTTTTAAAAAATGGTTTTTCTCATGGTTTTTTTCTTTAATTAAGAATCAATTGAGATGTATTATTTTGCTATTTTCTCAAGGTTGATGTTAAAAAACAGCTAAAGAAAATTCATTAGAAATGCTCCTTGAGGGTGCCACTCTCAATAACATACTCTTTGGGCTTACCTGACATCCCCCAAAGCTATAAGACCAGGAGGAAGGATGTATAGAAACCTTTGTTGGCATATCACAGATGGTAAGAACAATGAAACAAAAATGTGCAGAGATGAGATCGATACGACACAGTGTATGGGAAGCATGAGTCCACCCCAGGTAAATGGGCCTAGAGAGTGAGACATCTGCCATTTTTCATTGTTTCTGTCTTCACATTCTATATTTTCCCTCCTCTGTTGGGCTAAGTTTATAATGGCAGCCAATTTTGCCCCTAAGCAAGTGGATATCCTCCTGTAATATGACCATAGGGTTATTCTTTTGGGCTGCAATGTCTAGATGTAAATTTACCTAAATGTAAATTTAATCAGATATTTTTCCAAGAAGTCATGTATTGGATTGTGCTATTAATTTGGTGATATAAGGCTGTCACAAGGGTAAATCTGAAGAAATCTAATCCTTGTAGATGAACATTAATGCAATTTTAAAAAAGCATTGTGTAAAGAACAAAACAGAAGCAGATCTAGAGATATTTGGTTTCCTGAATATCTCATTTCCTGCCCTCCCCTACCCCAACAGTTGCTATAGCTAGTACATAAAAAAAAATCGTACTATATCATCCAGCACTGCTTTTACAATACCTTTATCAATCCTATCCTTGACTGTGCCATCTTAACCAGGTTTATTTATTCTGTTACATTTCAGGACAGGACTTATGTACCGAGAAATAAAAATAATCACAAATGAAGTATTCAAAGAAGAAAAAAGAAACTCATGCATATTATGTGTACCTACTTCCTTTTTAAAAAAAAAATATCTACTTATCTTTTGCACATGCCAAATACACTCTAAATAAAACATAAATATAACAGTAATAACCATTTCCTTATCTATTTTTCTTTGCATGTCTTGGAAACAAGTGTTCCACAGTTGTTGAAGAAACAACTCTACACAGTTGTTGAGGTTTATTTCCTGCAGGGTGGGAAAGTAACTTCTAACTTTTTCTGTAGTTCTGATGGGTGGAATGCAACAATCAAAAACTGAGAAAATTAACTGACTTGTACTTTTCACATATTATGTTTAATATTTATTTATGCACAAATATCAATGGTTTCTTTTTATCCAAAAACTACTTATATTTTGATAAGGAGCTTGGTATTATTACACTGTCCATCACAATATATTTCCTCTTAAGAGGATGGTGTTTATCCACTGATGGATTACAAACTGAATTTTCAGGCAGTTTGGTCCAGTAATGCATTTGCCTTCAGTTTATACATCAATCTTTTCAACTGTCCAGAAATCCAAAAACAATTTACACTATATCATAACTTCTCCCTGAAAATATACTTGATTTGCTTTATTGATCAACAATTTTATTTCTTACTGCACTAGACAAATTTATATTCTCCATGACTATCTAAAACATGGATGACTTTCAAATATAAACTGCATATAAATGTGTCACTTGCAATTTCATTTTCCATTTCCTTTTCTATTTAGGGAAAAAATCCATGAAACACATCTGCTTCTAAATATACATAACATTGTAAGGATTGATAACTATAGATGACACAAAACCAAACAATTTATATGGAGCTCAACTCTACAAATGAATTTCTCAATTGTTTAGTTTTTAGTAGAGTTTTTCTTTTTTTAATGAAAACCCTTTTACATAGCATTTCCACTCTAAAACAATATCAATCAGATATGTTAGTTAAGATGGACTCAATCTTGATTCTGCACTGCATGCATTTTATTAATCATAATTGGCTTGATCATGCAGCAGTTTTCATATTATTCAGTGTCACTAAATAATTTACTGATAGATTTATTTTATCAATCCTAAAATTGTTTCTGAGTGCCTTTTCAGTGCCACTATGTCATACAAACAAGAGAGCTAAAGCAATTTACAAACCGCAAAATAGTACATACAACGAAGTTGGAGAGAAAAAAAAATCTGAGAGTGGGAAAGGTTAGTTTCAGATCACTTGAAAAAATGAATCAAAGGAAGGGAAAAATGTTCAACAATCAGAGAAGAAACTTTCCTAAGTTTCTACCAGTCCTTTCTCTATAGAAATGGGTCTCTCAAACACATTTTAAATGAGTGGAATTGGCACTGAGATATCATGTCCCCAGGTCTGGTTAATTGATTTATAGAGGAAGAATAACATATTGAATTCCACCTAGAAACTAATCTAATGTGACTTAAAACCAGCATAACATGATTTTAAAAGAACATGTCAGAAAACAAACTTGCATTCTGAATTAGTTGCAATAATTATATAGTCTCCAAATGTTCTTCAATGTAGTCCCACACAGAACACTTTATAGTAATCTAAATGAGAGATGATAAAAGCATGTAGCATTTATTCTGTCTAGATATATTCAGAAAAGACAAAAATTAGGCAAAGGTACTGATACTGTAGTAGCAATGTCAAATGTAGTTGCCTGATCCTTCATGGAAACCAAAAGTGCATTTAACTTTCTTTCGTTAATTCACAAACATGTCCATCTTGTCTAGTTTAATCTTCAACTTGTTATTCCACATTTAGTGCATCTGATACATATTTATACAGTTTTTTTTGGCAACAGTTGAAAAAGAAAAAGATTGCTGGGTATAATTGGCTCAGCACAGTATTGTGGATGACCTCTCCAAGAGTTTCATGCCGAAGTTGAAAAGCATGGGAGAAAATAAAACTAATTGAACAGCTTTCCTCTAGCACCAGATTCTAGAATTATGTCATATAAGGTCAGAATCACTGCAATACTGTGCCCATAAAGCTCATTCTGGCTAAATGTTTCTGTTGGTTGAATCAAAGGAGAATATCTATCCAAGGGGGACATTCCAGGAGAATACCATATTAGCAAAACTGGCAGAAACATGATTACATCCATTTATTTCCTGATGTACATTATATGGTGGATTTGTTGTTTGACCTGTATGCATTAATATTGGATTTTTTAGCCTGGGCATACATGTTATGTTGTTATGTTATGTTATGGCTATTATTAAAGTTTTTATTTTTGTATTGTATTTTCTTGGTTTTAATCATCTGTATGCTGCCCAGAGTCACTGTTGTTGATATGGGTTGCTGTATAAATTGTATAAACAAACAGACAAACATGCCAAGGTTATCAAAGTCATTTCTGTCCTTAGATCCAACCTGAACATAGATAAGAAGTTCTAATTAAGTGGCTTCCTCCAAAAATACCTTGTTAAGTTGTCACTTAAGTTAAGTTGTCAAATGCTATTGATGATAATATTCCTTTTTGTGCTCCTATTGCCTCGCTGCATTAAGCTCTGTTCCATTCAGTGGTCCTAGCAGTCCACTAATGGTTATCAGTCTTGACCCAGCTTTGCTATGGGATATATTTCAAAATATAGTAAGTACACTATACTTACTTGCTAGCCCTTTAGCATGGCTGTTTTCACGTCTCCACCCATCCATCCATTCATCCATCACTGTGCAGAACTTCCTATGATATGTCTCCATAATACAGTTGCTGATTTTAAAGCAACAGATGTTATATTGACTACCATGCAATATCTAAAGATCTGTATTGGCAGGAATAGCTTGGTTTAATATGGAATCCTCCACACTTTTGCTTTTTGTAAAGTGTATGTACAGTTATATATGTAGGCATAAGAACCAGATTGTCATGATGGTATTTTAGGGTTCAAGTTGCCTTTGTTCTCAAGGGTGGGCTGTTGCCTTCCCTCTCACCTGGAAGGACTGTAAAATCAGGCTAGACTGAGAACTGATTTCGACAAGAATATTGGCTGTGCCACTTTAACGTCCTTCTGCTTGCTGCCTATGTTCAATACCTTTGTTTTCTTCTTTTATTTTTGGCTTCTAAAACTCATCATCTAACATATATGTTTTCTTTATGCTTCAGCTGCACTATTAGATGAAGAACTGTATAGCTTTGGTGAAGATGTTATGCCAATTACTGTAGAATGAATAAAGGTCAACTATAGATAACTGCATTTGTCTCCAGGACAAGTTGCTGTAGTTTACTGTAGAAGAGATGTTTCTGAAGAGCGTAATCTGTAAGAGAAAAAAATGTTTTATTAAAAAAAAAGTTGGACGCTGAACATCTTTCGACTGGTATTGATAATACCCTTAAACAGCTCTGGAGTACTAGACTGGCAGCAGGGATAAGACTGTTTTCAGCTTTCTCCTATGAACACCTGAAGGAGATTTTCAGCTTTAGAGTTACGAGGATTTCCTTTTGGGTGGCCTGTTTCAGAAGATAATCCACAAAAGAAACAAAACAAAATGCCAACACTTTTAAGCTGAAGTGTTAACTATTTTTGTTGTTTCTATGATATTCTGATCTGGTTAAAACCTGGCACAGTGGTGTTGTTCTTGTTGTTTTCCTACAGCTGGAAAACTGTCCAGATTCCTTGGTATGGGAAGCTGAGTGTGCTTCAAATAACAGTGGCATAAGGCAAACTTAACAATTATCACAAGGGACCAGAATTGGCCAGAAGGCAACAAGAATGTTTTAGACCCTAGGTTATTTTTTTTTTGGTGGGGGGTGTGGATGGAAAGATTGTGTTAACTGTTTGAGTTCTGGTTTCATATGAAGACTGGAAAAGGTGGGATGTCCTGGAAATGCAAGCCATAAACAACATAATATTCTCATTCTGAGACCCAGATTGGCAATTGGTCCTAGGCCAGGCATTGCATAATTTGCTCAGGTGGTATGATGAGTCTCTTAGGGCCTATTGGCAGCTCTCAGTCTTTGAATATATTGTACCTCTGCAGCTCAATCCACTAAACAGAATCATCTGCTGCTTTTGGCAATCATAAACACCAACATGGCAAGCTCTAATAAGACAGAAAAGAAGGTCTTGGGAAGCTAAATAGGTTACTGCCTCCACTAGATGTACTGAATACCATTACTCTAATAATAATGTCTCTCAGACCTGATAGGGACTTTAATAGTGAGGCTTTAAACTGCAAGGTATTGAACCCTCCGCCACCCCCCCAATACACACAAACAACAAACATACACACAAAACCTGAATACAGCGTGATAGTTGTTATTGTATGCATAATTGAGCTCATGGTGCTTTAAATTCTACTGACTATGATAGCCACTTAAACAAAATCATACTTTCACAAGGTGTTTCTCCCCTCCCCTCCCTCCCTCCCTCCCTCCCTCCCTCCCTCTTTCTTTCTTTCTTTCTTTCTTTCTTTCTTTCTTTCTTTCTTTCTTTCTTTCTTTCTTTCTTTCTTTCTTTCTTTCTTTCCTAGATTCAAATTACAATTGTGCCAAACTATTGCACTCAACTGATCCTCCATGCAAACCATAGCCCAATTTAGATATTCTATACCACCTCTCTGTCTTATTAGGATGTGTTTCCCTTCTTTATATCATGATCTTTACAATTCTTCACAATTTTTCCCCAGGGCATTTATGAGCAATAATAAATGCAATGCTGTGAACTTTATAAGTATTTATCCTTACTTAGGTTATTGCATGAATAGATTTGAATGTCTTTACAGAACCTAATGATGAATCAGCAATGGAAAGAGGAAGCCACCTGATAGAACAGCTAAATTAGCAAAACAGTATTCAGTCACACACAAGGAAATCGTGTGATACATCCTGTTGCATAATTAAAACAAAATGTCTGGGTCACAAATTGCCTGTCTATATTTTGTTGCTTGAAACAATACTATTGTGAATTTATCATTGTAATCTGAGGTGGTATCACTCATTAATGTAAACATTTCTTCTGACAGATGGAATTGCAAGTTGAACTAATGCCTTGATCACTTCTAATTAAGAATGTGTTAAAATGGTATTTCCAACATTGCTAAAGAAGTATTGTTCTTCTTTTTCTCCCATTCAAAAACTTTGTATGGTTCCTATTGTACAGAAAATAATTCCTCTTCTCTTCCTGGCTGACTAATCCTTATTTCTCATTCTCCTGAAACACTTTCTTGCCATCTCCTCAATGTCAGTAAAAAGTTGTTTGGAAAGATACTAGAGATCTCCAGTTTCCCACTACTGAAATCACCAGCTATGTCACCAGAGAGGCAACGGAGAACTACTGGAAAACATTCAATAACACATTATCTTGCTGTATAGGTGTTCAGAGCACATTGCATTAGCCATATGTTGGGCTTCTCTTGTAGAAAGATATGAAAATGGTCTCCACATCTGGGAATAGCAACAACTGAGAAATAAATTACTTAAAGTGCAAGGAAAAACAAAGAGATCTGATTCAACAGAAGTACATCATTTGATTTCTTATTACAGCTTCCCCTGTGTTTGCAAATCTTTGGGGCAAATGTATGGTTAATGCTGTGATATTGGAAAATGCCATGATGGTGTCGATGCTGGATCTGTGATTACGTATTTACACATTCAAGCAAACAATGGTTGTCACAGGCAGGAAGGAATGGACTCATCCAGACTTTGTAAAGAGAGAGAAACAGAGTACATAAAAATGATAATTTAGTTGATAATATTGATAATGTAATAATGTATTTACTATATTGTGTGTAATAATGTAATAATGTAATTTATTATATTGTATGGCAAAACTGGAGCTCTTATGGTTGACTCCCCTCCCAGCATCCCCAACCAGGCTCCTATCCCTGTATTGTTTCCCCAATACAAATATATATGAGTGGTGCTCATCTCCATTTCTTAGCCGAAGAGCCAGCGCTGTCCAAAGACGTTTCCGTGGTCATGTGGCCGGCATGACGCGCGCGAAACGCTGCTAGTATCCCACTGAAGTGGTACCTATTTATCTACTTGCATCTGCATGCTTTCGAATTGCTAGGTTGGCAAGAGCTGGGGCAAGTGCGGGAGCTCACTCCGTCAGGCGGCGCTTGGGTCTCGAACCGCTGACCTTCCAATTGACAAGCCTGGCATCTTAACCACTGAGCCATTACACCCCTTCTATGCATCCTTGTTCATTTTTAGTTTATCTGTTAGCTTCTCTATTATGCTGTTTAGTCAAATAACATTTTCCTTTTGAATATTTCATGTTGAAATGGACATTACCGCACTTCAGGAATTTAAATCTATATCAGTGCATCCTCCTTAAGTTAGCTCCAGCAAGCTGTCCTAGACTCAGAACATTCATTTGAAAAGGACCTGTAAAAATGAAGTGTTTCTAATTATATCTAATAGCCTATGACTGATCTAGTTTAATTCTGAGGGCCTGTGCTTTAAAGATTAATATTCAAATGAAACCAGAACTCTTTTTATTGGGACTTATGGACAGCCAATTAAAAAATACCTATGGAAGATTGGTTTTGTATATGGTGATTGCAGTGAGGTTATTATCGGCACAAAGATGGAAAAATACTGAAATATCCACAATGAAGGAATGGATCGTGAAGATGATGGAATTAGCAGAAATGGCAAAATTGACCTGTTTGGTCACAGACAAGACAACAAGTTGAGACCCCAAGTTGGTATGGAGCTGATCAAGTGGCTGGTTTGATTGTGTTTGTGGCCACTGTGCGGGGTGGGGATTGATGGGTTTTGTACTGTGGATTTTAATTCTGTAACCCACCTGGAGTCAACATTTTGAGTTGGGCGGCCATACAAATTTGTTCAATAAGTAAATAAATAATTAAACAAATAAAATAAGTGAATTTCTCTAAAAGGCAAAGGAAACAAGTAATCCTAGGTTTTACAGAGTCACTCTGAGCATCAAGTTCTTCAGCAAAGTACAGAATAAGCCTCAGAAAGACTGAGATGGAGGAAGAATGTCAAAAGAAAGCTAGAGTAACACATTATCAAGTAGTTCTGAGTGAAGAGACCTCAGACTCAGAAAAGCAGGAACTTTTACTGCTGTGCTTTGCCAGTGAAGAGTAAAGCAATAATAACAGTAAGAATGAAAAGCTTGTTTCAAAGTCAAGGACTCAAGTTTTAAGCTAGTGCTCAGCAAACCAGACATCTTTGACTTCTTTCAATTTCTCACTGTTCCATGGGTAATTTCATTTCATCCCATTTCTGAAACCACGTGTTAGATTAAACAAACACACAAAAAGATAACCTCAATAGATGTACATTGTTCCTCAATACCTGTATTTTTCCATTTTTTCCACAGTTTTAACTCTTGGAGTTGTAAACTGCATCTCAATCCTTTTATTTTTTTTTTGAAAGGGCAGAGAATTCGTACACCTTGCATTTTAATATAAACTTATTCAGTTCACATTTTCTGTGAACTGGATAAATTTATATTAAAGTGCAAGATATACAGATTTCTGCTTCATTTCTGTGCTCAATATTCCCAGACTAATTCAGATATTACCATAACATGGGAATAGTTGCAACATAACTCATTTCTACTTTACAAAAGTAGCATGAGTATTTGGAAGCCATGTGGGGAAAATGCACAATGCAAAACTGAATAAATGCTGTACATGGAAAGAATTATGTCAGGGATTCCTCCCAAGTTTTCTCACTTCACGTCTTTCACGGGTACCACTTGGCATTTCTTTTCACACTACAAAAATGACATCAGAAGGCATCCTGTTGATCCAGAGAATGTTTTGTGAAAGTATTGTTATTAGCAAATCCAAGAAAAGGTGGGAAATGGTATTGCGGAATCTGTAAATGACTTTTCTGCTGCAAACCATGCCTAACGTGACCATTTGAATAATTTCAATTGCATACATGTCTTACTTCTAGTCATAAGTAAGTTCCACTGGATCCTGGAGGAATTTTTTCCATGTAAGTGAGAACAGAATCCCAACATGAAAAGAGAGAATTAAGTTATATGTGATAAATTATAACTATTATCTGCCTATACAATGTTATATTCAAGTTAAATGTGTACTAATCACTACCTTTCAGCATTCTATGTCTATCTGTTTCTGTATTATAAACTTTTTTTGTGTGCCTTCAAGTCACTGTTGACTCCTGGTGACTGCTTTGACAAATCCTTGCTGTTTTCTTGGAAGTGGTTTGCCATTGCCTGCTTCCTAGGGCTGAGAGCGAGTGACTGGTCCAAGGGAACCAGCTGGCTTTTTGCCTAAGGTGGGACTAGAACTCATGGTCTCCCAGTTTCTAGCCTTCTGCCTTCACCACTACACCAAACTGGCTCTCATTATAAATATATGTATATCCATGAATTATCAGC
>JALMGJ010000004.1:20622009-20914509 GCA_023362775.1 Charina bottae | reverse complement strand
GCCAAACGTCCTGCACGGTGTTGGGCTGTAAGCACATTTGTGGCCCACTGGAGGTCATTTTGCAGGGCTCTGGCAGTGCTCCTCCTGTCCCTCCTTGCACAAAGGCGGAGGTAGCGGTCCTGCTGCTGGGTTGTTGCCCTCCTACGGCCTCCTCCACGTCTCCTGATGTACTGACCTGTCTCCTGGTAGCGCCTCCATGCTCTGGACACTACGCTGACAGACACAGCAAACCTTCTTGCCACAGCTCGCATTGATGTGCCATCCTGGATGAGCTGCTCTACCTGAGCCACTTGTGTGGGTTGTAGACTCCGTCTCATGCTACCACTAGAGTGGAAGCACCGCCAGCATTCAAAAGTGACCAAACCATCAGCCAGGAAGCATAGGAACTGAGAAGTGGTCTGTGGTCACCACCTGCAGATCCACTCCTTTATTGGGGATGTCTTGCTAACTGCCTATGCTTTCTGCCTGTTGTCTATTCCATGTGCACAACAGCATGTGAAATTGATTGTGAATCAGTGTTGCTACCTAAGTGGACAGTTTGATTTCACAGAAGTGTGATTGACTTGGACTTACATTGTGTTGTTTCAGTGTTCCCTTTATTTTTTTGAGCAGTGTATAATGCACCATTATGTCAGAAGAGAAGGATCTACATCATTTTTGGATGTAAGAATTAAGTCTACATTTTGGATAATACAGGTAGTCCTCACTTGCCAACTGCCTCATTCAGCGACTGTTCGAAGTTACAACAGCACTAAAAAAATAGGCTTATGTCCGGTCCTTGAACTTGCAGCCATTGCAGAATTCCTGCAGTCACATGATCATAATTTGGGCACTTCACAACCGGTGTGCATTTATGACGGTCGCAGTGTCCCGCGGTCACGTGACCACCATTTGTGACCTTCACAGCTGGCTTCTGACTAGCAAAGTCAACAGGGAAGCAGGCATAGTTGACTCTACTATAAACACAATCCTGCTAGCTGAATTAGGCAAAGAAATGCTGAGTTGTTCAAACATATGCCTAACCGAAGCACCATTCCTAACTACAACAGTGATCACTTCACCTATCACTACAACTCGAGTTTACCTTATGTTACTACCTTTCCTATTAGTAACATTTGATAGATTCCCTGGTGATCTATTGCTGCATATATTTTGGTCACTGTGATGTAATATCAGGTTTTCCAATAAGCGAAAACTTGCTTAAGATCCATTTAAAGGTTTAAGATGAAAGGAAAATAGACTTTGGAAGTAATTTCTCTGATAACATGGAAAGGAGAAGGAGACACCCTGAAATGGAATTTCACTTTATTGCTGACAGGCCCTCATATCTGAAATGCTTCGGTTCTGTGGCACTGTTCCAAAATTGCAAAAGTGGAAGGAGTAAGGTAAGTTTGGAATGATGAAAGGAATAGTAGAAAAGTGGTGAATCAATGCAGAGGATGATACTGATGCATGGGCAATATAATGCAGTCTAGAATTTTAGACAGACAGGTCACATCTCATCCATAGTATCTTCACTAGTTATAATCAATCTGAAGTGTCAGGACATTAAGAAAAAAGTATTCTTCTAGGATGGCTGTTGTTATTTGGGGTCTACAGTTACTTGCAGAAATCTCCCCTTTAAGAGCAAAAACATTTCTCACATCACTGAAAACAAACAAGCTCCTGTGGGAGCTTATTTGCTTTGAATGATAGCTTTTACAGTTGCCTGTTTTCAATCTGTTGAATTATTTGGAATTTGGAAGATGAAGGTTGGCAGATAACATTTCTTCACCTCTAGAGAACAATCGCTAGTCTAGCTGCAGTGCAACAGAGAGAACCAATTAGTCTCATATCAATTCATTGATCTTCTTGCATTAAAACTGATCTGGGACTTCCACCAGCTATTTTTACACATCTAGAGTGAACTTCAAGAGTCAGCTTTATGTCTGCACACGACTTCTTTAATAATTTATTAAATGCATATCCTTTGTTATCATCCAGAGCAATAGGTGACATACACAGCACCCATCTCTTATTTTACCTCATGCCATTAAGAAAAAAAAACAAGAACTGTGAGGTAGGTTGAGAGATAATGACCAACCAATGACACCCAGCAGACTTCAGGGCTAAGGGCAGGCCTGAATATGGACCTCCCCAGTTCTAGTCCATGATCGTAGATATTTCACTGACCTGTTAGTGGATGACATTAGGCTCATAATGAACTTTGGCCACAAACTTCAATTGCTTCAGAAGTACTGATAGTCAGAGGTTTTCCATGGAACTTTCCTCATCTCCTAATGAATCATAGACAGAGTTTTCATATTTTAAAGAAAATGAATTCTAATACTTATTTTTATTCAGTATATATTATTATCTTACAATCCTGGCTAACTATTAAGCCATAAATAAGAACATCCCTATATGAAACATGCAAATAAAGTAGAATTCACATGGTTTAATTCATGCATAATTCATTGTGCGATGTTTGAATTTTTAATAGCTTTTTTCTAACTGAAAGCAAGAAACTGGAGGGCATCAAAGACCTCCCATGAGCCACTGAAAATCCTGGGAAATTGAGATTTCAGCTGGTGATACCCACACCCATCTAAGTATTCTCTCACCAGGTTACTAAGAATTGACACTGACATTTTTGAGATACTGATCAACCAGTAACAGGAACATATGGTTCAGGTTTTTTTTAGTCTGTCAGTTTTAACTAAGTTCTGTTTCATCTTCTTTCTCCATCAATCTAAGATTTAAAACATGGAATTCTTAATTTTAATAGTTCATCTTAGGTTGTGTTAATCTCACTGTTCCACAATGATTGATATAAGGTCTAAAAAATGACCTGAAGTTTTCATATATAGATATCCTCCATTGTGTTTGTTTGTTAGCCATTCTAAATATCATTATGCTAGACTTGACCATAACCAAAAGGCCAAGAAGCTTTGTCCTCAATGATATTGACCCAAAGATTCAGTGATATCCCTTATTCAGAGTGCCTATGTATAGGTTCAGACACTGAGATTGAGAAAATTGCACATATACTTTTGAAATGCCTTATCACCCATGGAGGACAAAGTTAAATGGTCCTCCAATTACAAATTATGGGACTGCTCCCAGCAGGCAATTATACATCCCTTGTTAAACAATCAAGCCACAAAATCCCTAGGAAATATTGGATACATCCCCGTCCACCAAATTGTTTGTTTCATTGTGCAGTATAAAGGAGGGATTACCTGGGGTCCTACTTTCTGTCTCTATTCAGCTACTGTTATGTGCATTTTTTGTTGTTGTTGTTCAGTCGTTTAGTCGTGTCCGACTCTTCGTGACCTCATGGACCATAGCACGCCAGGCCTTTCTGTCCTCCACTGTCACCCGGAGTTTACTCAAATTCTTGTTCATTACATCGGTGATGCTATCTAAACATCTCATCCTCTGCCGTCCCCTTCTCCTTTTGCCTTCAGTCTTTCCCAGCATCAGGGTCTTTTCCAGTGAGTCCTATCTTCGCATTAGGTGGCCAAAGTACTTGAGCTTCAGCTTCAGCATCTGTCCTTCCAATGAGCAGTCAGGGTTGATTTCCTTTAGGATTGACTGATTTGACCTCTTTGCAGTCCAAGGTACTCTCAAGAGTCTTCTCCAGCACTGTCCTGTTCCGACTAAGACTGACACGGAAACGTTACTGAAATAACTTTATTTACACAGATACACAAACCGCCCAGTTTACACAGTCCTCTTCTTCTTCTACAGGCTGGATAGCAACGAGTCCCTTGGATACTCCCGGCGTGACAGGAAGGACCAGGGAGGGTGCAGGCGCTGTGGAAGATGCTACAGCCAGTGGCGAACCGGAGGTAACAGGCAAGGTGACCGCGGGTGTGGAGTTAGATTGGCTGTCGGGGCTGGAGGTAGACCGGGGCCCGACAAAGGCAACCCACTGGTGACCGGCGTTGGCTGGGCTTGGGTGCTGATCTTGGCTGGTAGAAGTCTGGGTAGACCGGGGCCCGATAAAGACAACCCACTGGTGACCGGTGTCGGCGGGGCTTGGCTGCTGATCTGGGCTTGTATCTGTCTGGGTAGACCGGGGCCCGACAAAGGCAGCCCACTGGTGACCGGTGTCGGCGGGGCTTGGCTGCTGATCTGGGCTGGTAGCCGTCTGGGTAGACCGAGGCCCGATGAAGGCAGCCCACTGGTGGCCAGCATCAGTAGGCTCCGGAGCGGATAGCAACAGAGGATCGGTGGTTCGGGCAGTCGGGGGAGTAGCAGGCAAGGCGGCGGCACTTACCCCGATGCTGGCTTCTTCCACAGGGAACACGGACAGAGGCGCGGTGACCGGAGGAGGTTCGGGCAAGAAGCTTAGCACGGCAGCAAGGTAAGGGTGGGATTCAAGGCTTGGCGCGGCGGCGGGGCAAGGCGCGGAATCAGGGTCCGGCGCAGCAGCAGGGCTGGGCTCGTCGACGAGGTCTGAGGTGGTGGCAAGGCACGACTCTAGAGCAAGGTTTGAGGCGGCAGCAAGGCAAGGCTTGGGAACAGGGTCCGGCACAGAGTCTAGAGGCTTCGGCATGTAGCTGATAGAACAGTTGTCTCCAGCAGCTGAGGTAAGTTGCGCTGGCCTTTTATTTCATTTTTCGCGCCTTGGAAGAGCAGGGGCCAATCAGGCTTCATGTTGCTCCGCCCGCCTTTCTGCTCTCCTTTGGTGTGCGCTGATTGGCGGAGGCGTCTTTCTTTCCGAGCCTCTACCAATCAGCATTTCCGGGTCTCTGGTCGGTTTCGCGCCAAAGCTGCTGCTTCCTGTGATTGGCTCTTCCTCCTCCTCTGAGTCCAGCATGTCGGCCAGCATCCAGGTAAGTTGCCGAAACCTCACACTATCCCCCCCACAGGACCTTCCTCCCCCTGGCTTTGTGGTCTTGGTTTCTCCGGGTATTGGCGATGGAATTGTTGTACCCATAACGGTGCGTGGACGTCTGCAGTATCTTCCCAGGAGTACTCATCTGGCCCGTAACACTTCCAGTCTATTACATACTGGAGACGGCCATGATGTTTGCGTGAGTCCAGGATGCGAGCAACCTTGTATTCTGCCTCTCCTTGGATGATGACAGGAGGAGGTGGTGTCTTCCTGGTTCTGAGTGGGCTGTCAGCTGAAGCGGGGACCAGCAAGGATTTGTGGAACACAGGGTGTATGTGCATGTGTCCTGGGAGGGTTAATCAGAAGGCGACTGGATTAACTACAGCTTCTACTGGAAATGGTCCCAGGAACCGGTGGTCCAGCTTCCGAGATGGTCGTGAAGAGGATAGATGTCTTGTCGACAGCCACACCATGTCACCAACCTTTAATGGGGGGCCCGTCTTCCGGTGGCAGTCTGTGAAGCATTTGTAGTCCTTTTTTAGCCTTTTCTAACTGGTCTCTAAGCACTTGGTGGCTGGCCTGTAGTTCTTGGAATAACTGATTTGCAGCTGGCACGGCTGAGTCTGGTGCGGTGAGAGGAAACGATCGCGGGTGGAATCCATAATTTGCAGTGAAGGGGGCCATCTGAGTCGAAGAGTGTTGTGCGTTGTTGTACGCGAACTCTGCCAAGGCTAGGAGGTCTGCCCAATTGTCCTGTTGGTAGTTCACGTAACAACGCAGGTACTGCTCCAGGATAGCATTCACTCTTTCCGTCCCTCCATCCGATTGTGGATGAAATGCGGTGGATAAGTGTCTCTGGATTCCCAGATTCTGGAGGAATGCCTTCCAGAAACGGGAAGTGAATTGAGAGCCTCAGCCTGACACCACACTCTTTGCTATTCCATGCAATTTGAATACGTTTTTGATGTAAAGGCGCGCCGTCTCTTGGGCCGTGGGTAAACCTTTACACACGATGAAGTGGGCCATCTTGGTCATGGAATCCACCACTACCAGAATAGCAGTGGCATCCTGGGTCTTGGGAAGGTCTGTGATGAAATCCATGGAAATAGCCTCCCATGGTTGTTCAGGTGTGGGCAAGGGCATTAGGAGACCAGCAGGCTTGTCAGTCTGATTTTTTGCCCTGTGACAGTCTGGGCAAGAGAACACATATTGTTTCATGTCGTCCCATATGCACGGCCACCAAAACTCCTGGGAGACCAGGTTCAGTGTTTTGAAGAGCCCAAAATGGCCGGCGGCCGGGTTGTCATGGCAGAGTTGCAGGACCAGTTTGCAGAGTTCTCCCGGGGGTACGTAGTAGCGGCCTCGGAAGCATAGCGTCTCATGATTACATGTCCACTGGTCGGTCTGACCTATCGGAAGATGCGCCAGCTCTTGCCTCTTTTTCCTTGCCCAGGGGTCGGCTCCTTGTTGTTCCCAAATCTGCTGGCTTAGATCACCCTGTACGATGATAGCAGCAAACCGCTCTGGAGGGATGACGGGTTGAGGCAGTGCTGGAGCCTCTAGGCGATCATATTCAGGTTTTCTCGAAAGCGCGTCTGCCCATTGGTTCTGGCCTCTCGGAATGTAAGTTACCCTAAAGTTGAACTGGGAGAAGAACAGGGACCATCTTATTTGCTGCTGGTTCAAGGTCCTGGCGGTCTTTAAATGTTCCAAGTTCCAGTGGTCGGTTCTTACTTCCAGGGGGTGTCGTGCCCCTTCCAAATGGTGCCTCCATGCCTCGAATGCCACCTTAATGGCCAGGAGCTCTTTGTCCCAGAAGGTATAGGCCTTCTCAGCTGGGGCAAGCTTCCAGGAATGGTAAGCACAAGGGCAGAGGGTGCCGGTCTGGGTGTCAGCCTGGAGCAAGATGGCGCCGACGGCTACATCCGATGTGTCTGTTTTGACAACGAATGGCCAGAACGGGTCTGGGTTCCTGAGGATAGGCTCTGTGGTAAAGGCTAGTTTGAGCCTCTCAAAAGCGCGTTGCTCTGTGTCTCCCCAATGGAACTTGGTCTTCTTCCAGAGTAGGTTTGATAAGGGTATGGTCAGTTCCGCGAATTGAGGAATGAAATTACCGATAGTAATTAGCAAACCCGAGCAGTCGTTGAACATCCTTGGCCCGACGTGGAGGCTGCCAAGTTTGCAACGCCTCCACCTTGCCTAGTTCCATGGGGATGCCGGTAGCAGAGATTCGGTGTCCCAGGAACTCTACAGTTTCGCAGGCAAATTGGCACTTCTCCAACTTGGCGTACAGGTGGTGCTCCCGCAGCTGTTGCAATACGGTGTGGACCTGCTGTTAGTGGTTGCTCAGAGAGGATGAAAAAATCAGAATGTCATCAAGGTAGATTATCAGGTACTGGTCTAGGAGGTCCTTGAAGATGTCGTTCATGAAGTGCATGAAGACCGCAGGGGCATTAGATAGTCCAAATGGGACGACTGTAAACTCGTAATGGCCGTAACGAGTACGGAACGCGGTCTTCCACTCATCGCCCTGTCGGATACAGACCAGGTTGTACTCAGGTCCAGCTTTGTGAACAGGCGAGCATTGCGGAGTCGCTCCAGGAGCTCTGGTATCAGTGGCAGGGGGTACCGGTTCTTGATCGTGATCTCGTTCAACTTCTGGTAGTCGCAACACATCCTGAGCTCACCGGATTTCTTTTTGACAAACAACATGGGGGCAGCCATCAGGGAGGTAGAGGGTCGGATGAATCCCCTCCTAAGCTTGGTGTCAATAAAGTCCTTGAGGGCTACTCGCTCCGGTTCTGATAGGGAGTATATCCGGCCTACTGGAGCCTTGCACCTGGAACCAGGTCGATGGAGCATTGGTAAGGCCAGTGTGGGGGAAGTTGGTCCGCCTCCCCTTCATCGAAAACGTACACGTAGTCCCGGAATTGTGCAAGGAGCTGGGGTCTTGGGCTGACCAGTTGTAACGCGGCAAGAGTGTTGCTGGCATGGGCGACGTAACTAGGGTGGGAGAACATGACCTTCCCCGTTGTCCAGGTGATTTGTGGTTCGTGTGTCTGGAGCCATACTAATCCCAGTACGAGGGGGCAGTGGGGAGTAGTGACCACGTAAAACTCAACCACTCCTGGTGGTTCTCCACACACATTAGTATGCGCTGGGTGGCGGTGGTCACTGGACCGGAACGGAGCGTGCGGCTGTCGATTGTCTCAACCACCAGCAGAGGGTGCACCTCGCGCTGGGGAATTCCCCACTTCTCGGCAAACCCAATGTCCATGAAGTTAAAAGTAGCCCCCGAGTGTATCATGGCTTGGACCCTCAGTGTAGGATCCGTCGGCACCTGTAGTGTGACGGTGATGGAGAGGTGCTTGGGAGGAGCCGGAACGGGCAATGGTGACTGGCTGGACGCCAGCTAGGCCCAACCTAACTGCCCATTTAGGCCGAGCCGAGTCCGTTTCCTGACAAGGATGCTACTGGAGACTTGGCAGGGCAATTTGCAGTGTGGCGACTCGCTCCTCCGCAGTACAGGCATAGGCCCTCCCGGCAGCGATGGTCCTTCTCGGTAGGTGTGAGGTGAGGTCTGGCGCCCCATAACTGCATCGGCTCCTCGACGGCTTGGGAACGCGGGATGAAGGGTGGAGGCTGGGCGAAGTGCCTCCTTGACCTCTATTGCTGCAATCGCCCATCGATCTGCAGGCACAGATGTGTCAGGTCTTGGATGTTTCTGGGGCACTCAGTCCTGGCTAGTTCGTTGAGTAGCTCGGAAGATAGTCCATCCTGGAAATGGTCTACCAGGGCCAGTTCGTTCCAATCCAGGTCTTGCGCCAGCAGCCTGAAGTCACTGATATATTCAGCTAATGGCCTGGCCCCTTGTCGCAATCCCTTAATCTGCCTGGTGGCAGTTTGGACCTTGACTGGGTCCACATACATTGCCCAAAGTTGATCGCAAAACCCGCCATAGTTATCTAGGAGCGGGTCTTGTTGGGTTATCAGCGGAGAGACCCATTTTGCAGCGGGACCCGACAGTAGACTGGCCACAAAGCCCACCTTGTGACGGTCTGTTGGAAACTCCTCTGGGCAGAGGCTCTGATAGTGCTGACATTGTGCCAGGAAGGCCGGGAACTTGGCAAGGGTACCATCAAACTTCTCTGGTACTTGTACCGGGCATTTGGTTCTCTGACCAACGACCGGTGCAACAGCCACCTGTTGTCCCTGCAGCTGGGCCACCTGTGTGCTCAAGTGGGCGATCATCTGGCTCAGTTGATTGTTTTGGTCGCTGAGTTGGGTGACCTGCTGGGATAGCTGCGCGTTTTCCATGGACAGCTGTTGATCCATGACTTCTTGGTTGTCAGGGCGACCAGGAACACCAGGCAGTAACGCTTTCTTCCTTCCCAGTGGAAGTGTGGCTGGAGACAATCTGTCCTGTTCCGACTAAGACTGACACGGAAACGTTACTGAAATAACTTTATTTACACAGATACACAAACCGCCCAGTTTACACAGTCCTCTTCTTCTTCTACACGCTGGATAGCAACGAGTCCCTTGGATACTCCCGGCGTGACAGGAAGGACCAGGGAGGGTGCAGGCGCTGTGGAAGATGCTACAGCCAGTGGCGAACCGGAGGTAACAGGCAAGGTGACCGCGGGTGTGGAGTTAGATTGGCTGTCGGGGCTGGAGGTAGACCGGGGCCCGACAAAGGCAACCCACTGGTGACTGGCGTTGGCTGGGCTTGGGTGCTGATCTTGGCTGGTAGAAGTCTGGGTAGACCGGGGCCCGATAAAGACAACCCACTGGTGACCGGTGTCGGCGGGGCTTGGCTGCTGATCTGGGCTTGTATCTGTCTGGGTAGACCGGGGCCCGACAAAGGCAGCCCACTGGTGACCGGTGTCGGCGGGGCTTGGCTGCTGATCTGGGCTGGTAGCCGTCTGGGTAGACCGAGGCCCGATGAAGGCAGCCCACTGGTGGCCAGCATCAGTAGGCTCCGGAGCGGAGAGCAACAGAGGATCAGTGGTTCGGGCAGTCGGGGGAGTAGCAGGCAAGGCGGCGGCACTTACCCCGATGCTGGCTTCTTCCACAGGGAACACGGACGGAGGCGCGGTGACCGGAGGAGGTTCGGGCAAGAAGCTTAGCACGGCAGCAAGGTAAGGGTGGGATTCAAGGCTTGGCGCGGCGGCGGGGCAAGGCGCGGAATCAGGGTCCGGCGCAGCAGCAGGGCTGGGCTCGTCGACGAGGTCTGAGGTGGCGGCAAGGCAGGGCTCTAGAGCGAGGTTCAGGGTAGCAGCAAGGCAAGGCTCGGGAGCAGGGTCCGGCGCGGAGTCTAGAGGCTTCGGCATGTAGCTGATAGAACGGTTGTCTCTGGCAGCTGAGGTAAGTTGCGCTGGCCTTTTATTTCGTTTTTTGCCCCTTGGAAGAGCAGGGGCAGGGTGCAGGCGCTGTGGAAGATGCTACAGCATACAGCCGGTGGCGAACCGGAGGTAACAGGCAAGGTGACCGCGGGCGTGGAGTTAGATTGGCTGTCGGGGCTGGAGGTAGACCGGGGCCCAACAAAGGCAACCCACTGGTGACTGGTTTCGGCTGGGCTTGGGTGCTGATCTTGGCTGGTGGAAGTCTGGGTAGACCGGGGCCCGACTAAAGCAGCCCACTGGTGGCCGGTGTTGGTAGGCTCCGGAGCAGAGAGCAATGGAGGATCGGTGGTTCAGGCAGTCGGGGGAGGAGTGGGCAAGGTGGCGGCACTTACCCCGATGCTGGCTTCTTCCGCAGGGAACAAGGATAGAGGCACGGCGACCGGAGGAGGTTCGGGCACGACGCTTGGCACAGCAGCAAGGTAAGGCTGGGATCCAAGGCTTGGTGCGGCGGCGGGCAAGGCGTGGAATCAGGGTCCAGCGCGGCAGCAGGGCTGGGCTCATCGATGAGGTCTGGGGTGGTGGCAAGGCAGGGCTCTAGAGCGAGGTTCAGGGTAGCAGCAAGGCAAGGCTCGGGAGCAGGGTCCGGCGCGGAGTCTAGAGGCTTCGGCATGTAGCTGATAGAACGGTTGTCTCCGGCAGCTGAGGTAAGTTGCGCTGGCCTTTTATTTCGTTTTTTGCCCCTTGGAAGAGCAGGGGCCAATCGGGCTTCACGTTGCTCAGCCTGCCTTTCTGCTCTCCTTTGTTGCACGCAGATTGACGGAGGCGTCTTTCTTTCCGAGCTTCTGCCAGTCAGCGTTTCCGGGTCTCTGGTCAGTTTCGCACCAAAGCTGCTGCTTCCTGTGATTGGCTCTTCCTCCTCATCCGAGTCCAGCATGTCGGCCGGCATCCAGGTAAGTGGCCGAAACCTCACAAGCACCACAGTTCAAAAGCATCAATTCTTTGGTACTCAGCCTTCCTTATGGTCCAACTCTTACAGCCATACATTACTACTGGAAAAACCATAGCTTTAACTGAACGGACCTTTGTCGGCAAGGTGATGTCTCTGCTTTTTAATATGCATAAAAAAGGTTAAACTGGAGCAAGCAAAGGCCGTTCCCTTTGGGTCTGTCCACGCTTAATATCTACAGCATTGTTCCTGGTGGCTCTGAAAGTTCTATGCCATTTGATTTACTGTAGATACATCGATAATGTAAACTGTTCTTCATCTCTCTCTCTCTTCCTGATTTCCCCCGCTTTTTATCCCATTTTACAAGTTAATTGTTATTGAACTTTGCTAAAGGTTAATAAATAAATATCAAAATACATTTTTTTTTGCCAGCTGTTCTGGGTGGTATGTGTGCTTGCTCTGATCTGGATGTAGGGATTGAGTAGGAGTGGGTTGGGTCCAAATTAAACTGGAAAGGTCTGTGCCATAGCAATGGCAATCAGGAATTGTTAATTCTGAACATGATACACATATGCTTAGCTCTTTGTTTGTTTTTAAATCCTGGATATTGTAACATTGTATTCACTCCCTCCCTTTTTTCTTTCTTTCTTTAATACATAAATGAGTAAACAACAATTATATAATTAATCCATGAATGTGGCAACTGAGATTGCTGGCATCTTTCCAATAAATAATGTTGCCACAGGTAAAAATCAGAAAAATAAATGCATTACTTCTTCCCTCCCCCAGAGTTTCTATTGGGCTGTGCATCATCTCAACCATATCACAATATGTGTAGAGAATGATTGTATAATTCCTGAACACAGCAGTATATTCAAATAAATCCTTTCCAGTCTTGTTTGGGGGATGGGGTGTTGGTGTTGGAACTGAACACTCTCATTCATTTGTGGAAAAAAAGTAAAGCTACAGTAATTACATTCCTAGGCACTGTATATTTTCATAAAGTTTTTACCTTTATAAAAATACTTTCAAACATGTTACAGTAGCTTAGATTGATTGCTTGTCAGTCAACAACTGATTTATTGCAACAGAAAAGTGTCTGGTTTATTAGGGCCCTGAAAATGAGACTCAGCAGGATTTAACTTGTTGCAGATATACACAGAATTGCACTAAAATCTAACCATAAAAATTGCAGCCTAAATTATTACAATGTTAGACCAGTAGTGCTACAGTATGTTGCCACCAGTACCAAGATCTTGGAGGGAAAATGAGAGAGAGAGAGGGAGAGGGGGAGGCGGAGAGAGGATTGATGTATTTATAAACTACATGTAATATTAATTCCTTTGTAGAAATATTGTATTTCATATACATACATATAGATTCTTGTCTCTGTATAGAAAGGATAACAGAACTGGTTGCTTCTTAATTCTGCCCTCTACTGCAGTAGCCACACAGAAAACACCCAATGACAGGTTATTTATTTATTTTTACAATTTGTATTGTGCCAAACCAATTAACAACATAAAAGTATATACACATAAAACCAAGTTCATTAAATAATATAACTTCAAAGTATGTTATCATCTAAAACTAAAACTCTCGTGTCTGTTTGTCTCTTTGTAACTTTCAATTGGGTGTAATGGTGCATCATAGGACAACGATTTTTGAACCAAAGTACCTTAAATGGGCTAAATTACAGAATGCATGCAAAATCCAGGACCCATAGTACTCCCATGGGATTAAAATTTGGCAAAGTTGTGCCCACTTCAGAGCCACCATGCTGCCACCACTTCAGCACCACCATGCTGCTGTGGTCAGCTGTGGTCACATGATCATCATTTCCAATGCTCCCTGACAAGTCAATGGGGAAGCTGACAGGAAGTCTAAACTCAATTGTGATTGCTGATGGTCTTTGCCAATTTCCCACAAGCAAAGTCAGTGGGGAAGCTGGCAGGAAATTGCAAGTCTAAGGCCAGCAGGCAGGTAAGTGAATGCTGCTGGGTGGGGGAGGAAGGGAGGGAGGGTGTGTGCGAGAGGTGCAGCAAGGGTCGGGGAGGGTGGGTGGGAGGTGCAGTGAGGGCCAGGGAGGGTGTGTGAAGGCATGAGGTGGTGCCCGAGAGGTGCAGCGATAATCAGGGAGGGTGTGCGAGGAGGCAGGGAAGGTTGGAGAGGGAGGGAGGGAGGGAGGGAGGGAGATTTCCAACACTCCCTACTAGCTTCCTACGAGGAAAGTCAATGGGGAAGCCAGCAGGAAGTTGGAAGTCGCTCCTGCTCCCACTGCTTTTTTCCACCTGTGGTCATTCTGTTTCTCTAGTTAGGTAAGGAAATACTGTGTCTCTGAAACGATGACCCAACAGGTCACAGGTTGTCTAATCATAATTAAAAGGAGCAGAAAGAACAAAAAGTGAAAAGAAAAGTTAAATAAGGAGGGGCTGGCAAATTATGTTGTTATACAGAACCACTCTAAAACCTTTGACCACATTACTTGACACGTTTACTTGTTTATGTCATGGGTGTTTGCAAACTGTGATAGAAAAAGGTAAGATGGTGGCCACCGCAGTATGATAAAAACTCCACCTTTTTTTTAACATGTATTGCATGTGTGACTCATATAAAAGCCATGTCGAGCTTCCATCACGCTGTTGCAGCACCATCTTGATTTTTTTACCGTACCCTGCTGACACTGCTGCTCTGTGTCAAAAAAAAAGAAACAAAGAAAATCTGTGGATGCTAACAGTCCACATGTATCAGCAACCTAGTGCCTCAAATCAGGTGTTGGTTTCTCCTTCCAATGTTACATGATAATTTTTACAGCTGCCCCCCATGCCCTGAAACCCAACCTTCTTCTTCTGGTCTTGATAGGCCAGTTTAACTCTGAATCTGAAAATCTCTCTGGCTCATTTAAAAAATTCCCTGATATTGATGGTGTTTCTGTCTACTTTCTGTCATCAGAAATTAGACTCTGACATGACACTTATTACCTTTTCACTAATTTGGCAGGTGACAGATCTCTGTTCCTTCAGTTTTGCAGCTTTCTCATAGACTAATGCATCTGATTTCTTCATACACTCTTTATCTTTCGGTTTCTATGAGTCTGAAGGAAGTGGAGGAGAGTCTTCCTCTCAGTTCAAACCAAAGGAAAGTGGTAAGAGTTTTGGACTGTAAGCCTAGAAGCTTACAAATTAGGGAAAGAAAACAACTAACCACAGTAAAGCCAATGCTAGTTAGATTTATCACGTTTTCTTGTTCCCTGGGGGTAACTGTACTTCCCAGTGCAATCAAAATATGTTATGTTTGTTTGTGTGTGTGAGTGTGTGTGTGTGTGTGTGAGCTATAGAACAGTATATTCTGTTCCTCAAAATGGCTAAAAACTAAATATTTTAATTACAATTCCTGTTCCTGGGGAACCTTACAAACCTTACATTTCATTCCATTTGTTGCAGAGAAAGACCCAGCATTGGAGGAACAACTATTGGAGTACCAAAACCTGCCCCAGGCATATGATTTGGGGGTTGCATTCAACGGATAATTCAGTGGTAACATCTTAATTTTGTTCCACTGTTGGCTTTGTTTTATTACCAAACAAGTAAAAGGGAAATGTGAATTGTGCTTGTTTGTCCTCCCTCAGGAAATAAAATGAATTTGTCTAGATGTGTTGGATATTGGAGGCAAAAATAGAAAGTTTGCTGGCACACTAGGATTCCATGGTCTTAATGATTTGCAATAAATCATGAAAACTAAACAATAAGAGAGGGGAAAAAATCAAGAGATTGGGATTGTTGGACTAAATAAATAATGCTTTCCCCACCCTTCCTCTGGAAGTTTGGAAACTAGAAGTTTGCTTAGGTCAGTGTGATAATTAGTTTTGCTGCTATTAGCTCATTGGCCTTGGCTGATCTCAAAAAGAACATGTTCTCCCTTTTATTTCACTTGTCTGTCCTCCCTCAGGAAATAAAATGAATTTGTCTAGATGTGTTGGATATGTGTTGTCCTATTTTTAGAGATGTCAACTGCTTAGAGTCACCTGGAGTTGGCTGGCCTCAAAATCCAATAAATTAATTAATAATACTAATACTAATAATGTAGATGGAGTTGGATCTGGTTAGTGCTTGTATGTAAGACCATCAAGAAAAAAGCTAAAACATTTGAGATATAAAATATGAAAGATATCTAACAGTTAGCAGCATTAGTAATATAATGTTATGATATTACAATATTAAGATCTATATGTAGCAATTCTGCTTAAAACAATACTAAAACTCTAAATTGTATAAAGTAAAATTACAATATACTGTGGTACATAAAATAGAATAATATAATAACTAAATAACTAAAATGAAGCAATCATAATTTGGGTAGTAAAAATATAGGGATGGTCCTCATCTGATTACTAACTCATGTTCCTGATGGATTTTATGCATTGCCATACAAAATATGGCAATGGAAGGATTGTAGTTTGATAACAACAACAACAACAACAAAAACAACAAAAACAGTGGCTTGATGGGCTTGACTTGGCAGCCTTTTGAGGATTGGGTAAATAAGAGCACTTTAAATCTTGCTACAAAATGAACTTTTTTTTTAGCTTAAAACAGTTAGTTGAAACCATGGAAAACAGAACAACAAATAAGCTATCCACAGATTTAACCACTGATAGCTATGTGTCTTTTTAAAGTGAAGCTTTTAGTATTGTGCATTTCAACTGACATTGTTAAAATTACCTCCACATTCACCACACAGACAGACAGACAGACAGACAGACAGACTGCACCTGGCAACTGAGACTTGAACAATTGTTTGAAATAGCAACAGACTTCCAGTCTAAGCACAAGAATTGGAAATGTTGTTAATTCCCTGCCACAAGACAGATGGCTATCAGCAGGATCAGCACCTGGCAGTTTCATTAAATATGCATCAACATATGAGGAAATGATAGCTAGGCCACTGTCAAAAATCTTGTTTCTTCACAGGAACTTTAATCAAAGAGAGCAAGGAAGAGACGAAGAGAAGCCATAACAGCATTTTCCCCATAGGAAAGACAAGATCAAGTGCCTTGATCTCATACTCAAAGGAAATAGTGAATACAAATCCTCTCCTTTTGCAAAATTGGAATTGTAGGTGTTTAGCAACCACAGCACATCTCCTACCATATTTGCTCTGCAGCTGTCATACGGTGGAAAACCTGGGGCCACCCCTGAGGAGTGATGGACAGCGGCACAGCATGATTCCATTGCATGTAAGCTACTTTGGAAGTACTCAGGGAGGCACAGCATTTGTGGGAAATGTTCTGGAGCAGTCCTCAGAGATAAGAGTATAGAAGTGAAAGAAGAACATCAAACCAAAGTCCTATCCAGCCCAGCATTTTTCTTCACCATGCTAAACTGGTAGATCTGCATAGCAAAGGCAGATTATGAATAGGGATTAGATGACCAGGTCTGCTCCATTCTAAAATCACTTATAGGAATAGATTGCTGTTCTGGCTAATTTGCAATTCTAATTTTAGTATTTTAATAAAAATCAGACTGAAAACTCTAGTCCCTGGAGTGGGAGGGGTCTTGAACTCACATTCAAAAATTTAAGATATAGCCAAGAGATGACTTTTTTCTTTAATGTATCAAAATTCTTTGGCATACTTAGGGCAGCATCAGACGGTTTAAAGAGTTCTGTTCTGGTTGCAGTATTTCCTGGAACCCTCCTGTGCTCTTTAAAAAGCCTAGCATTGCTAGAAGAGCACCAGGCTCTTAAAACATTAAAAGAGGGAAGATGACCAGGTTGAATTTTACAGAACTAAAAATCCATTCCCTTTCAGCACAGATAGGTTGATAACGTCAGGTGATCATTTCCCAGAATTTGTTCTGGCTGGGTTCCACCCCACCAGGAATCCTGGTGTGTATGAAATGAGTGAGACTTCATTTTAATCCATAGTCAAGTATGAAGTAGCATATTGCCACTCATGTTTCTCAAGCACAGGTATCAATAATACTGGATGGAAATATATATATATATATATATATATATATATATATATATATATTCAAATATACACACACAGACACAGACACACAGACACACACACACACCTTGATCTATGAGGCTATATCTGTTTTTAAAATCATATATTTTAAGAGCCATCCATTTCTTAAAAAAAGAAAAAAAAAGTTTCTACTTAAATTCTGAGCAGTTGTTCAAAAGTTACCAAGTTTTTTCTAGTCCCCATGGCAGCAACAGCTGGCAGTGGTACAGGCTGAGTCCCATATTGAAGCTAGAAACCAGCCAGTAATCCACTGTTTGTGGAATGAGTCATCAAGTAGATTCCATGTGCAGTGTCTGTTCCCTTATGTATGGAATGTGACCTCCTAGAGAACTTAGAGTCATCTAAGTTACAAGTGGGACTAGGGAAGGGTCTTTCATGAAGAGACATGAAGCATGGGAAACCAAATCCTTTCATTCCATTTCTTCAACAGAATAAGAAAATGTGGGGACTGGAGCTCTTGTGTGATTCCCCCCCCCCCATTTCTACATGATGGAAAAAGATGGGTAAAGATCAGTACTCCACACAGTCTACCAGCAGAAAGGAGCTGATGGTGCATAGAGAAGGTTCACAAGATATACACTTGGCTGATCAAGAGAGAACAAGCTCAGTTGCTACCTCCTTCATCACATTATTTTCTGTATTTTAGGTAAAATTATATAAATAAGGGTATTGAGATTCCGCCGCCGCCTATCCAAATCTTGAATTTTATATACCATTGCTTTGTCTACATTCAAGCGATTTCAATCTTCTCCTTCCATACTGAGTAAGTCAAACTCAGAATTCTACCTTCACTGGTTTAAGGTTAGAGCTGCATCATAAATGTTAAACTAATCACTCTTTATTCAAAGGTTTGATCTTCTTTTGGTTAAGGTAATTGTAAAAGAGGTAGTCAGTGTGAATGGAAAGTAAAGAATAAAATTAATGTATTCATGCTTAATCTGATAATTATTTCTCTCCCATTACACTAATGGGGTGGGGGGAATAGCAAAGCAGGTGAGAATATTTAACTTTACAAAAGCCTTTAATTTCTCACATTAGGCTTTGTTATGTCTAGGTTAGACATTCAAATAATGAACTGCAGTCTTCCTAATACTGTATATCTTTTCAAAGATTCCTAGTGGCAGGCACATAATTTTAAACAATTATCCTATTAAAAATACTTGTAACAGTATAGTCTAATATTATACCAAATATTAATTTACTATTTCTGAGCAGAAAATAAGGTATATATATTTTTAGAAGGGTACAAATATTTTCATTTCACTCCCTATAGATGAAATCACTTTTATTTATTTACTTTATTATGTAGTGTCATAGGTATTTCCTCACTTGCAACTTGCACAAAGTTGCCCTGGCAACATCTTTTTTTCTTTTCTTCCTGTAGTGTCCCCATAACATTGCTTTCATCTCATCCCACGCCCATGAGTGACCAGGGTTAAATTGTCTTTCACTGTATCAGTGCTGAAAGGATATTTCCCCCTTATTATAATGCTACCCAAGGCAGCCTTAATCTGTTAGCTCTGATCAACCATTATCTTAGAGTAGAGTCAGGTGGCTGTAGTGAATTGCAGCAGAGGCAATATTAGCTAAATAAGGATTCACAATTGGGACACCAATTTTCATGGCAGTATAGTTTTCTGCTGATTCAAGGATGGGAAAGCATTTCATCTCTGCAGTGGAAAAGTTCCATTTTGCTACTACTCATTCCTCTTCTTGGCTGCCCCGTGGTTTCCTATTCCTAATCATGATCCACAATGGTATTCTATTCCTAGGCCCTATATAGGGGTGATGAAGAAACTTGGAAAAGAAATGATAGTAAGTACAAAACAAGTTGAAGTCTGTTTGCAGAGACCATTTCGATCTCAGTGTTTGTACCAGCAGCAGGTATTCTCATTCCACTAAAGATAACCCAGTGCGTGCTGGTTTACATTCATAACAATGGGTATTTACAGCTGTGTAGGCAATGAGAAGGGAAACACAACTGATGAGGATTACATTTCCTATGAACACAACTGTCTGGTCTCCAAAGTTTGCAATATTGGGTTTGAAGAACATGCTAATTTGGTTACAGAATTAATGCATTTTCATTATTATCACACTACATATTCAGCCTTACCACATTAACCAAATGGCCAGGGTTCATATAACATGAAAGTCATAAAAAAGTAACCAAATTTAAAACTAACTTCCCAGGTTTTAAGAATGCAGTCATTAGGTCATTTCATGATTAGGTGTGTGGCATGACCCTAGCCAAATTCCCACAAGAATTGTACATATCTAAAGTACACTCTTTCCTTCTCTCATAAAAATCAGTACCAGCCCAGTGAACTCATTAAAAATATTATTTTCCTTATGGCAATATATAGTCATGGGTCCTAAGGAGCCCCACTTGATAGTTTCATGTCCTCAAAGCTCTGAAGATTGTACTACTATTTATAATACCATAATGATAATCTGAGATGGAGAGCTTAGCTTTTTCTATTCCCCAAACTATCTTCTGGAATGTAGAGACCTTCAAGGTACAAAAAAAATAGCTGTCACTGTTCTATATTCCTTGTGAAAGAATTAAAAATATGAAAATAAAGAGGTCTATAATTGAAAACTACTAAAATGGAAAGGTAGATCATTGGCCTTGTATCCTTCTCAGCAAGGTAATTAGCTTTCTCTCATGTGTACTTTATCTTTCTTTCTACCTGAAACGGCACTGTGTGTACCAATAGAAATTAGACTCATGCGTGTGTCAACTTACTTAGTTTCTTGTTCCCCGGGACCAACTGGGCAATTATATGCTATAGCAAACATAATATTCCACACAGCAGCCATTAGCAGTGAGTACGGCTTCTGGGAAGCGAGTACACCATACTCTCCGGGAAGCTGTTCTGAATAATCAGGCAGCTGAATTTTAAATTAACTCACTTACTGTGTTATCCTTCAGCTCCCAATTCATCCAGTGCTGGAGCCAGACACTGAAATAGCAATACCAAAGCCAAGTTTGCATTCAAACGCCTAGACCCAACTCTGTAAAATTAACTTAACCAACTGTTCACAGTTTGGGAGAGAGGAAAGGAGCACCTGTTTTGATTAGTCAAATTAAAAAAAAAGTTGATCTTTTCCTTCCATATCAGCAGGTGCAACTCCACTTATGGGATGCAAACACAAGGAACAATTTTTCATAGAAAATTACAATCTGATTCTTCAACCCTAAAATTAGGGACAAGAGGGAAGAGGAAGATACTTCATCACAGAATGGAGATAAGTCACCCCAGACAACAGTCCCTGATACTATTTAGTTGGCATTTTTAGTCCATTCAGAGAGTACTGACAGTGAAATACACTGACAGTAATGAAGATAATAAAGTTTTTCTACTTACTAAAACCCAATGTACAGTTTGTAGGGTTCAGGCTGGAACAATAATAGCTGATTCAAAGTCTGCAATTTGTTTGGCAATATAGCAGTCCAATCCATTTAATTGGTTGGATCATACTGTATCTCTACAAATTGTCAAGTTGACATATATGTGGCATGAAACAAGACATTTAGAACCAGCTACATAATCTCAAACTTGGGGTAACAATGAAAATATAAAAACTGCACATTTCTCTTCAAAATGGATTTTGAAAAGGGTTTCCTGAAAGGTAAAGTGTTTCTAAATTAGTTGGAACAAAGATATATCATAAAATGTAGCTTAAAACAGAGAGAGACAACAACAATAATAATAAAATAAAAATAGGAAATAGTTTTTGTTTGCTTGTTTGTTTACAGTGAAACAACAAAACTTAGTTGCTAATTTTTGGTTTAGTTCCACATTCCTAGCTGACTAGAAAAGGATTCTGATAAGGAATTATGACAGTTCTGTTAGTCCATATGATACCGAAACACATCTTTTCGAAGGATCATGCTAAATCAACAGAGGGCAACTGCATGATCCCAGGAAAAGATGCAGATGTTTTAAAAAGTTGCAGAATTGTGCTAGGTGAATATCCCTCTGTGCTGTAAAGTATCTTTTTGCCGTTGAATCTGAAGCTCTGTTGAACCCTATTACATATTTAATCTGGGTTTACATAAAAAGAGTTTTCAGTTACAGACAAGTACACTTCTCTATGCCCGTAGAATGAGTGAAGAGAAAAAACAAAATTGACTTGTTGGATTAGGGAAGGAACAACAATTACTTTTATAAAAGACTGGAAACCCTTTATGGACTTTTTGCTGAAAATAGATAAAAACGAACTGGTGATTTCTGGATTTGTTGATTATAAAGGGCTGTTATGGGGAGAAGGGAACTACATTATGTAATTCTGAAGGGGGGAAATGGTATCAAGTATGTCTATAACTGCTGTAAAGAAGATTGGAAGTCACTTCTTTATATATATATATATATATATATATATATATATATATATATATATATATATTCTCTTTTCTTTTTGCTTTGCTTTCTATTGTTTTCAATACTTTTTTTCCTTATCTTTCTTCCTTTCCTACTTTTGTTCTATATTTTTTCATGTTTATCTTTTAACTTTGTAAAAAAAATTCTTTAAAAAATTATATATATATATATAAAACAAATAATGAGTGAAAATAAAAGATTGGTATTACACATATTCTTTACAGGGAAAAAAAGAAATTCAGATTCAGCAAGAAAAGACCTTTCTCTGAAACCCTGGAGAGCAGTTGTTGGTCACAATCAGTGTGGCATTTTTGGCTCAGGTGCCCAGTCAAGCTCATAAGGAATTCAAATTTTAGCCCAGTTTTATCTGGTGTGACATTAACAATATTAAAAATAGGAGAAGAAATCCTTTGTATCCTATATAGAAATGGCTTCACTGCATTATATTTCAAGAATTAAATTTTAGAGGTCAAAATGCTTGCAACTATGTATTCAAAAAAACTCAGAGTCATAGCTATCTCACAGATTTTAACTTCAGTAGAAAAGCATATGATGCATATTTTGCAGATTCAACACATCTGGGGAATAATTTCATCAACAGAGTAATTTCCAGGAAATATAATAGGAATCTATGGCATAATTAACATTTAAAAAGAAACTGATACTTCTTATCCCATGGTAAATGAATCTGAGGGCTTCCTGACACCTGATTTTGGTAGGTGAAGAATGAAAAGCTGTAGCCTTGAAGAAGACTTTTCTTTGCAAAAGGTGGTGAAGAAGCTACATAACAATAGTATTATGGAAAAGAAAGAAAAGAAAAGAAAAGAAAAGAAAAGAAAAGAAAAGAAAAGAAAAGAAAAGAAAAGAAAAGAAAAAGCAGTTATAGGCCATTTTTAATCTCTTTAATCCCCTAATTTTATAATTGTCCTTCTTTTAATTATTCCATCACCATCTGGATTTTAGAATATGTATTTTTTGTATAACTGTGATTTTAGATATTTTAGATTTTATTTTAACTTGTTTATTGTGAACCACCCAGAGTTCCCCATGGGGGGAGATGGGCGGTCATACAAATTAAATAGAAAAGAGAAGAGAAGAGAAGAGAAGAGAAGAGAAGAGAAGAGAAGAGAAGAGAAGAGAAGAAAAGAAAAGAAAAGAAAAGAAAAGAAAAGAAAAGAAAAGAAAAGAAAAGAAAAGAAAAGAAAAAGCAGTTATAGGCCATTTTTAATCTCTTTCTGGTTGTTAACTCAGAAAACCAAATGACATTAACGATAACACAGTGCAGTGTATTATTAACCAAACATTCTGGGAATTGTATAAGGAACTTTCATAATAGGGCTCATTAACTGGAATATGTGGCCATAATTGTCTCCTGTCATAAAAACTGATCATAAAATACCTCTTCTCAAACCTGAAAGCTTTCACCTATTTGTGTAACACCTATTTTGAACATTTGTGTTTGAAGAGAAAAGTTTTTGTAGTGTTCTGGGACCTTCAGAAGAAAGGAAAATTTAATTGTGCATTCTGTGACTTCATATATTAGGCATGATCCTAATTGGAAGAACATGGAGAATGAGTGTGAAATGAAGGGCTTCTTAATTGGTATCTATAGATTTCTTAAGAAAAAGAGATGGAAAGAATGAACACACAGTTAGGATGGATTGATACCTTTATTAATAATGAATAACTTTTCATAAATAAATTTCCATAGTAGATTCAAAGTGAGCATCACTGGTGGGGGGGGGGGCGGTGGCTGAAGAAGTGAAATTTAATGAGTCTAGGTTATAGAAAGGTACCCTTTCAGAAATTCTAGAACTTTCTGTTGAAAGGCCCATAAGAAGACTGAAAATAAATGTTTTCAACTCTATTTTACTATGGTGGAAGACCACAGATTCCCAGTTACCAATGCATAATGCCGATAACAAAACACATTAGTATACTAGAAGTTAATCACATCCAAGACTATTTCAGGCTCCTAGACATATATTCTTCCTATCTCATTGTTCATCACTGGTCATCATTGTGTGACTAAAATGTGACTTTTTTTCCATCATGGAAAAAGCCAAGGTGGATGCGTGCTTGGTAGTCTTGTTTTGTTGAGGACTTTGAGGATATTCTGGAACCACCAGGAATTTGGTGGTCCTGGCTGGTTTGGCGGATGGCCAGCGGCATTCGTGCCAGTTGTCTGGGCCAATGGGAGGAACAGGAGGAATGGGATGAGTGGCGGCAGCAACAGCAGCAGAGACAGCCAGCATGGGGGAGAGGGGAGCCAGATAGGGAGGTGAGGAGATGGTAGAGGGGGGCATTGCAGTGGTGACAGGCATGGGGTGGTATGGCGGGAGACAGGGGGTGGGCTGCTGTAAGGGAAGGTGACCCCTATGCTCAGCCCAGGACCTGGTTTCCAGAGCTTCAGTGGCTCTGGTCTCTAGCTGCTGCTGCTTAATGTCAGGTCGACTTGTAATAAAGCCCACCTTATCCATGATTTATTTGTAGATGAGTTGATGTGGCTTGTATTACCAAGACCTGGTTGGGCACTGAAGGGGGGTCCTTCAGGGATGGGGGTATGGCAATTGTTATTCATGAGTCTCTGGTGGCCTCCAGGGCCCTACCCCAGACATCACCGGATGTGAGACCCTCTTTGAGAGGTTGCGCCATAGAGTTCAGTGGGGATTGCTGCTAACTTACCTTCCTCCCTGCAGTGTAGCTGCATTCCTGCCTGTGCTCCTGGACTCGGTGTCTGAGCTGGTGGTGGAGTTCCCCAGGCTTATGGATCTTGGGGATTTTAACTGCCATCTCTGGGCCTGGGGTCTGAGGCACCACTGGAGTTCATGGCCACCATAGCCACCATGGACCTAGTTCAACTGATTCATGACCTGACTCACTTAGAAGGTCACACACTGGATCTGGTGTTTGCCTCGGGGCAGTGGCATCATGATTTGGTTTTGGGGTGTGTGTTAACATAAGTCCCCTGCCATGGTCAGACCACTCCCTGTTAGCCCTCAGATCTCAGCATCTGCCCCTCACTGCAGGCACCTGATGGACCCTGTGTGGTTTCAGAGGGAACTTGGTTTTTTCCTAAAACTCTGGCATGCAGTTTGGCAGATGCCGTCTTTGCTGCTTGGAATGAGAAGGTGATGGGGGCACTGGACTGAATTGTGCCTATGCAGACTCTCTGTGTACACAGATTTCATAGAGCATCTTGATTTACTGAACAACTCTGCCTAGAGCACTGCTGGAGGAAGAAAAAGAGTGAAGCTGACCGAGCACAGGTAAGAGCCTTGTGGTGATAAGGGCAGCAAAGCAAAATTAACTCTCTGCCTTTATTCCATCAGATGCCCAGTGGCTGTTTTGGATGACCAGGCCCCTCCTAGGTAGAAAGGAACCAGGGAAGCCCCTGCAGGGCCGTTGTGAGGAATATTCTCAGCATCTGGCAGATAAAGTTGCTTGACTTCAGTCAGAGTTGGACTGGGCTGGGCAGATCCTTTGGAGGTGACCGAGGCACATCTGAGCCCTGTTATCTGGGAAGAGTTCAAGCCAGTTGTTCTTGAGGTAGTGGACAGGGTCCTTGTGACTGTGAGCTCAGCCACCTGTGTCCTGACCCATGCCCCTCCTGGTTGGTTAAGGCCTCCTGGGAGGTGGCATGTGGCTGGGTCCAAGCGGTGGTTAATGCCTCATTGAGGGAAGGGGTAGTACTGCCTACCTTGAAGGAGGTGGTGGTGTGCCCACTTTTCAAGAGGCCATCCTTGGACCCAGATGTGTTAGATAACTTTTGTCCAGTCTCCAACCTTCCCTTTGGGGAAGGTTGTTGAGAGGGTGGTTGGCATGCATCTTCAGAGGGCCCTGGATGAAGAAGATTATCTGGACCCTTTTCAGCGAGTGTATAGCACTGAGATGGCATTGGTCACACTTGCTGATGACCTTTGGAGGGCCAAGGCTGGGGGTGGTGCAACTGTCCTGGCTCTCCTGGATCTCTCAGCAGCTTTTGATACCATCAACCATGGTATCATCCTGGACCAGCTCTGCGGGTTGGGAGTGGGAGGCAACATTTTACAGTGGTTCTCTTCCTTTCTCCCTGGCCGATTGGTGTTGGTGGGTGAGGAGAGGTCAAGCCCTAGGCCCCTGCAGTGAGCTGTTGATGAGATGTGGGGAGGGGATCTGTGTGCTCAGCAGCTAGTCTCCTTTGTCTGTCTTCTGGGGACATTTCTCCTTTGATCCTTAACAACTTGGTTCCTTTTTATCTCCCTCCCAAAGGGAACCATTTGACAAGATTCCTCGCTTGTGTCCTTCTGCCTGCTCCATTTTTAGGATAAGGCAACTTCAGTCTAGTCTCACACACCCAGTTGTCTACAAAACAGTCCCCAGAATTGGGTATTAAAATCAATAATTACTTTTCATTGGGATGTATAGCCATTGTTACTCCATATGGAACAATCCTGCTAAATTGTATTGACAATTCCAGCTAATCTAAAGGCCAAGGAAACCAGCAACCCTTAAGCTGTTATGCTTACCTGGCTATGTTTTATAATTAACACTTTTCTTCTCTAAATCAAGTTGAATAAGCCAAGATTTATTAGATATCTTCAGCAAGAACAGTGGAGGGAAAAATACCTTTAAATAACATTTACCTCTGTAAATGTCAAGATCAGAACAAATACTTGCAGAAACCATTATATCTAGCTAAGCTAATTTCAGAATAACTCCTACACAGTATTTTGATGTAAATGATGCCCTTGAGGCTTGTCAGAAATATTGATGACATTTCCCTGTAAATTGTGAAAAGTGTACATGCCCTCCCTAGCAGCTTTCTAGAGCTAGTGACCATTATGCTGCACTCTACTTTCAAACTTTAAAGTTTGGGGAGAAAAAGCAACTTTGTAAAGATAGATTGATTGGTCCTAGAGACTACCAAAAGACAAAACACCACAGAAGAACAATGTGAGTTCCTTTCCTCTAATAAAAAAGGAAAATGAACATGGCTGTTGGGGATTCCTTGGCAGTGCTAATAATGTTATTTGCCACTGCTCTTTTCTGGGATTTTTTTTAAACTACCCAATCTACCCTGTAATTTCCAAGAGGTCCACCATCTAAATATTACCAACACCAACCTACTTATCATCAGACAACTTCCAAAGTCGGCTGCTTGACAACTACGTCCATATCTGTATAGACATCCTTTGCGTTAAGTAAAATAAGTAAACACTAGGCATATTTTCTCCAGCAAAGGAGATTGTTACCTTGTCATAGTGCTGGAGATTGAGCACCACAATGATGCCAGGAGCTAAACTGTGAAGGGACACCCAAGACGGGAAGGTCATGGCAGAGAGGTCAGACTAAATACAATCCCTAGGGAAGGTAACGGCAACCCACCCCAGTATTCTTGCCATGAAAACTAAATGGATCAGTACAACAAGAGATATGTCGGTATATCATCGGAAGATGGGACTCCCAGGTCAGAAGATGGTCAAAATGCTACTGGTGAGGAACAGAGGATAACTTCAACTAGCCCCAGATGTGATGACGCACCTAGGTCAAAGCTGAAAGGATGGCTAGCGGCCAATGGTGCTGGTAAAAAGGTAAAAGTTCTCCCTGCACATTTGTACAGTTGTGTCCGACTCTACAGGCCGGTGCTCATCTCCGTTTGTTAGCCGAAGAGCCAGCATTATCTGAAGACGCTTCCACAGTCATGTGGCTGGCATGATGAACGTGGAACACTGTCACCTACCCATCGAAGTGGTAGCTACTAATCTACTTGCATTTGCATGCTTTCGAATTGCTAGGTTGGCAAGAGCTGAGGCTAGGGCGGGAGCTAACTCCGTCACACGGGACTAGGGATTCGAACCTCGGAACTTGCAATCTTCTGACAAGCCTGGCATCTGCTGGTGAAAAACAAATCCAATGTTCTAAACATCAACACACCATAGGAACCTGGAAGAGCTATGAGCCAGGGCAAATTGGATGTGGTTATTGGTGAGATGTCAAGATTAAATATAGTCATTTTGGGTGTCAGTGAACTGAAATGGACTGGAATGGGCCACTTCACATCAGATGACCACCAAATCTACTACTGTGAACAAGAGGACCACAGAAGAAATGGAGTAGCCTTCAAAATTAATAATAAAGTGGCTAAAGCAGTGCTTGGATACAATCCAAAAAAACAATAGAATGATCTCAATTTGAATTCAGGGTAAGCCATTTAACATCACAGTGATCCAAATATACGCCCCAACCACAGATGCTGAAGAAGCAGAAGTAGATCAGTTCTATGAGGATCTGCAGCACCTACTGGATAATACACTAGAAAGAGATGTTATTTTCATTATAGGAGACTGGAATGCTAAGGTGGGTAGTCAAATGACACCTGGAATTACAGGCAAGTTTGGTCTCGGAGAACAAAATGAAGTGGGACATAGGCTGATAGAATTTTGCCAAGACAATTCACTGTGCATAACACTCTCTTCCAGCAACCTAAAATACGACTTAATACATGGAGTTCACCAGATGGTCGACACCGAAATCAGATTGACTACATCCTTTGTAGCCAAAGGTGGCAGACATCTATACAGTCGGTAAAAACAAGACTTGGTGCTGACTGTAGTTCAGATCATGAACTTCTTATTGCACAATTTAGAATCAGACTAAAGAGAATACGGAAGACCCACAGATCAGTTAGACATGAGCTCACTAATATTCCTAATGCATATGTAGTGGAGGTGAAGAATAGATTTAAGGGACTAGATTTATTAGAAAGGGTCCCAGAACAACTATGGACAGAAGTTTGCAACATTGTTCAGGAGGCAGCAACAAAAAATGTCCCAAAGAAAAAGAAAACCAAGAAGGCAAGATGGCTGTCTGCTGAGACACTGGAAGTAGCCCAAGAAAGAAGGAAAGCAAAAGGCAACAGTGATAGGGGGAGATATGCCCAATTAAATGAAAAATTCCAGTGGTTAGCCAGAAGAGATAAGGAATTATTTTTAAACAAGGAATGTTCAGTAGTGGAAGAATAGGATAGGAAGGACAAGAGACCTCTTCAAGAAAATTAGAAATGTAGGAGGTAACTTCTTGGCAAAAATGGGTATGATCAAAAACAAAGATGGTAAGGACCTAACAGAAGCAGAAGAGATCAAGAAAAGGTGGCAAGAATACACTGAAGATCTGTATAGGAAGGATAATAATATCAGGGATAGCTTTGATGGTGTGGTCAGTGAGTTAGAGCCAGACATCCTGAAGAGTGAGGTTGAATGGGCCTTAAGAAGCATTGCTAATAACAAGGCACAAGGAGACAATGGTATCCCAGCTGAATTGTATAAAATCTTGCAAGATGATGCTGTCAAGGTGATGCATGCCATATGCCAGAAAATTTGGAAAACACAAGAATGGCCATCAGATTGGAAAAAAAACCAACTTACATCCCCATGCCAAAAAAGGGAAATCAGAAGACATCTACTTCTTGGGAGGAGAGCAATGGCAAATCTTGATAAAATAGTTAAGAGCAGAGACATCACACTGACAACAAAGGTCCGCATAGTTAAAGCAATGGTATTCCCAGTAGTAACCTATGGCTGCGAGAGCTGGACCATAAGGAAGGCTGAGCGAAGGAAGATAGATGCTTTTGAACTGTGGTGTTGGAGGAAAATTCTGAGAGTGCCTTGGACTGCAAGAAGATCAAACCAGTCCATACTCCAGGAAATAAAGCCAGACTGCTCACTTATTTATTTATTTATTTATTTATTTATTTAATTTCTATGACTGCCCATCTCCCCCCCAAGGAGGGACCCTGGGTGGTTCACAGCCACAACAACATGAATAAAATACAATAAAAAACACAATAAAAATATAAATACAATAAATATAATAAAAACCAAGTGGCAGGTGGTTCATACAGTGAAGCTAAACATATTTAAAATATTTGAGGCAGCTCTCAGAAATCAACCATCCACAAGCTTGACCACTTTCCCTCTTTCCCCAGGCCAGATCACAGAGCCAAGTTTTTTATTTTTTCCTGAAGTCCTGGAGTGAAGGGGCCTGTCTTATCTCTGGGGGAAGGATAAGGGGGCACGGCGGCTCAGCGGGTTAAACCGCTGAGCCGTTAGTCTGCCGACCAT
Organism: Charina bottae; assembly: GCA_023362775.1. Taxonomy (NCBI): domain Eukaryota; kingdom Metazoa; phylum Chordata; class Lepidosauria; order Squamata; family Charinaidae; genus Charina; species Charina bottae. Next base: position 20,884,869 of record JALMGJ010000004.1, on the reverse strand, counting down.
AAGGTCGGCAGTTCGAATCCGTGTGGCGAGGTGAGCTCTTGTCACTAGCACCAGCTTCTGCCAACCCAGCAGATCGAAAGCTAAGGCAAGTAGATAAATGGGGACCACTTATGTGGGCCAATTTGCTGGCATCCTTTCGGAGGGTCGCCCTCAGACCAAGAAGAACTGGTGATACCCCTGGATGGCGTCAGAGGAAGGCGGAGGACGGCAGATCCCGAAATAACAACTTCCTGGATGTCAGCAGCCAGCTCGGAAGCGAGGGATTCTGGGGCATGTAGTCCGACCTGCGGATGAAGAGCCGGTTCCCTCACCCCCTCCCTAACGCGCGGGTAATACATTGCTAAATATATATACTGTATATATGCTGTATAATATAATATGTATGAATTCAATGAATGTAAGCCGCCTAGAGCCCTCCGCTTAGGGACGGGATAGGCGGGGTATAAATACAATAAATAATAATAATAATAATAATAATAATAATAATAATAATGTTCCATAGGGCATGTGCCACTGCATGAAGAGGCTCGCCTCCGAGACCCTACTAGATGGAATTCTTTCATAGAGGGGATCCGCAGCATGCCCTCTCTGCAAGATCAGGCAGGACGGGACGATGTAATGGGGATGAGGCGGTCCCTCAGATTACCTGGTCCCATGCCATGTAGGGCTTAAAAGGTAATAACCAACACCTTGAATTGGACCCGGAAGCAAACTGGCACCCAATGCAGCTCACGGAGCAGAGGTGTTATGTGTGTCGATCTTGGTGCACTTAAAACTGCCCATGCGGCCGCATTCTATACCAGCTGTAGCTTCCAGATATTCTTCAAGGGTAGCCCCTTGATACATTACAGTAATCTATATGGGAGACAACCAGGGCATGAGTGACCGTTCGAAGGTCCTGTCAGTCAAGGAAAGGGCATAACTTGAGGGAATGATATTAAAAGCAAAACTGAAGTACTTTGGCCACATGAGAAGACAGGATACCCTGAAGAAGATGCTGATGCTAGGGAAAGTGGAAGGCAAAAGGAAGAGGGGCTGACCAAGGGCAAGATGGATGTATGATATTCTGGAGGTGATGGACTCGACCGTGGGGGAGCTGGGGATGGTGACGGCCGACAGGAAGCTCTGGCGTGGGCTGGTCCATGAAGTCACGAAGAGTCAGAAGCGACTGAATGAATAAACAACAAATTACACTTCTATTTAAATTACATCATTATTTATTTATTTGATTTATCACCACCCAACTCCCCCAAGAGGGACTCTGGGTGGTTTACAATCAAACATAATTAACTATACTACAAATATAAATAGAGTTAAATAAACATTAAAATAACAATTCATGGATATAATAAATATAATAAAACCAGATGGCAGTATCTTCTTTAAAACCATGGAAATGGCACTCTAGGGCAACTCTAAGGCGTTAGCCATCCCCAGGAGTGTACACTGTTCTTCCCGCCCCAGGCATGTTGACAAAACCAGGTCTTGAGTTTTTTCCGGAAGTCACTGTAGTCACTGAGGCACTGGAGGGAATTGCTAGGGAAAGTGGAAGGCAAAAGGAAGAGGGGCCGACCAAGGACAAGATGGATGGATGATATTCTGGAGGTGATGGATCTGGGGGTGGCGATGGCCAACAGGAAGCTCTGGTGTGGGCTGGTCCATGAAGTCACAAAGAGTCGGAAGTGACTGAACAAATAATTTAGTTTTGTTTTAGATTTGATTTTTGTTTTATCACAAATAGATGCAGTTACATTTGTAGATGTTTTAGAAGAGTTAAGGTTTCTAAATATGCTATCTCTCCAGTTACATACCACTGCAGACTTCATGTTATTTCCCTGTGAGTACTGATCTTATAAGAAGTTCAGATACAAGCAGAACTAATATAGCCTGGTCTGTTCTAATCACAGAAATTAGTTAAAATATGACTAATATATGGGGGTGCGATGGCTCAGTGGTTAAGATTCCCAGCTTGTCGATTGGAAGGTCTCAAGTTAGGCGGTTTGAGAACCTAGTCCCGCGTAATGGAGCAAGCTCCCGCACTCGCCCCAGCTCTTGCCAACCTAGCAATTTGAAAGCATGCTAATGCAAGTAGATAAATAGGTACCACTTCAGTGGGATGGTAACAGTGTTCCGCGCTCGTCATGCTGGCCACATGACCACAGAAGCATCTTCGGACAACGCTGGCTCTTCGGCTAACAGATGGAGATGAGCACCAGCCCATAGAGTCAGACATGACTGTGCAGGGGAAACCTTTACCTTTACTATGACTAATCTATTTGAAGATGGTTCTTTTAGCTATAAATCCAATACCTTATGGCTCAGAATATGGGTTCATTTTGTTTCACTATTATTTTTTATATATTTTGATATAATTCTATGTATCAATAGACAATCAAGAGGCATTCTGCAAAAAAAAAAAAAAAAAATGACATGCTAGATTTGACTACAGGCTTTTTCATGTGGATAAGTCCTATTGAACTTAGAAAGGCTTATTTCTAAATACATGAGGACTGCTAAATTTTATTTTCTCTGTTGTTATTTAGTTTTCCAGCTATCAGAGAAGCTAATTTAATCTAGCTATTGTGTATTGAATTTTTCTGCTAAATATGACATTACATTCTACTATTTTCTATCGTTAACCAAGGAAAGCTAACAATAAACATAAAGCATGGCAAGTATAGTATGCATTTTTCAGGAGGTTTTATTTTAATACTTTTGAATTAGGATCAAAACATTTAAAAAATCAACTTTTTATTTTTTTTATTTTTTTTCTTCCAAAATGAAACACTAAACAAACCAGCTAGCAAAAGTTTAAAAACTTTGGGAAAAAAGTCATCCCTATCATAAATCACCCCTTCATGGATCACTGCCTTGTCGTGGCGAAGGGGCTTGCGTAACTCAATGAAGTCAGGTCAAGAAGAACAGGTCATGACGGAGAGTTCTGACAAAACGTGGTCCAAAACTGGAGGAGGGAATGGCAAACCACTCCAGTATCCTTGCCAAGAAAACCCATGGACAGTATCAAAAGGCTAAAAGATATGACGCCGGAAGATGAGCCCCTCAGGTCGGAAGGTGTCCAAAATGCTACTGGGGAAGAGCGGAGGGCAATTCCGAGTAGCTCCAGAAAGAGTGAAGCGGCTGGGCCAAAGCCGAAAGGACGCTCAGTTGTGGATGTGTCTGGAAGTGGAAGGAAAGTCCGATGCTGTAAAGAACAATATTGCATAGGAACCTGGAATGTAAGATCTATGAATCAAGGTAAGCTGGATGTGGTCAAACATGAGATGACAAGATTGAACATCGACATCTTGGGAATCAGCGAACTAAAATGGACAGGAATGGGCGAATTTAATTCAGGAGACCATTATATATACTACTGTGGGCAAGAATCCCTTAGAAGAAATGGAGTAGCTCTCATAGTCAATAAAAGAGTGGGAAAGGCAGTACTGGGGTACAACCTCAAAAACGACAGAATGCTTTCAGTTCGAATCCAAGGCAAACCATTCAACATCACAGTGATCCAAGTCTATGCCCCAACCACTGATGCCGAAGAAGCTGAAGTTGACCAGTTCTATGAAGACCTACAGTACAACACCTTCTAGAACTAACACCAAAAAAAGATGTCCTTTTCATCATAGGGGACTGGAATGCTAAAGTAGGAAGTCAAAAAATAACCGGAATAACAGGCAAGTTCGGCCTCGGAGTACAAAATGAAGCAGGGCAAAGGCTAATAGAGTTTTGTCAAGAGAACACGCTGGTCATAGCAAACACTCTTTTCCAACAACACAAGAGACGACTCTACACATGGACATCACCAGATGGTCAATACCGAAATCAGATTGATTATATACTTTGCAGCCAAAGATGGAGAAGGTCTATACAATCAGCAAAAACAAGACCTGGAGCTGACTGTGGCTCAGATCATGAGCTTCTTATCGCAAAATTTAGGCTTAAATTGAAGAACGTAGAGAAAACCACTAGACCACTCAGGTATGACCTAAATCATATCCCTTATGAATATACAGTGGAGGTGAGGAATAGATTTAAAGGATTAGACCTGGTAGACAGAGTGCCTGAAGAACTATGGATGGAGGTTCGTAACATTGTACAGGAGGCAGCAACTAAAACCATCCGAAAGAAAAAGAAATGCAAGAAAGCAAAGTGGCTGACTGATGAGGCTTTACAAATAGCTGAGGAAAGAAGGGAAGCAAAAGGCAAGGGAGAAAGGAAAAGATATAAACAATTGAATGCAGAATTCCAGAGAATAGCAAGGAGAGATAAGAAGGCCTTCTTAAATGAACAATGCAAAGAAATCGAGGAAAACAATAGAATGGGGAAGACTAGAGATCTCTTCAAGAAAATCGGAGATATCAAGGGAACGTTTTGTGCAAAGATGGGCATGATAAAGGACAAAAAAGGCAGGGACCTAACAGAAGCAGAAGAGATTAAGAAGAGGTGGCAAGAATACACAGAAGAACTATACAAGAAAGATCTTAATGTCCCTGATCAATACGATGGTGTGGTCACTGACCTTGAGCCAGACATCCTAGAGAGTGAAGTCAAGTGGGCCTTAGGAAGCATTACTAACAACAAAGCTAGCGGAGAAGACAGTATCCCAGCTGAGCTATTTAAAATCCTAAAAGATGATGCTGTTAAAGTGCTGCACTCAATATGCCAACAAATTTGGAAAACTCAACAGTGGCCACAGGATTGGAAAAGGTCAGTTTACGTTCCAATTCCAAAGAAGGGCAATGCCAAAGAATGTTCAAATTACCGTACAATTGCTCTCATTTCACATGCTAGCAAGGTTATGCTCAAAATCCTACAAGCTAGGCTTCAGCAGTATGTGAACCGAGAACTACCAGAAGTGCAAGCTGGGTTTCGAAGAGGCAGAGGAACTAGAGATCAGATTGCCAACATTCGCTGGATCATGGAAAAAGCAAGAGAGTTCCAGAAAAACATCTACTTCTGCTTCATTGACTACGCTAAAGCCTTTGATTGTGTGGACCACAACAAACTGTGGCAAAGTCTTAAAGAGATGGGAGTACCAGACCACCTTACCTGTCTCCTGAGAAACCTGTATGTGGGTCAAGAAGCAACAGTTAGAACCGGACATGGAACAACCGACTGGTTCAAAATTGGGAAAGGAGTACGACAAGGCTGTATATTATCACCGTGCTTATTTAACTTATATGCAGAGTACATCATGAGAAATGCCGGGCTGGATGAATCACAAGCCGGAGTTAAGATTGCCGGGAGAAATATCAACAACCTCAGATATGCAGACGATACCACCCTAACGGCAGAAAGTGAAGAGGAACTAAAGAGCCTCTTGATGAGGGTGAAAGAGGAGAGTGCAAAAGCTGGCTTGAAACTCAACATTAAAAAAACCCAGATCATGGCATCTGGTCCCATCACTTCCTGGCAAATAGAAGGGGAAGAAATGGAAGCAGTGACAGATTTTATTTTCTTGGGCTCCAAGATCACCGCAGACGGTGACTGCAGCCATGAAATTAAAAGACGCTTGCTCCTTGGGAGGAAAGCTATGGCAAACCTAGACAGCATATTAAAAAGCAGAGACATCACCTTGCCGACAAAGGTCCGTATAGTTAAAGCTATGGTTTTTCCAGTAGTAATGTATGGCTGTGAAAGTTGGACCATAAGGAAGGCTGAGCGCCGAAGAATTGATGCTTTCGAACTGTGGTGCTGGAGAAGACTCTTGAGAGTCCCTTGGACTGCAAGTAGGTCAAATCAGTCAATCCTAAAGGAAATCAGCCCTGACTGCTCATTGGAAGGACAGATGCTGAAGCTGAAGCTCAAATACTTTGGCCACCTAATGCGAAGAGAGGACTCACTGGAAAAGACCCTGATGCTGGGAAAGACTGAAGGCAAAAGGAGAAGGGGACGGCAGAGGATGAGATGGTTAGATAGCATCACCGATGTAAGGAACATGAATTTGAGTAAACTCCGAGAGACAGTGGAGGACAGGAAGGCCTGGCGTGCTATGGTCCATGAGGTCACGAAGAGTCGGACACGACTAAATGACTGAACAACAACAAATCATAAATCATCACTTTGATTTTGATGAAGACTTTGGAAACCACTTTGAAATGACCTGCTGAGTAAATAATAATAAATATTGTCAAGAAACAAAGTTTTAAAGATGGCTTTATTTCTACTGGATGATCGAGTAATAATCCATCAGTGTTGACTTGAAATGTTCTTTACCCATCCTTGAGTCAAGAATTAAAAAAATGTTGTTTCCATAATAGTCTTATCTGGTCTTAGCATCCAATCTTTAGCTGGAAAGAGAAGAAAGATAGCAACAACATGAAGACATGGCAGGGAATGAATGAATGAATGAATGAATGAATGAATGAATGAATGAATGAATGAATATATTCTGTATGTATCTGTGTGTGTCTGTGTGTATACACATACACACACACACACACACACACACACACACACACACAGAGTATATATATATAAAAATTCCCTTCTCACCCATATGGGTGGTATGTGTCTTCCTCAACCTTGGGTCCTCTACCAGAGGCCTGGGAGTTTGAGGGTTCTGCACAGTATCTTAGCTGTTCCTAGCACTGCACTCTTCTGGACAGAGAGCTCTGATGTTGTTCCCGGGACCTATTGGAGCCACTCTCCCAGATTAGGAGTCACAGCACCGAGTGTTCCTACAACCACTGGGACCTCTTTGGCCTTCTAGTTCCTCCTTCAGGTGCTGGTACTTCTCCAGCTTCTCATACTCCTTCTTTCTGATGTTGCTGTCACTTGGCACCACTATATCTATCACTACCGCTGTCTTCTGTCCTTGTCTACTACCACAATATCTGGTTGCTTGGCCAGTACCTGCCTGTCTGGTTCTGGAAGTCCCACAGGATCTTAGCCCTGTCATTCTCCATGACCTTCTGTGGAAACTCCCATCTGGACCTGCGAGGGACTAGCCCATACACTGTGCAGATGTTCCTGTACACAATGCCAGCTACTTGGTTATGCCGTTCAGTGTATGCTGTTCCTGTCTGCATCTTACACCCTGCCACGATGTGTTGGACTGTCTCTGAGGCCTCTCTGCACAGTCTGCACCTTGAGTCCTGTCTAGTGTGGTAGACCCCTGCTTCTATGGATCGGGTGCTTTGTGCCTGTTCTTGTGCTGCTATGATCAGTGCCTCAATGCTGTCTTTTAGTCCAGCCCTTTCCAGCCACTGGTGTACTCCTGGATGCTCTGGGTCTAATCCAGGACAGTGGCTTTGACATGGACGAGACATGGACAAGACAAGAGAACCTGGAATAGATAGATGATAGATGATAGATAGACAGACAGACAGACAGACAGACAGACAGACAGACAGACAATTCAATTAATATTTATTCGGTCAATGACCAGCAACATACACTTAATAAAAATAACAGATACAAGTGACTAAATCTTATAAGTACGACTATATATAGGGAGCAGTAAGTTAAGAGAATTATACTATAAGAGAACCTTCATAGACATATACTATAACGTATAAAATCCTATACTATAATAACATTTTAATTTAACTAAACATTAAATGAACATTCTATTACTGCTATATTATAAAATATTATAAAATGAGTATCCACAGAAAATTATTAAAAATAATTAAACAGGATATTAGTAAAAATATAAGCGCAAATAAAAATCCCTATTTCTTTATCTGATTTTGCCTCATTATTATTGCGGCAGCACAAAATTTAGCTACTACACGGGTAACACTTGGATTTGAATCTTGTAAAAGATGGTTCTCATAAAAACTATCTGATCTCCCTGAAAATCTTTCTATTAGGGGATAGATGTATTTTGATCTAATATCCCTATAATATTTGCAACGTAATAAAACATGAGAGATATTTTCAACCTCCTCTATACCACATGTGCAGGTTCTCTCTGCTAGTGGGGTTTTATTATATCTACCTTGCAGGACTGCTGATGGAAGGATATTAAATCTAGCTTTAAAAAATGCTATTCTAATCTTAGGAAAGGTTAGGTCTTTCAAATAGCCTGCTGGTTCCCATGTGCCCCATCTTATCCAATTTCTACTATGAATAGGTATCCTATTAACTTCTAACTGGAATTCCATATCATTTATTCTATTGTTAACCAATTGTTTGGCTTGATCGTAGTCTAATGATTTTAAGAATAATGGGGAAAACCCATACAGAGCCAGCTTATGTTCTATCGCCTGTTTCCAGGGAGAAGAAAAATTATCAGTCAGGACTAGTGGGGTCAATCCAACTGGGAAGAATTGAAGTTTCATCCAAAAAGTTAGCATCATCTTCCAGGCCCTAACCTGAATTTGAGGCATTCCTGTTTCTAATCTCAGCTGGGCATTTGATGTTCCTCTAGGTGCAGCTAAAATTGATCTTAGGAATTTTGTTTGTACAATTTATTGTGATTCTTTCTTCAAAAAAATTCCTGTTTGTGCCAGACAGACAGACAGAGCATGTTTATTCTGTAGTTAGGTGTGCAGGTTCAAAAAAGCCTTTTGTTATCCCTAAATTATTTACAAATATAATAACACATTAGAATGATTTGTTGTTGTTGTTTAGTCATTTAGTCATGTCCGACTCTTCATGACCTCATGGACCATAGCACGCCAGGCCTTCCTGTCCTCCACTGTCTCCCGGAGTTTACTCAAATGATACAGTACAGTAATTGGGATTCTTGTCATAGGCTGCAAATCACTAATTGACATCATGTTCTCCAATGAAACAAAGATCTCTGCTTCTGGTTATACCATAGCAGTCTCATATGTGGGTGTATGATTGAACTAGTGAAGATAAACAGAAATGTAGTTGGATTTTAAGATACCAGTGTTACTTTGAAATTTTGTGTCTTTCAAGACAAAGGAAAGACTTAATGTTGAATAATATTCTGAAATCATAATTTGCCTATCTGATTATATAACTCATAGAGAACTCATATACTGTAGATTTTTTTCTCTCTTGTAAAGGGTTCTTCCCTTGTCAACTTCATAAAAAAAGTTTCACGGTAGTGTTGGCTGAAGTCTTCTGAGACATGGTCCTGTTGTAAAAATCTGCATTGACAGCACATAATAAGCCTTTGGCTATTACATTAAAATGTCAGAATGTTTCTGTAAATAAAACATGATGATGTCAAACTGGTAGAAATCTGTTAAGCCAGAGCTAGAATGTATTATTTTATTTATACAAATGTTATATACTGCCTAATTCCATATGCGTATGGTGCTTGACAATCAGAGCAAGCAAAACAAACAATATATTATCAGCATTAAACACTCTGCATTATTAAAAAGGTCTTCAGTGTTTTTTAAAGGCTAAAGAAGTTGGGAGTATTCTGTATCTCAGAAGGCAGATTGTCAGGGGAGTCAGCCACTGAAAAGGCACACTGTTGAGCCCCCAAGTTCCTCACTTCATGTGGGGTAAGTAGTGTAAAAATGCCCTTTTTCGGGGAAGCATGGGATGGGCGGGATCTGGCTAGGAAGTGTTTTGTTGGCACCTGGATACTAAGCCATGTAGAGATTAAAGGCAATCACTAGTACAGAGCTTTCCAAACGGTGTGTTGCGACACAAAAGTGTGTGGCCACACACAGCGTGGTGCGTCGCCACACCACCCGGCAGCGGCGGCGCACGCGCGTCCACGGTGGCCGCCATGCACGCGCGCGCTTCCGCACGCCCCCCGCACCGCCGCATGCTGCTTTGTGCCGTTGCCGCACGCGCCGCCGCACACCCCCCCACGCCGTCGCCGTGCACGCGCCGCCGCTGCCGCTGGTGTGTCGCCAGCAGCAGCACTTTGGAAAGCCCTGCACTAGTAGTTTGAATTGGATCTGGAAGCAACCTATACAGCAACTGTAGCATAGGTACACTTTCTTCACAACCTTCTCTAAAAAGAGAAGATTGTAGATTGGCAGATAGTTGACAAAATGTCTGGATCCAGAGATGGCTTCTTAAGGAATGGGTGAACCCTCCTTCAAGACAGCTATAATCATTCCATCCCTTAAATGCTCATAAGTCACATCTTGAATCCAGCCACATACTGTATGTCTGCATAGTGACACAGTCAGACAGACCAACAGCCTAGCTGTTCACTGTGATTCCAGCAACAAGATCCAGGAACAGAGGGAGAACCACTTTCAGGCAACAGGACAGTTAGTACACCAATAGCTGCCCAATCTTGCCCATAAGGCCCAATGTAATATACAGATAATTATATTCAGCCACCTGGGGTTAGTACTTCTAGTCATTGCCAAGATCACTTGAATACTCCCCCACTCTCATTTTGCAACCACTGCATTGAGGCTGCTGGAGCATCTGGATACCTGGTGGGCAAGTCTTGAAAAGGCTACATTCAATCAAGTCTTCATGGTGCAAGTCAGATGCTTATCCAGTACCGCATTGTGGAGGAACAAAGTCCTATTGAGCATGGATCTGGCATTCACTAACAGCAACCTGGGGCTATGGCACCCATTAATCTTGCTGCTGGAACAAGGTTGAAGGGTTGGAATTAGGACCTGCACCAAATTGCTGGACCACCTTAACCTGGAACAGCTTGCCCAACAGCTTCCATCATACTTCTTATGGCCTATCACCATGGGAGTACAGCTTCAACCTTATTAGCTTCCTGAGACTCCCATACTCCCTACTCAATCATCCCACTTGGAGCAACCCAAGAGTCACTGCTGTGAGATAGGAAGTCATATAAATATTATATACTGTAAGTAGGTATAAATAAATAAATCCCCTCAAAATACTTCCATTCCATCCCTGTACAGACTCCTGCTTCATTCACCCACATAACCACCGTATCACAGTCCCATCATATCATCAGAACCTTCCTATCATTTGCAACCCACTCTGCCTTCCTCAAGGCCTTTTCTCATAAGGCCAAACACACAACAGTAGCTGTTGTGGGTCTTCTGGGCTGTGTAGCCGTGTTCTGGAAGTTGTGGTTCCTAACGTTTCGCCAGCATCTGTGGCCAGCATCTTCAGAGGGCAGGAGCACAGATAGAAGCAAAATCTCTGTGCCCAGGTAGAGTGGGAATGTTCTATTTATAGAGCTAAATTATAGGAGATTAGGTGGGGTTTTTTGTTGTGTTGAAATGTTAACGAGTGGCTGATGAGCGTGATTAGCATGTTCATTGTGAGAAGTATTCCCATGTCCTGGTGGTTGGACTGAGTTCGTTGACCTTTTGCAGGCTGTGTTTTTCAGGACTGGTAGCCAGGTTTTGCTAATTTTTAAACTTTCTTCTTTTTTATTGTAACTGTGCTGGTGTTTGTGAATTTCAATGGCTTCTCTGTATAATCTGGTGTAGTGGCTTTTGGTGTTGTCCAATATTTCTGTGTTTTCAAATAGGATTTTGTGTCCCGTTTGCTTGAGAGCATGTTCAGCTACTGAAGATTTTTCTGGTTGCTGTAGTCTGCAGTGTCTTTCATGTTCTTTTATCCTGGTGTGAATGCTTCGTTTTGTGGTTCCGATGTATACTTGTCCACAGCTGCATGGTATGCGGTATACTCCTGCAGCGGTGCGGGGGTCCCTTTTGTCTTTTGCTGATTTTAGCATTTGTTGTATTTTTCTGGTGGGTCTGAAGACTGTTTGAAAGTTGTGTTTTTCCATCAGTTTTCCCATGCGGTCAGTGACTCCTTTGATGTAGGGCAGGAATACTTTGTTTGTGGGGGGCTGTTTTTCTTCAGTTGGATGTTGTTTTCTTGGTTTGATGGCTCTTTTTATTTCATTCTTGGAATAGCCATTTGCCTGTAGGACCCAATTCAGATGGTTAAGTTCATTGTTGAGAAATTGGGTTTCACAGTTTCGATTAGCACGATCCACCAAGGTTTTGATCATGCCTCTCTTTTGTCGTGGGTGGTGATTGGAATTTTTGTGTAGATATCGGTCCGTATGGGTGGGTTTTCTGTATACTTTGTGTCCTAGTTTGAGGTCCGGATTGCGTATGACCAGCGTATCTAAAAATGGAAGTTTGCCATCAGTTTCTTTTTCCATGGTGAATTGTATATTGGGGTGGATGCCGTTTAGGTGGTCCAGAAATTTCTCCAGTTCTTCTTCAGTATGACTCCAAATTGCGAAGGTGTCATCCACGAACCGGAACCAGACTGTTGGTGTAATGGGTGCCGATTCCAAAGCCTGTTTTTCAAAGTGTTCCATGTAAAAGTTTGCTATGACTGGGCTCAGGGGGCTTCCCATGGCAACGCCATCCATCTGTTCGTAGAACTCATTCTCCCATTGAAAGTAACTAGTTGTTAGGCAGTGTTGAAATAAAGCTGTAATGTCTTCTGGGAAGATTTGCTTGATGAGTGCCAGGGTGTCCCTTACTGGCACCTTGGTAAACAGGGAGACCACGTCAAAGCTGACCAGTTTGTCCGTGTGGTTGAGTTTTAGGGTGCTGATTTTGTTGATGACCAAGTTTACCAAGGTGCCAGTAAGGGACAATACACACAACAGTAGATTTCCCCTGTACTCTCTCTCTTTCTCTGGGTAGATGGCATCTTCATTGGTTGTGGACACATTGCTCTCATAGATCCCTCCTCGTGCTCCTGCTTCTTCTTCACATTCTTAGTGCTTTCCAACCCACAGACTGCAGGTCTTTCTGGGGTTTCCTCATGCTGGAAGATGTAATCCAATCATCTGTCTGTTTTTTTTCTTATTCTTAATTCCAGAATATATTATTATACATCTTTCTCTACATATGACTTCTGTTCCTTGTACACCAACATGTATACACATACATTGTCCTCCACAAACTACTTAACCCTTCCTTCCTCACTCCAATTAACAAAATTACCTCAAAGCCCTCACTTTCATGCTGATGGTCACTACTCTCTTATTTATTATTTTGTTAACATGTAAAAAAGTTATTCCAATATAAATTTGGAGTAGAATATTACAGGAATTGGTGCTATTCCCCAAAGCAAAAGGTGATCAAATTCATTGCAAGCAAAACACATTTTTGTTGGGTATGTTGTTTCTCAACTGTAGTTACTATGGCCAACTGACCATCTTGGTAATTTAGGAGCTGGAACCACAATTACTAGAAAAGAGAGAGAAATGCCAGAAAGTGGAAAGTAGACTGACAGTTTCATATGCTCCTGATTTCCTCCATTTGTTTAAGGTTTAAGGTTTTATTAGTTTGGGGCACACATGCACTGTGCCTGTATTCATACTGGGTAGGGGAAACAAAGATGAGAGTCTATATTTCATGTGGCACTGATATGGCAAAAATATTTAAAGTTTGAAAATTGCCACCAGACTCAACAGTACTCAGTGTTTACATTCCTGGATTCTGATGCCACAAAGAGGAACTTTCTTTGCTCACTGTCTGAAATCACATGAAGAACTCAGATAAATGCATGCTCTAAATATGTTTGCCAAAAGTGGCAGATGGTAATAGTCCCATAACAGGTGTTATAGGATGCAACTCAAGGAAGAGGAAGATAGAAGCAGATAATGAGGAGGGGTGTATGGTAGGACCATTACCATTAACTCTCCAAGTTGTCCTCATGGTATGATGAGAGAAAAGCCCATTGCTAAACACACTCATTTTTTTTTTTGAGTGAGCTCACTGCAAGTTGAAAGGAAATGACTTTGAGAAGCTAATTTGGGGCCTGCTGAATATGGTATCCAGGAAATATACAAATGGTGGAATTTGCACTTTCTGGATTTTTGTGGTGTGGTTCACAAATCAGAAACATGTACACAATACACAAATGTGCATGTTAGGAAACAATATGCACACAACCACAAAGAGTTTTCAAAATCCTTGTTTTCCCATGGAAAACTTGTTTGCCAAAGAAAAGCTTGCCCTAAGAAAGATGGGTACAAAAATACATCTTATTATGAGAAGTGTAGAAAAATGCAATCATGCAAAAAGGAAGGAAGGAAGGAAGGAAGGAAGGAAGGAAGGAAGGAAGGAAGGAAGGAAGGAAGGAAGGAAGGAAGGAAGATCAGTAGGTTTTATATCAACTACAATTATTTAAGTGAGAAACTTGGTGAAAACAAAATTGACACAGTCATCCAACTTCAAGATTATTTCTAGCCTCTTAGTAAGTATATGTTTATGATGTAGATTATATACTGTATATTTGTCACAGCCACACTTTACAATTGTGGTATGTCTTTACACACACAGAGAGATAGATACTTCACTGATGTGAATTAGAAAAGAACGATGGTTTCAGTTTCTCTTCCTACAGCTGCCCTTTCACTTAGGGACTTTCTGATTTATTCTTCTTCTTCTCTGCTCAACCAGTTGTTCAGCTGTTCTTCTTTCTTTTCTTCCTCCCTCTTTTCTTCATTGCTTATTTAAACTTTTCCATCCACTCATTCTTTATTTTGTTTTAGACTCCCTTTTCCCCTTCTTCTTCCTTATTACCAGTTCTTCGATTCTAGCTCCTCTTTGCTTGGTAGCCATCTCAATTTCGGTTTTATCCCCTCTATTTAGGAAAATATTTAATATTTTCCCATATTCCCTCTATTTAACTGCAGAATTATATATTTTCCTTTCCCTCTCATTTCTTGTGTTGATTTGCTTCTTTTGGGATGGAGTGGAGGGTCATATGAACCCTTCTGTGCATTCAATGAAGTTCTAGAGGGAAGTTGGGTGCCACTGAAACTACTTTCACCAACCACTACTGCATTCTTCCCATTTAGAAGCTCTCCATGCAGACATCCTCATGTCCTGGACATACACCATGTAAGAGACTCTGTCCACCCAGAGTCTACTGCCGTAGAGATGGGCGGTGATAAATCTGAATAATAAAAAAAATAAGAATAATAAAGAGAGGTAGTCCTACAAAGTTCTGACGATGAGCCAGCGTAGATTGTGTGGCCCAGAAGGGAATCATCTATGGAAAGGTCCTTTTTTATTCCACTTCACCACTTGTTCTTTTACATTGTAATTTAAATTTAATGGCACCAGGGGGCCTAGTTAATAGTCTTACAGTTATGGGGTTGTGGACTTGATTCTCTATTCCTTTCCTCAGAACATGTAAATGAATAACAGCTTCTCAAACAGAAAATAAGGAGACTGTATTTTCTTATCTTTTTATTTTATGTTTCGGCAGCTGTTACCATTATTATTATTTTTGTCTCTCAATTTTATTTTGAATGATGAAAATTTCCACTTGAGTATTCAGAAAGCTCCATAATGGGGCATTTGGCTGCACTAAAATACACTAATGCTGACTTCAGTATTGAAAAGAATTGAGCATTGTGGGAATAAGATTACACAAACCTCCTAATGAGAAGGTTTCTTTCAAAAAAGAAAAAAAATAATTAGTCAAATCCTCTTTATTTATTTTATTTTTATTTTATTCAATTTATATGACCGCCCATCTCAACAAACAATTGTCATTTCACCTAAACAGAATCACCTACCCACACACAAAGATAAAATTGGAATTATAATTCCCTATGCAAAAACCTTTATATGCCAAATATAGTGAATATTTGCCTAGAGAAAAGAAAGTTAGTGCTTTTAGACTATTTTTGAATCACTGCACCCTTTCTCTTGAATAACATTCCCCCGGAGATCTGACAAGCTGCAACCCTGTAAGAAAAACAGTTAAAACCTGGTTATCTCAGCAGGTCTTTGTGGTGGACACAAATTGAGATAGGCTTCACCTGTTATATGGATTTTCATTGTATGTTGTCAGCAATGTTCCTTTGCATATGAAGATATTACTATCTTTTGTTAATGTTTTGGTATTTTACATTGTATGTGTTTTAATTCTGTTTAGGTCTGGTAAGATTGTAAGCTATTCTGAATCAGTAATGATTGGCATATAAACCTAGTAAATCAATACAATCACTTTGAGAATGACTTCTTTCATAAATAAAACTGATGTAGTCTGTAATAGCATTTAGGCCGCATTAAATAGGATTCAAGATCAATAAGAGTCAGTACCATTGTGCTAAAGGCAGGCTCACATGAGTCAAATTATGACCCCATCCTTAGCATAATTATTAGGCATTTACGCTATTAAATCTGATCCAGGCATGTGATTTGGAATGCTGGAAACAGCCAAGTCAGATTTGAGACAATAAATCAACAGTGCCATCTGGCTCAATAGCTAGATCTGGGGTAAAATTCAGAAAAGCACAGCACTGAACTGATCAGGTTTGGACCTAGTTTGTCATCATCATTGGCGATCACTCGTAGCCGAGTAAGATTGTCTTCCAAAGGTAAAATTTTAACAGTGGATCCGTAAGTGGCTATAAAGGCCAATTCTGGATCCGCACAACCTCCCACAGTGAGGGCATAGGTTTCCAGGTGGGAGACGGTCATGATGAGGGTTTGCCTGACGTGCCTTCCTTTTAGCTCTTTTCTCCCTTTCGCCCTGTACTCGTGCTTCTTCAAAGTCCATAGCGCCATTAATAAAGGATGACCTCCAATTGAAACACTCATGAGTTAGGGCTTCCCAGTTCTCAATGCTGATATTACATTTTTTTAAAATTAGCTTTGAGAGTGTCTTTGAATCTCTTTTGCTGTCCACCAATATTCCATTTTCCATTCTTAAGTTGGGAGTAAAGTAGCTGCTTTGGAAGACGATCGTCAGGCATTCGAACAACATGGCTGGTCCAGCGAAGTTGATGTTGGATGATCATTGTTTCAATGCTGGTGGTTTTTGCTTCTTCTAATACACTAACATTAGTCCGCCTATCTTCCCAAGTACTTTGCAGAATTTTTCGGAGGCAGCGTTGATGGAATCTTTGAAGAAGTTGGAGGTGGCGTTTGTAGAGGGTCCATGTTTCACAGGCGTACAGAAGGGTTGGTAGTACAATGGCTTTGTAAACAAGCATTTTGGTCTCCCTGTGAATGTCCCGATCCTCAAACACTCTACGCTTCATTCGGGAGAAAGCTACACTCGCAGAGCTCAGGCGATGCTGAATTTCAGCGTCGATGTCGGCTTTTGTAGATAGATGGCTGCCGAGATAAGAAAAGTGGTCGACATTTTCTAGTGACACACCTTTAAGCTGGATTGATGGTGCTGCGGAGGGATTGGTTCGAACTTGCTGGTAAAGCACTTTGGTTTTTTTAATGTTAATCGAGAGGCCGAGCTTTTCATATGCTTCTGCAAAGATGTTTAGGATAGTTTGAAGATCTTCCTCGGAGTGTGCACAGACTACGTTATCATCAGCATATTGAAGTTCTATAACAGAAGTTGTAATTACCTTATTTTTTGCTTTCAGCCTACTAAGATTAGAAAGCTTTCCATCTGTTCTATATATAATTTCTACAGCAGTAGGGAGTTTCTCTTCAACAAGGTGTATAATCATAGCGATGAAGATAGCGAATAAGGTTGGAGCAATAAGATATCCCTGTTTAACGCCGGATTCCACTTTAAATGGATCGCTTTGAGAGCCATTGTTATTCAGGATTGTTGCCATCATGTCGTCATGGAGTAGCCACAAGATGTTCACAAATTTATCAGGGCATCCGATTTTCAGAAGGATGGTCCAGAGCGCAGTACGATTTACAGTATCGAAAGCTTTAGTCAGATCAATAAACGCCATGTACAGAGGGCGGTTTTGCTCCTTGCATTTTTCTTGAAGCTGTCGTGCAGTGAAGATCATATCAACTGTTCCCCTGGAAGGGCGGAAGCCATTTTGCGTTTCAGGGAGGATGTCTTCTGATACAGATAGGAGACAGTTTGCAATGATCTTTGCCAGGATTTTGCCTGCTGTGGCTAGAAGGGAGATGCTTCAATAGTTTCCACAGTCTGTTCTATCACCCTTTTTAAAGAGAGTGATAATTATGGCATCCCTAAAGTCTGCTGGAATCTCCTCCCTCATCCAGATTTTATTGATGAGCTTATGAAGTTGTTGTGTAAGTTCAGGCCCGCCTTCTTTAAAGACTTCAGCAGGAATCCCATCAGGTCCACTAGCTTTGTTACTTTTCATTTGTTTAGTGGCTTTACTGACTTCCTCCAAACTAGGGGGTACTGCAAGCTCATTTCTTATTTGTTTTTGCGGGATTTGCAAGAAGACTTCATCAGCCACAGTAGAGTGACAATTAAGGAGATTGTAGTAATGCTCTTTCCAGCGCAGTGCAATAGACTCTTTGTCCTTTAGAAGTTTAGCACCATCTACTGAGCGTAAGGGATTTGTACCATGGTTTGTTGGTCCATAGATGGCCTTTATGGCATTAAAAAAGCCCCGTGCATCATGAGCATCTGCAAAATGTTGGGTTTCTTGGGCTTTTTTTATCCACCATATGTTATTAAGTTCTCTAGTTCTTCTTTGGACTTCTGCCTTTGCACTGGCGTAGATTTTTTTTCTTAACGGCACAGTTAATATCTTTTTGCCATATCTGGAAGGCTTTCCTTTTCTTGTCAATAATATGTTCAATCTCACTATCGTTCTCATCAAACCATAGTAATTTAGTTTGTACTAAATGAGAGACCACCAGGACATTTGAGGGTTGTATGACTGGGAAATTAAAAATAATCCTACAAGAAGACAAGCACAAACCCGTTCTGTGCTGTTGCCAAGATAACTATGTAAATGTTTTGATTCAGTCACCAAGAACCAAGCTAATCTCAAGGAAGCCTTTATCTTTATTGTATCATTATTGCCTAATAGTCTCAGTCTCTCTCTCTCTCAGCAGAATGGGACAAAATTCAAGCCTAAATTCAAAGTTATAAGAGGATGAAGCAGGGCAAATTTCTAATGACTCAGGACAATAGTTTCCAATATGCTGCTTTGTGAGCCATTTTTGATAATTTTAAAAACAACTAGAGAAGCCACATGAAACCATAAGCAACCTCTTCAAACGAATAAAAGTCACAAGGGAGGAAGAAAACAACAAGACACTACCGTTCCTGGATATCCTCATCAGCAGAGGTAAAAATGGCAAGTTAGAAACACAAATCTATTGAAAACTAGCAGTCAGAATTCCAGAACACATCCTCTCCCAGATAAGCAGGGATTAACACCAGACAAACAATCAAGCAGAAAACAATACCCTAATCAGGGAACTACCAAGGAGGAAACCACACCCCCACCAACACTGGTAGGGCAAGCTACTGTATATAAACAGGGAGCAAATCCCACACTCACTAGCAATGATGATGTTACCTAGCCGGGTAATGAAATGTCTGCAAGCAAACAACCAAGCTCACAGAGCACCAAGGACTCCACAGTTCAACCCTGAGCTACATATATTCTCTTCTATTGGAGATAGATTAGATGGATGGATGGATGGATGGATGGATGGATGGATGGATGGAGAGATTTTTGTAAAAAGAAGAGCACTGTTCTTAAAAATGATGAAGGTCCTTCCTGAACTGAGGTATAAGACTTTTAATTATTTATATATTTATTTATTATTCCAATTTATCCCTGCCCATCTCCACAACAGTAGATTCTGGGCGGTTTACAACATCAACTTTTATCTTACTTGTATTTTTTCCAGAAAATAAATCAGGTCAGTTGGTTATCAGTCACAAAGTATCAGTATATATAACTAAAGTGTAAAAGAAATGTGGGCAAAGCTGAGGGTGTGGAACAAATGGCAGAACTGCAGATTTCACTTTCCTGTCCCACACCTTGGACTATAATTATTTTCCCACTATGGATTTACAGGATCTTCTAAAGTCATCCAAACATTAAAATGAGGACAGTCTTTATCCTTCAGTGAAGGTTAGATGAGGCTATGGAAACACTATATGTCACTATAATGGGGAAATGTAACAAAGAAAGTTGGTCTATTCACAAGGCTCATACTAATTTGAGGGTGGATTTGTTGATTATGGCAAGTGCTCTTTCTCTCTCTTGAGAAACATTTTGCATACACTCCAGTTCTTTTTTTTTTCTGGGATTCCTGCTATTGTATCATCCTTCACAGCATGCCACTTTAATATAATTTTCCTGTTACAACCTTGTGGTCCAGGTTTCATTTGAATCCTATGCATAGCCCTTTTAATTATCTCTATTTTAACCCTCTTGATTTGATCTAAATTACTTTTATGGATGAGTACATGCATGGTAAGACATCTTTGTGCTTACAGATAAGGAAACAGGGAGAACTTGAATATAAATGATTATTTCATGCATGGTTTATTTATTATGTTTAATCTGCTAATACCTGGGAAACTTATAAATTATAATTGTACAGAAGATTTTTTCAAAATTAAAATTATTACACTAGAGTTTAAGAAACTATACATTCTGAAATTCTCCTCTCTATACAATTAATCAAAGCAGAGTCATCTGGTCCTTCTTTCCATTTGGTCACCTCGATATCTATCAACAATACTAGGATAATTATTTCTTCTTCCACATGTCACATGCCTAGATTTTAGTTTAGGACACAAAAAAACCTTCAATTTATTTTGAAAAGAGGAATTGTCAGCTTCCTGAATATTAGCGTTGTATTTGGAAGCAGAAAAAGAGATGTTCAGTGTTCGTACACTGACAGGATTTTCATACTTCCTGAATTGTGATTGGATTCCATTGTGTATGTCATATACAATTGTACATTGTGCCCATTCAATGCCCGGAACTGGCTATTGTGAATCATTCCATGCTATTTTTCATTGTTCCCCATTCAAAAGCTCAGATCAAACCATGGATATGTTCAAAAGCGCACACCTAATGGTGCTTTGAATTACTGCTCCACAAATGATGTAATCATACAATACACTGTTCTTTAAATCACTACTTTTTTAAAAAAAGCAGATCCATTAAATCTGTTTGTAAACCTTCTGCTTGCTGAGACCAATTATCAACATCAAATATGCAATTGCCATGTTGGGAATGGAAAATTATAGCTATTCACAGCAGTCTTAATTTTAGGTCACTGGCAAATGCAGATTGGGACATTTTTAGAAGAGGGTCAATGATCTCTCTCCCACAGGCATACATAAAAAACTTTTCAAACCATTCAGGTATTAATCCATCATTGCTAATTCTGCCCATCCAATCTTCGATAGCTCAAAGTTTGGCTAAATTATTTTACACTGAAAAGATGAATTCAAATAATTACTCTAATGGAAATAATGAAAAACTGGCAGCCAAGCACTGTTGCTACATTGTTCTGACCTTCAACAAATGATATGGAGCACAATAATTCCTACTGAGATCACCTGAAGAATGTCTCACTGAAATTAATGAGTCTTCTTGTAATAGATGTACAGGTAGTCCTCATTTAGCAATGCCAATTGGGACTGGAAACTCCATTGTTAACTGATGCAGTCATATATGGAAAACCATGTGACCATGCCACTTACCAACAGCAGTTCTGGCAGTCCCAGTTGCCATCATTAAATGAGGACCATGCGGGTCATTAAGCAAGGACTTCATATGACCGCAATTTGTGACTTCCTCCTGGCTTCCCCATTGACTTTGCTTGTGGGAAGCCAACAGGGAAAGTCACAAATTGTGATCATGTGACTGTGGGACGCTGCGACAGCTATAAGTACAAGGCCTGGTCATAACTACCACTTGTCCAGCACCAATCATAATTTTGAAAGGTTTCTGAATGAGTGGTCATTAAATAAGGATTAAATTAAAGTTCCCCGTTGGGGGAGATGGGCGGTTATATAAATTAAATTTAAAAATTAATAAAATAAAATAAATAAATAAATGTAATTGATAATTACTTAACAAATTCCCATCATTTTTTCTTACTCTTAACAATCTTCCATCTGTATATGGGAATATATCAGTAAATAATCTATATAATATTTGGAGAAAATAACCTCTACTAGTTCATATTACATGTGACTTTTAAACTTGCATTTAGTAAAAACCATCGTGAATAGTAGAAACTCAAACTGAAATCTCAATGGCATACTTCTTATTGTAACACTTTTCTTGTAATGTGTTCTTTGGTCATGTTGTGTTTTTTCTTTTCTTTTAATGTTATTTTCTGGGTCACTAGAGCATGGCCTCTGGGCAGTCTTGTGGAAGGCACATGTGCACAGACATCCCTACTAATGCTATCTAATTTGGTCTCCACACCCTCTCCTCCAGAACTTTGTTGCACACTCCCAGCAACTCTGGGAACAGCTGACCAGGCATGCTCCCACCAGCTTCTTTACTCTAGAGAAATCTTCTCAATCATTGATTTACCAGGATGGACGCAAGTGGCAAACCCTTCCTTCACTAGCTCGCACTGTGTGGGGTGCTAAAGGCTAGATCTTTTTCCTAGGAGGAGCACCACAGGTTCCTTATGAATTGCATATCATAAAGTCAGGCACCCAGAAGAAAGTTGAACAGAAAAATTAAAAACAGAAAGAATGGACAATTGTATTCTGAAGTGGTTGATCTCAATCACTATTTGCTGTGCTAATCCGAGCTTCTTGTCCAAAGTTCCTAAATTCCATTACAGTTACTGTTGGCTGGGGTTTGCCCTTACCTGGATTTCAGGCAGACTTGGAGATGAAAACTCAGTGTCAAAAGAGAGAGAGAAATGGAAGGCTGACACTTCTTCTTATAAAAATCCACCTAAGTGGGGAAACATACCCTTCTGTTTGACTCCTCACAAATTCTTTAATGCTTTCAGGATCTGAATGTCTTGAAAAGAATTTCCTCACAGTCCATATAGCATATACTGTGATGTTATAAGTGATAAATCATGAAAACAAAACATTCACATTTTCTCCAAGGAACCTTACTTTGGAATATACTGCAAGTCTGTCTGCCATGTCCTTCATGCAGAATTTTAAAAATATGAAACTTAAAATCCTCACTGGAATGAATTCCTTAGAGGAAAATAAAACAAAATAAAATGAAGCAAATTCACCTGATAGGCACACATAGATTTGCAACAGAGCAAATCTGAAGAATACAGCTAGTTCTGCCAAGCATAGCTGTGTGTTACTCTGGATTCAGTTTCAAGAACCATGAAGTGTGGGGAGAGAGCCTGCAGTTAAGTTGGCTTGTGAATTCTTGTGCAAGCCAATAACTCTCCTGAAACGCAATACACTGTGAGATATGCAACAGCTTCCATATCCTGGCATTCTTCAAATGTGCTCTACCAATTCCTATTACTTCTAGACAACATAGAAAAAAATGATTGATTGATTGATTGATTGATTGATTGATTATGTGTCATTGAGTCGTTTTTGTCTACTAGTGACCAAATAGACAGATTTTCTCCATGGCGATCTATCTCTAACCTGGTCTTTCAGGTTTTCCAATTGTGTACTCATTGCCACTGTAACTGAGTCCATCCACCTTGCTGCTGGTCATCCTCTTCTTCTCTTTCCTTCCACCTTTTTCAGCTTTAGAGCTTTTTCCAGAGAGCTGGGTCTTTGCATAATGTGTCCAAAGTAGGATAATTTGAGCTTGGTCATTTGTGCCTCGAGTAAGAACTCTAGGTTGATTTTTCAATGATCCATCAGTTTGTTTTCTTGGCTCTCCATGGTATTCTCAGGAGTCTTCTCCAACCCCAAAGTTCAAATGTGTCAATAGTCTTCCTATCCTGCTTCTTTAAAGTCCAACTTTTGGTTCCATAGAGTGTCACAGGGACTAGTTTATGTAGAAGGCACCAGCTACGGCAAAAATGGGCAACACAAGGTGCCAAAACCAGATTGTATCACTGAAATTGTCCAATAATAGGCAGTGCAACTTTTTTATTCATTTGACCAAAGCATGGCAAAACAACATTTCTATCTCTAACGTCCCAATCCCTCCTCCCAAATATTCATGTTTCTACCTGTTTACATTACTGGACATGCCCTTGTAGACTCAATGGCTGTTTTAATGTGGTTTAAAAGTATTGCCCAAAGGTAAAGAAAGGTTGCATCCTACTCTAAGAATAGAATAAATAAGGGGGGGGGGGAAAGATGGATAAGCATAACAATTTGAGAGCTAATAAGAAGGTGTTTAGTTAAAAGCCTCTAGATCTGGAGTTATTTCTCCTACACAGCAAGATTTTGCTAAGACATAAATAAAGTTTCCTTGAGTTGGGATAAAATTCTGATAGTGGAAGGGAACTTTTCAGTTCAAATCAGAATGATCAGGCAATCCTAAAGCTGTCCTTAAATTTAATAACAATACCAAGAACAGGCATGCATACATTTAAAAGGCAATCCCCCATCTGCAGTCCAAAACTGAACCATCTCACAACTGTAGGTACTGATGATTTATTGTTAGGCATCTTTCTCTCTCTCTGCATATGTATATGTCAGTATGTGCATAAATCCATGAGGTTCCTATGCAAAAGCAGAACAAATTTTCATTTCCACAGGAGGGTTCAGACAGATCTAAATCTACTCCTTTCTGCTTCTCGCCCTTGACAAATGTCCTAATCTAGAGCTGTGGGATGCCGCAAAGATTGGTACTATGGCAGTTTGGAGGAAGGACAGCTTTAATAAATTATATAAAGCACCATGCTAATGAAAAGAGGATTTCAGTGACTGGCAGGTCTGTGGCAAAACCAGGCTGATCTTTGCAGTTATACAGGATTTTCAGGCTAGAAAATTAACTGAGTTCTCTGTTTTAAAAAACTGTGTGTTTTAGGGAAACGTAGGAAACACCTATATGCAAAAGCTGTAATTCGAAATATTCAAAAATAAATTAACAATTTCTTACTATTGTTTTTCATTGGCATTATGTTGTGGACGTTTGGTGGAATAGGTTTATTACTAAGTACTTGAAAGCAGAAATACTACTGGATAAACAGTGATCCGTAACAAGCATCTCTTCTCTATTTGTAGCACACAATGTGACCTGAACTCAAAAGTTCTTTGAGGCTTGCAACATAAGGATGATGACATTTTGAACTTGTTGGAGTTTAGATCTAACACTTTTCTACAAGTATCCTCCTCCTCCTTTCTCCTTAGGATAATTACCCTGTCCTCCAATAATATAAAAAGCATAAAAAGCTTTTTAATATCATCACCTATAGAAGGATAAAGACTTTAATTCCTTTTCTACAGACAAAGAGAATGGGTGATAGGGACACTACCAAGGGAGTGTTTCTATAGCTTGCAAACAATGCAGAAAAAGGCCCTCATTTTTACCAAGTATCTTTGCTCTACAATTACTATATATTTGGATTTGCTTGTTATTTAAGTATGCGTTTAGCTCCTGAGATGATGGATTTAATGTCCTACTTTACTAATATAACTTATCTTTTTTTTAAGAGAACATTTAATAAATTATTTAATTTCAGAGTGGAAAGGGATTTATTTGTGAAAGAATATTCCCAAATCAAGCTTCGGGAATATTCATTAAAGAAGAAAAATAAATAGTATTAATAAAAACAATTTCAAATAAGGACACTGATTTCTTCTTGGAAAATAGGGATGCTGTTAACTTCCGGTGGGGACATGGCGGACTGAACAGCTGTGCCCACGGGCTTAGCGGGCAGAACTGACAACACAGAAGTTTTTTGGGCTTAGGCAGGTTTTTCCTGAAGCCCAGGAGTGTTTTTCTGGAAAAAGGAAAACACCTGGAATCACCCCATCTGTCCTCTGAATGGTGGCTTGCAGCCAGAAGATCTCAAACAGCATTCACGCTTGACTGGTAAGTGTAGCCGGGAGGCTGGGACGTCACCATTTTCCAAGCCACACTGTAGCCTAAAAGGGACATTAAGACCAGCCACCCCATTTCTAAATCACCCAATATATATATATATTTAAGTATATGTACCCTAAGCGGGGCGTGGTGGCTCAGCGGGTAAGACGCCAGGCTTGTCGGTCAGAAGATCGCATGTTCGGAGGTTCGAATCCCAAGCCCTGCGTGCGGAGTGAGCTCCCGCACTAGCTCCAGCTCTTGCCAACCTAGCAATTCGAAAGCATGCAAATGCAAGTAGATTAATAGGTACCACTTCGGTGGGTAGGTAACAGCGTTCCACGCATGTCATGTGGCCACATGACCATGGAAGCGTCTTCGGACAACGCTGGCTCTTCAGCTAACAAACGGAGATGAGCACCAGCCCCTAGAGTCGGACACGACTGCACAAATGTGCGGGGGGAACCTTTACCTTTACCTACCCTAAGTGAGGCTTTCTACAGCAAAGAGAAGCGGTTCTCTTGGTGCTTATTGATATTTTTGGGATTGATTCTTTTTAAAAAAAATCTTTTTAAGTTTTGGCTTGGTTGGACCCCCTCCTCAAGAAGCCTTCCCTGGACCCCACTGTTTTAAACAACTTTTGTCCTGTCTCCCACCTTCCCTTTTTGGGAAAGGTGGTTGAGAAGGTGGTGGAGCTCCAACTCCAGAGGATTCTGGATGAAACGGATTATCTAGACCCCTTTCAGTCAGGTTTCAGGCCGGGATATGGGACAGAGACTGCATTGGTCACGCTTATGGATGATCTCTGGCGGCAATGAGATGGAGGGAGTGCATCCATGCTCGCTCTCTTGGATCTCTCAGCGGCTTTCGATACCGTCGACCATGGTATCCTTTTGGGATGACTCAGGGAGGAGCAGGTGGCAGTCATGGCCAGGAGGGCCTTTGCACAGCTTCGGGTTGTGTGCCAGTTGCGCCCCTTCCTGGATCAGGAGGCCCTCCGAACAGTCACTCATGCCCTTCTCATCTCCCATATAGATTACTGCAACGCGCTCTACATGGGGCTACCCTTGAAAAGTATCTGGAAGCTTCAGCTGGTCCAGAATGTGGCTGCATGGGTAGTTCTGGGTGCTATAAGATCAGCACATGTAACACCGCTACTCCGTGAGCTGCATTGGGTACCAGTTTGCTTCCGGGTCCAATTCAAGGTGTTGGTTATCACCTTTAAAGCCCTACATAGCATGGGACCAGGGTATCTGAGGGACCGTCTTATCCCGTTTACATCCACCCGCCCCACCCGATCATGCAGGGAGGGCATGCTTCAGATCCCATCACTAAAAGAATTCCATCTAGCGGGGTCCAGGAGGCGTGCCTTCTCTGTGATAGCACCCGCCCTGTGGAATATCTTGCCCCCTGAGGTGAGGCAGGCACCCTCGCTCCTGGCCTTCAAGAATTCTTTAAAGACCTGGTTCTGCCGCCTTGCCTGGAATGAAGGAAATAATAGCTCCTCCTGGGGGTGGTTAGCTGAGCAATATCCTCTTTTTAAGAACATACCATCTCTTGGATTTTTATTTTTTTATTTTTATAGTATATTTTATATATATAGGTTTTTAACTTTTTATAATGTGATTGTAAACCTCCCAGAGTCTGCCATGGTAGAGATGGGTGGTGATAAATCCAAATAATAAATAAATAAATAAATAAATAAATAAATAAATAAATAAATAAATAAAATCGTTGTATTATCAAGTATAATGGTAGACAATTTATATGCTTTTTAGTTTGTTCTTTATTATAGTAGACAGGAATGTGTAAAATAGTAGTAGGAAGAAAATAATTAAATAAATGTTATCCTTGACGGGGTAGTTGATTAGGAGGGTTGTGTGTGTGTGTGTGTGTTTGTGTGTATTTCTTTACTTTATTTTAATATAAGGGGATAGAGCAACTGTATTTAGTGATTTTTATAATGTGCCAATGGAATGATTTATAGAAATAATGTGATTTTGGTTTAATATAGACTAAGGGATTGATTATGGAAAATTGTTATAAATCCTTGCTGTTAAAAGTCAGAAGTCACCTCTTTTTGTAACTCTTTAAAAAATTCTCTTGGGTTTTCACAGTTTTTTAGTTTTTTCTTTCTTCTTTTTCTTTCTATTTTTTTTCTGTAGCTTTTATCTTTGTCTGAAACTTTATAAAATTCTTATTTAAAAAAAAAGGAAAAAAGGATGCTGTTGTAGATATGAAAGTAGACCCAAATCATGGATTTAACAACACAAAAAATGGAACCGGAATTTGGTGATAGATAAAAGATTCCATTTGAGATCCACAACTTTTCCTTGATAGAGTTCACAATATCTAGAGTCCTTGGAAAATGGAATTGTCATAATTTACAATGCAACACTATACACAGATCATACATATACTGAAAAATAAATCTCATTATATTTATTTATTTATTTATTTATTTATTTATTTATATTTTATTTTTATCCCGCTTTTATTATTACTTTTTTTATAAATAACCCAAGGCAGCAAACATACCTAATACTCCTTCCTCCTCCTATTTCCCCACAACAACAACCCTGTGAGGTGAGTTGGGCGGAGAGGGAGTGACTGGCCCAAGGTCACCCAGCCAGCTTTCATGCCTAACGCGGGACTAGAACTCACAGTCTCCTGGTTTCTAGCCCAGCACCTTAACCACTAGATGAAACCAGCTCTCAATATTCAATAAGGCATGCATTCTTTGATACCTTTGCATTTATATAAACATGATGTGTAATGTCATATTCAATCTTAGTGCATTAAGTAAGAGGCCTATATCAATACTGCAACTGATACTATAAAACCTCCAAAGCAAATTTAGAGAAAGCAGAGCTGATCAGGTGAGAGGTTAGTCGTTTGCTTATGGAATTCAATTAAAAAAGACTTTCATATCCTGTGTGAATTATTGAGAAATTAAACCTTACCTCCAAGAACAATAATGAATCCAAGATGGCGACCGCAAGCCGCTGCCGGCTGCTGCTCCAGGAGGAAGACTCCATGAATAGTTTGTAACCCCTCCAAACTTTTCTCGATACCCCTGAATTCTATCTTTGAGGTGTAGAGAACTTACAGCTGTGTTTGGGTGGATGGACTTCCTCGGACGGAGTATTGCGGCCGAGCTTGGCAGAGTCCCGAGGATCTCTGTGACGCAGAGCCCGGTGGTTGTGGCGGAATACGGCAGAGCCCAGCAGAGCCTGGTGGATCCCACCATGCAAGGCCGTGGGCGTTCCCAGGCCTGTTTTTGAGACCGCTTGGCTGGAGCTGTGACGGAGCTGCACGTGTGGACTAGAATTGTGGGGTGCACAGCACAGCGAGCTCAAGACTAACCTGACAGACAATCTTTGGGGGCGTGGTGAGTCCCAGTGACGGAGCTGAGTGTGTGGGGAGCACAGCGAGCACAACGAGCTCAAGATTGACCGCCTGATAGACATTCTTTGGGGGCGTGGCAAGTCCCAGGACAGAGTTGAGTGTGGGGCTGCAGCTGTGGGGGGCGTGGTGATCCAGGGGATCGGCCGCCCTGGTGGACAATCTTTGGGGGCATGGCATGTCCCCTGGCGTCATAATGGACTCCAGAATACAGACTAACTATACAACAGTGAGCCTGACGATCTCTGGAGTTTTAATGGACGCTGGTAGACCTGGTACACCCCATATGAAGAGCTGTGGGGGTGTATGGAGTATGAGTTGGACAGCACCAGAGACTCAGGCAGAATGGTCTGGAATAACACCCCCGCTGATTTTGACATCGTGGACTCTGACATTGTGGATTTTTAACATCGCAATGGCTTGGTGGATAAAGGGGAGGGTTAGCCATCCCCATTTTTTAGGGCGGCAGAATGGTGTAGGGTCCCTCTGGGATTGTGGGTTTCCCCCCTCTGAGTGAGAGTCACGAGGGGGGTTCAGGATTGTATGTGTGTGGGAGAGTGCCTATCCCTGAGTGAGAGACAGGGTAGGCAGGAGTGGTTGTGTGGCCCCTTCTGTGACCAGTGAGAGAGGCCACAGAGGGGCACAGTGTGTATGGAGTGGGTGGGGTGGTGAGGCTTACCAGCGCCGAGAGCGTGAGCTGGTGTCCTGGGAGCCCTACTATAGCCCAGGAAAGATTGGGGGTGAGAGGATGGATGGATGTGGAAAGGGACCCTTGCCCAAATCCAGGTTTTCCGGGGGCTCGGGAGTGGAGGCGACTGGGCTAGGAAACTGTAGGGGCTATGGGGTGGGTAAATTGATTGAGGTGGTGACGGGCAGGAGATATTATGATGGGAACCAGAGGACAAGCCATCTTCGGGGAAGGCACCCCCGGTGTTTAGTACTGGTGGCGTGTTCCGGTCCTCCGAGTTCAACCCCAGGTTCTGGACAGCGGACCCTTGAGGGCCCCGGTTTTCAACTGCTGCTGCTCAACAGTAAATAACAAAGCCCCTCTCATAAGTGAATTAATCATGGAGAGAGGGGCTGACCTGGCGTGTATTACTGAGACATGGCTGGGCCCAGAGGGAGGGGTAGCCCTCTCGGAAATGTGCCTAGCTGGGTTTCAGGTGTGGCACCAGCCGAGACACCGGGGTAGGGGAGGAGGGGTGGCAGTTATTATCAGAGAGTCTTTGGTGGCTTTCAGGGGCCTTGCTCCACAAGTGTCCAGATGTGAGACCCTGTTTTTCAAGTTGGGTGCCCAGGAACAGTTGGGAGTGTTACTACTGTACCAGCCTCCCTGCTGCGTAGCAAACTCACTGCCTGAACTGCTGGAGGCCATCTCGGGGTTGGCAGTGGAGTTCCCCAGGCTGATGGTCCTGGGGGATTATAATCTGCCATCCCTGGGGCATGACTCGGAAGCAGCTCGGGAGTTCATGACTACCATGGCAGCCATGGGCCTGTCCCAAATTATTCAGGACCCAACTCGAGACAGTGGACTCACTCCAGATTTGATTTTCTTGTCTGAGCAATGGCAAAGTGACCTGAGGGGAAAGTTAGAATTATCCCCGTTGTCATGGTCAGTTCACGTCCTGATATCTCTAGGATTCTCTTATGCCTCCCCACTCCACAGGGAGGCAGGACCTATTCGATTGGTCCGCCCCCAGTGACTTATGAACCCAATGAGGTTTCAGAGGGAGCTGGGGGTAATACCTGATGATCTGCTGCACGGTCCACCAGAGGCACTGGCCGCTTCTTGGAATAGGGAAGCGGACGGAGCCTTGGACAGGACTGAGCCGATGCGACCTCTCCAACCCCATTCGACCCGTCACTCCCCGTGGTATAAGGAGGAGTTGAGGGTCTTGAAGAGGGTGAAGAGACGTCTAGAGCATCGCTGGAGAAAGACGAAGGCGGAATCGGACTGAACACAATCTAGAGCCGCTATTAAGGCCTACCTTGTGGTGGTAGGAGTGGCGAAATGTGAATATTTCTCCGCTCTTATCGCATCTGCAGAATACCGTCTGACGGCCCTGTTTAAGATTACTGATGGTGGGGTCCAGGGATGGCGTCTTGAGGAGGGGGTGCACCAATGCCTCCTTGAAGACAGTTGGAAACACTCCCTCCTACAAGGATGACTTAACCATCACCTGGACCCACCCACACGTCACCTCCCTGGCCGATTTTACCGGCCAGGAAGGGCAGGGATCTAAATAGCATGTGGTGGAATTAACAAGTCGGAGGATCCTGTCCACTTCCTTAGGTCCAACAGGATCAAATCATTCCCAGATAATAAGGCCAGGCCACTCTCCCAGCATCTCCCCAGACTGCATTTCACGCATGGAGTCCAACTTGTGTTCGGTCCGATTATTTATGTTTCGCCGCTCTTACCGCCACAAGGTAGGCCTTAATAGTGGCTCTAGATTGTGTTCGGTCAAATTCCGTCTTCCTCTTTCTCCAGCAGCGCTCTAGACGTCTCTTCACCCTCTTCAAGACCCTCAACTCCTTCGTAAACCACGGGGAGTGATGGGTCGAATGGGGCTGGAGAGGTTGCATCGGCTTGGAAGGACAGATAAACCATAAACCATACAAATGTCTGCGTAGAGGCAGGGCTGCAACTAGGGGGGTGTATCAATAGGTGGAACTAAGTGGTAGAGTCAGGAGGACAAAGTTGGTAACACCAAGGGAGGACTGAGATTGGAGAAGCACACCCTCTGCTGGGAAGTACGGCTATTGACTCCGGAAGTAGTTCATTCGTGCAACAAGTAGTTAGAGCAGGAGGCTGTAGGTGGGAGTTAGCTAATAAAGACATTTAGTATAAATGAACCTCCGACTCTTTACCATTAGAAGAGACTTTGAAACATGTTGTCAGAAATTAACAACTGAACCCACTTTGGAGGATTAGCACAGCGGCAAGCGCCAAAGAAGGAAACAACAAAAAGTCGGGAAAAATAAAATACAGGAGAAAGAAACAATTTCAGTAAGCATGGAGCATGGCTTGAAGACCCCTGCACCCCTAGATTTCAATGCTCCCAACCTTGCTCAGGCGTGGCAGCATTGGAAAGAGGAGTTTGCACTGTACCAGTACCTTGCCTTTACAGACGAAGACAAGAGGGAGGTAAAACTCTTACGTTATTTGATTGGTGAAAAAGGGTGGGAAATCTGTGACTCCCTCAAGTTTGGTCCTACTAGCACGTTGCAGCATCTCTTAAAGGGTCTGGAGGACTACTGCGTACCCAAACAAAATGAAATGATGGAATGCTACCAGTTCTTTATGAGACAGCAGGGTACTGAAGAAAGACTAGATGCCTATGTTACTGCACTAAGGACTCTGGTGGCAACCTGTAATTTTGGGGCGATCAGAGACTCCCTTGTCAGAGACAGAATTGTCTGTGGGACTATGGATTTGCATCTCCAGGAAAGACTGTTGCGGGAGCCTGATCTGACATTGGCTCGCTGTTTGGAACTGGGGAGAGCAGCAGAAGCAGCAAAGGACAGGCTCAGGACACTAGAAGGCACACAGGAGGCACAAGTGCATGTGGTCCACCACCAGTCCAGCCCCTACAAGGAGCAGGGCTGCCAATGGTAGGGCCAATTACCGAGGATCCAATGCATATACTGTGGAAAATGCCATGAAAAGAAAAAAGAACGATGCCCAGCATATGGACAGAAATGCAAGGGATGCAGCAAATATAATCATTTCCAAATCCAGTGCAAGGGGGTGAAGAGACAATATAGACTGGTGGTGAGAACAATACAAGATGATGGGGTTGAGTCAGAGGACTATGAGGATGTCATAACCCTCAGTTTAGGACCCGTGGAACATGATGTCCACATAGTAGGGAATATTGGGACAAAAGAAACATACCCCACTGCCTTGTTTGCCATGATGCTGTTAGGCAAATGTCCTGTTCATTTCCAACTGGACTGTGGAGCCACCTGCAATGTGTTGCCACTAGCCATGGTGGATCATGAGACAGACATTGAACCATGTGGCCAATCACTCATCATGTATAACAAGAGTACCCTGAAGCCTGTGGGGAAATGTAGGCTAAAGATCTGCAATCCAAAGAACAATAAACTGTATCGCCTGGAATTCATCATTATCTGGGGAGAAGCCCACAGACCACTGCTGGGAAGCAAAGCAGTTCAGGCCATGCAGCTGATTCAGGTGTGACATGACAGTATCCTGCAGGCAGTGGAAACCATGGACAAAAACTGGCCCAGAGCCTGGAATATGGAAACTATACTAAAGGAGTATAGAAATGTTTTCAAAGGTGAAGGACAGTTAGCAGGAACACTGAGACTGGAGGTGGACCCCAGTATAGAGCCAGTAAAGAACCCCACTAGGAGAGTACCTAGAGCACTAGCAGAATCCCTGAAGAAGGAACTGGCAAGTCTTCAGGCGAAAGGCATAATCGCACCGGTAGTGACCAGCACAGACTGGATTAGCAGTTTGGTCGTTGTCAGGAAGCAGTCTGGAAAACTGTGCATTTGTATTGACCTGAAACCACTAAACAAGGCATTAAAACACAGCTATTATCCTTTGCCCACTATTGAGGATGTACTATGTGATCTATCACATGCCAAGGTCTTTTCAGTATTTGATGTAAAAAACGGATTCTGGCACATAAAACTGGATAAGAAATCCAGCTACCTGACAACCTTTCCAACCCCTTTTGGCAGATATCGATGGCTACGGATGCCAATGGGCATCAGCCCTGCCCCAGAAGTGTTTCAGCGCAGACTAACCCAAGAGTTGGAGAACATCCCAGGCTTGAAAATAATTGCAGATGATATCCTGATTGTGGGAGAGGGAGATACTGAAACGGAAGTGGCAAGGGATCTTGATAAAAAGTTATGCCATTTCTCGGAGCACTGTAGGGACAGAAATATCAAATTAAACCCAGATAAGGCCTGGTTAAGACTAAAAGAAGTACCTACATAGGCCACCTGTTGACGGCGGAGGGGTTGAAAGTAGATGCAGAGAAGGTTAAGGCCATTTAAGAGATGCCAAGGCCTGAGGACGTAAAAGGAGTTCAAAGATTTTTAGGGATGGTAAACTGCCTGGCAAAGTTTTGCAAAGGGTTGGGTAAGGACTGTGAGTTACTCAGACAGCTGACATACAAGGAAAGAGCATGGGAATAGTCAGAGAGTCATCAGCAGGCATTCAATAAAATAAAGGACAAAATAATTAAGACACCTGTGCTAAAATACTACAGCCCAAGTTAGCCATTGGTTTTACAGTGTGATGCCTCAGAAAAAGGGCTTGGAGAAGCCCTATTACAGAACCAACAACCAATTGCTTTTGCTAGTAGGGCACTGTCAGAAGTTGAGAAAGGGTATTCCCAAATTGAAAAAGAACTATTGGCGGTGCTCTTTGGAATGGAGCCCTTTCATCAGGTTACTTTTGGGCAGACAGTGCATGTCCAATCGGATCATAAGCCACTGGAAACCATTGTGCGAAAACCCTTGCTGAGTGCTCTGAAAAGACTCCAGAGAATGCTAATGAGACTTCAAAACTATGATGTGTACATCCAATAATTTCCAGGTTCCCAACTTGTAGTGGCAGATACCTTGAGCAGAGCATATTTACCAGAGCCTAGTGAAGAGGGATTGGTAGAAAAGGACATAGAATCAATAAATATGCTGCAGTATCTACCCATTTCACAGCCATGCCTAAAAGCAATACAGAAATGCACTGCCCAGGACGTGGAGCTGCAGACAGTTAAACAAATTGTCCTTGCTGGCTGGCCAGAGAACAAGCATCAGCTGCCAGTGGAAGCTACCCCATATTTATACATGAGGGAGGAGCTCAGTGTACAAGATGGCATTCTCTTAGAGGGCACTGAGCTATCATCCCAGTGGCTATGCGTATGGACATTATAAAGAGAATACATTCATCACACATGGGTATAGAGAGTTGCCTGAGAAGGGCATGAGAAAACATGTACTGGCCTGGTATGAACGATCATCTAAAAGCCTATATGGTGCAATGTGAGGTACTCCCTAGGAGACAGACAGCAAAAGGAAACACTGCACCCACATGAGGTACCGAGTCGACCATGGGAAAAAGTAGGGGTAGACCTATTCAAGTTACAAGAGAAGGACTACCTCATCACAGTGGACTATGCCAACTTCTGGGAGATAGACCCTGTGCCAGACACCAGGTCTCTGACAATTATAAGAAAGCTAAAGGGCCACTTTGCCCAATATGGCATACCCAACATGGTGTTCTCAGATAATGGTCCGCAATTTACTTCAGAGGAATTTAGGGCATTCAGGTCACAGTGGGAATTTGACCACCAGACATCATCTCCTGCCTATCCTCAGAGCAATGGGAAAGCTGAATCAGCTGTCAAGACTGCGAAGTATCTTTTAGTCAAAGCCAAGAAAGCGGGAGCAGACCTATACCTGGTTGTCCTAGACCACAGGAATACCCCATCACAGGGTTTGGATGGAAGCCCCGTAGAGAGTCTCATAGGTCAGAGAACTAAAATATTACTTCCCATGAAGGGGATCTTGCTGCAGCCGGTCACAATAGTCGAGCAGAGCTTATTGCAGAACAAAAAATAAGACAGGCTCATTATTACAACAGGATGGCTAGAGACCTACCTAAACTACAGAGTAGAGAGTAAGTATGAATACAGACCAATGGACCAGAGAACAAGGAATAGAGGCAAGTTGAGGTCCAGAAACAGGTGAACACATGTTCCTTTGAGGTAGTGACCCCTGAAAGTCAGGTACTCAGGAGAAATTGACAACACCTGCGCAGAAGCAACCAACAGGCAGAGGTACAAAACCAGGTCCAACAGCAGCTGGCAGAAGAAGCGGCCACTCCACCGTCTGGGTCCCAGGGGAGAGACAATTTGGAATTGGATACACATGGGACTAAAGGACCGAGCGATTTGTCATCACACCCAGGAGAAACTATGATCACCACAACAAATTAATTCAGAACTCGGGCAGGTCATCTAGTACAAAGACCAAAACACTTACAAAACTGTTTAAACTGTGGGGGTGAGAAGGAGAAGGTTTGTCTGTTTTTTGTTTGTTAGTTTATTAAAAAAAAGAGGAAAAATGTATCAATAGGTGGAACTAAGTGGTAGAGTCAGGAGGACAAAGTTGGTAACACAGAGGGAGGACTGAGATTGGGGAAGCACACCCTCTGCTGAGAAGTACAGCTATTGACACCGGAAGTAGTTCTTTTGTGCAAGTAGTTAGAGCAGGAAGCTGTATGTGGGAGTTGTTAGCTAATAAAGACATTTAGTATAAATTAACCTCAGACTTATTATTATTAGAAGAGACTTTGAAACGGGGGGGGGCAAGCGGGGCATGTGCCCTGGGTGCTGCACTGGAGGGGCACCAGAATGATGCCCGGGGGGTGCCAAAATGACTAACCCATGGGGGGCGCAGAATCCATGTTTGCCCCGGGTGTCACAGACCCTAGTTTTATCCCTGTGTAGAGGCCTCTATAAGTAAAATGTAGCCAACAAAGTGGAAACAAACTGTACCATTGAAGTCTGTGTTCACTAAACCTGTTTCTGACATTATCATAGAGTCTCCTTTTGTATGATGCATATGTGAACACCTTCTTTGTAAAAGTTCACACCATATGCAAAGGCACCCACAAGAAGAGGTAAATCTTGAGGCAGGGCATGTTAAGCTACTTAAATAAGGCTCTAGGTTAGTTTATCATGATACCCTATTTAATTAGTTTGTGGTTTACATACAGGCCTGAGAAAGTGTATGCTGTCCTTGGCTTTGAAAGTAGAAAGAGATGATTTGTACCATCCTAAACATTCTTTCTGTGGTAGTTAAATGCCACCAAATGTTGGCAACAAATGAACAGAAATGCCAATGCAATTTCTCCACTTAACTTTTGACATATAAACAACAACAGCAACAATAAAATAGCATGTGAGGCTTTTATGTTAGGCTTTACATGCCAAGTTTTTTTTTAAAAAAAGGAACATCTACTTCCCTATGTATTGCCTCACTGTCCTCTGATCAGTGAAAATTTGATTTCCTAATAAAGATTTTACTCCTTTTAAAAAGATAACTAACAATCCCCAAAAATTCTTGTTTGAACTGCTCTATTATTTTCATTTCTATCAACACAGATATTCTGTTGCATAAATCTACTTACATAGGGATTTTTTTTTCTTTTTCATTCTCTCTCTCTCTCTCTCCTCAAAGCAATTTCCAAAGGAATCATCATCTTATGTCATGCTGACACTGGACATATGAAAGTCACAAGCCAGGGTTTTGTGAGAATGAATCCTGTAAACCGAAATGTATGTATTGCTTCTTAGATTGTTTGCAGAATCAATTCAAAATTGGCTCATCTCAAGGTCTATATAGAAAGAGGGCCCTCTTTACTTTTTTAAAAAATAATTTAATAATAATTTCATAGAGAAATGTGAATCTTAAAGATCAAATCTACCTTGCCAATGATGAATGTATTCAGGAAGAGGGAAAGCAACAGTTCAAATGGTATAAAGTATAGAACAAAAACTGTTGAGGTGTGTATCCCAGAAGCTCACTACTTCCTCGGTTAGAAAATAATCTGATCAGTTGTTGCTTTGTTTACAAAGAAAAAGCAACTGATCAGGAAGGAACCATTAAAGGAGAATGATCTATATGAAATAGTGACTCCAAGCCTGGCTGGCAGCTCGACAAGTCAGAGTTTCTCAGAGCTCTGAGCTCTGAGAAACTCTGACTTGTCGAGCTGCCAGCCAGGCTTGGAGTCACTATGAGCTCTGAGCTCTGAGCTCTGAGGCCTGGCTGACTTTCTATCTTGTTTGCAGGGGTCTACAGAATTTGTAGACCACTGAAGCTTCCCCCTGGAGAGGGGGGAACCAGAAGATTGCTCACAGAGCCATTGGAATTGCCCACTCCTGTTTTTCTTTGTTGTTTCCACCGCGGAGAAGAACGGGGGTGAATGCAGTGGAATGGCCGAAGGAGGATCCTAGCTCTGCATGGAACGTAAGTCTCTTTGGGAGACACAAGAGCGACAGCCAGCTTTTAGATCACTTTATATTAATTAGAACATTTTTATTATCTAAAATTTATCTTTGGACTTTGTTTAAAATTTTGGCTAATTTTGTGTTTTCTTTGCTATAATTGATTTTGGTGGAAGTTTGATAGATTTTATTTTGGCAACATAGTGAACAAGTTTGTATTTTTTTGCCTCTCTTTTGTATCAGAGAAATTGGGACTTAAGAGACTTTGTTGGTATTTTTCACTTGACAAATTAACTGACTTTTGATAAATTGTTTGTTTGGGTTAAGCAGCTTGCAGCCTGAAGAATAAAGAAGAATAAAGAATAAAGTATAGAGAATGTGTGCCTCTTTTCCTTCTTATTTTTCTATTTTTTTTTAGAACAGACTTTCTCTCACTTGGAATCTATTTTCATCTTTCCTTTTACAAACTGTTTGAAATACTGCTCTGTGAAATTTTTCATCTTTTATTTTAAAAGCTTTTTTCACTTAAAGAAATAGACATCACTGACAATAATAGAACAGCTGTTCCTTACTCCCTTCCCTGTTCCCTGGGAAAATTCTTGTTTTGTCTACGGCAGCTGATTACGGCTTGGAAGGGGGGTGTAGGTGAAAATGGCATTTCTCACAGCACTTCAGGATTTTAAGAAAGAAACCAGCAAATTTTTTTTGCAAATTAAGAAATCCGTAGAACGTATATTTATAGTACTGGTGGCTCAGGAACAGAAGATACAAGGGACAGATTTAGAAATAGAGGGAAGACCTTTCGAACCAGTAGAGAAACAGGGAAAGAGGATTCTGAATGTATTGGTACAGAAGAAGATTATGATATTTTACAGGAAGTGGTCTATTAAACGTTTGGGCATAAACACATTGTGGCAGCTGAGACAGGAAGATTTTAACATGCAAATTGATAGATATGGTAAAATAAACATTTTGACATCCCACATGAGTTACAGAAATAAACAAGTTGCATATTGTGATATTGGCATAACCTAAACAGGAGATTTATTGATGATGTTCTGGAATACAAGGTTAATGAAAATGCGGATCTGGATTGTACACAGAGTGACAGCAGATATGAGAAACTGTATAGATGCATAAAAATATGATATTATAAGTGTAAGATACAAGATTATAAATATAAATATAAGTTGATATTATAGATTACTTTTCTGGAGATACATTTATGAGAAGACAATGAGATGATGAATTGGAATTAGAATGTGGGTTATTACAGGATGTTATGTATGAATATGTTGTATGTAATATGTTAGGTTATGTATTAATGGAATATATAGTCATAATATGAACAGAATATATTGTATTTTATTAGAAGTAGATAAGGCCTTTATTTGTTACACTAATTGGATTTTATTGAAGATATAAATATAGATGTAAAAATGGAAAGAGCAAATGGAAAACATTTAATCGATGCAACAATGAACATTTGATTACTATTCCAAGGAGTAGAAACCAGAGATGGATTGTTGGAAGATATCAAGAAAGGTGAAACCTATATGAAGAACAGAAGATTGGATTATAGAAATCATAGGGTATATGACAAAGAAAAGTTCCTGTGTATTGTATGAAGGACTAACATTTAAATTTAATTGTTGTACTTAAAGTTCAAGGATAAATTGGAGGACATCTATTTTCTATATTTTCTTTGTTTGTTATTTTTTGACTTCACTTTTTCTTTTCTTTTTTCTTACTTTGTATTTCTATTTCTTTCTTTGTATTAACTTTTAATATGTATTTTAAAATTCAATAAAACTTATTAATAAAAAAAGATCTATATGAAATAGCATGTGCAACAGAACAAATGCTTCAAATGAGAGTTTTTGTAAAGACCTCATGGAGCTGTGGTATCACAGATTTAGCCATAGAGATACTGAATATATTTCAAAGCTGATAAAGGACAATTTAAGAAAGGATTTGAATATTATGTTTTGCTACTATGAATTAATATTTATTCACTATAACAAAGCAGATGCAACTATAGCTACCTTCTTAACATGCATAGAAAAATGTCCAAGGAATTTCTAGATTAATTCAGTGACCTTTGTGAGCACCATCCTATAATTACTCCTGGAAGATTCCCCCCCCCCTGACATTTATAGATTCACCCCCCACATTTTTAGTTTTCATTTAGGTTCTTAAGAAAAAGGTGAAATGTCATGTGGTCAGAGTGAGTAATATATGTAAAAGAATGCTTAACATTTTGCATACTGATAAAAGTGGTAAATACACTGGAAAAGAAAAGGGAGAATAATCATGATTGTGACTTACCTGTAAGACTGCCCGATAAAAGCAGAGAAGCAACAGAGAAAGAAAATTTTGATAAAATGATATATTGTTGGTATATGAAATCGGTCAAGGTGTCAAAAACATACAAAGGAATATCCACCCAGTGTTGGAAGTGTGAAAAGGAAGAGGCATGGTGGACCTGTGAAAAAGTGAAGAAATTTTGGGTAAAAATCCATACAATGATGCAAAAGATATTGTGGATTAACATTACAATGAAAGCAGAATAATTTCTATTGGGTTTTATGGACAATGAACTAGAAAAGAAATATGGAAAATTAATAATGTATATGGTAACTGTGGCAAGATTATTATATGCACAAAGATGGAAGAATAATGAAATACCCACAGTAGAAGATTTGGATTATAAAATTTACAGATCTTGCAGAAATGGCAAAGCTGAGCAGTTTGGTCAGGAAAAAAATGATAAAGACTTTTTTTGAAAGACTGGAAAATTTATATCGACTTTTTGTTGAAAGAAGAAAAGACTGAATTGATGATTTATGGATTAGGCGATAAAAAAAGGGCTAAAGAGGGAGGGACATGGAACAACCGACTGGTTAAAAATTGGGAAAGGAGTACGACAAGGCTGTATATTATCACCCTGCTTATTTAACTTATATGCAGAGTACATCATGAGAAATGCCAGGCTGGATGAATCACAAGCCGGAGTTAAGATTGCTGGGAGAAATATCAACAACCTCAGATATGCAGACGATACCACCCTAAATGGCAGAAAGTGAAGAGGAACTAAAGAGCCTCTTGATGAGGGTGAAAGAGGAGAGTGCAAAAGCTGGCTTGAAACTCAACATTAAAAAAACCCAGATCATGGCACCTGGTCCCATCACTTCCTGGCAAATAGAAGGGGAAGAAATGGAAGCAGTGACAGATTTTATTTTCT
Organism: Charina bottae; assembly: GCA_023362775.1. Classification (NCBI taxonomy): domain Eukaryota; kingdom Metazoa; phylum Chordata; class Lepidosauria; order Squamata; family Charinaidae; genus Charina; species Charina bottae. The sequence goes on along the minus strand of JALMGJ010000004.1, from coordinate 20,843,726 downwards.
TGGGCTCCAAGATCACTGCAGACGGTGACTGCAGCCATGAAATTAAAAGACGCTTGCTCCTTGGGAGGAAAGCTATGGGAAACCTAGACAGCATATTAAAAAGCAGAGACATCACCTTGCCGACAAAGGTCCGTATAGTTAAAGCTATGGTTTCTCCAGTAGTAATGTATGGCTGTGAGAGTTGGACCATAAGGAAGGCTGAGTGCTGAAGAATTGATGCTTTCAAGCTGTGGTGCTGGAGAAGACTCTTGAGAGTCCCTTGGACTGCAAGGAGGTCAAACCAGGAAATAAACCCTGACTGCTCATTGGAAGGACAGATGCTGAAGCTGAAGCTCAAATACTTTGGCCACCTAATGCGAAGAGAGGACTCACTGGAAAAGACCCTGATGCTGGGAAAGACTGAAGGCAAAAGGAGAAGGGGACGGCAGAGGATGAGATGGTTAGATAGCATCACCGATGTAATGAACATGAATTTGAGTAAACTCCGAGAGACAGTGGAGGACAGGAAGGCCTGGCGTGCTATGGTCCATGAGGTCACGAAGAGTCGGACACGACTAAACGACTGAACAACAACAAAAAAAGAGGGAGGGGAAAGAGTAAGATGGCAACTATTAGACAGAAAGAAGAGCAGAAGTCATAATTCTATATTTTCTTTTCTTTCTATTCTTTCTTTTCTTTTTTTCCTATCTTCTCTTTTTCTTATTTTTCCCTTTCAAAAATTCTAATAAATATAAATAAATAAAAAAAGCAGAGACCAATACCAGTTGAACTTTGGAATGAAACTAAACCAAACCTTAAGCATATTAGAATGTCTGTATCCAAGGTACATATATGCTTATGTTTCAAAAAAAAAAAAAGAGGTCAAAGTAGAATGCAAAAGTAATGAAGATATATTTATTGGCTATGAGCTGAACTGCAAAGGGTACAGAATTCTTAATCCTATCATGGAAAGTGTTAAATTATTGACTGTGTGTGTTTGTGTTCACAAAAGCCAAGTACTAACAGGATGTCAGAAATCAATTTAGACATTCCAACAAGAGATGAAAAAGTACAACAGCCTTTCAAAAGACTGTGATTGAAGGGTTGTGTTTTGAAGCCAAGCTAAAAGGAGACAGATAAAAAGAATTAGAGGTAAGATGTTAAGCATACACAACAAAAGAATGCCACCCAAAAGACTTCTAGTTAGATAGAGGACATTACAGAGCACTCCACGTAGCAGAATATTGAGAGAACATCATAGCCTGAAGCACAGAAATGACTATAAGCCATGAGAAAAGACATTGAGTCTCTTCATGAAATAGGAACTCTCACAGAGCTACCAAAAAGGAGAAAGACCACTGGATATAAATTGGTTTTTACCGACCCTAAGGGGCGTGGTGGCTCAGTGGGTGAGATGCCAGGCTTGTTGATCGGAAGATTGCAAGTTCAGAGGTTCGAATCCCTAGTCCTGCGTGACGGAGTGAGTTCCTGCAGTAGCCCAGCTGTTGCCAACCTAGCAATTCGAAAGCATGCAAATGCAAGTAGATTAATAGGTACCACTTCGGTGGGTAGGTAACAGCGTTCCGCTGTGTCATGCAGGCCACATGACCGTGGAAGCGTCTTCGGACAATGTTAGCTCTTCGGCTAAGAAACGGAGATGAAAAATTCAAGATTTTGGTGAATTGGCGGGGTTCAAAATAAACAACCACAAAACAAAGATGATAAATTTGAATATGAATCAAAGTATTATTCATAATATGGAACAGATTACGGGATTTGTAAATGTTAAAAAACTAAGATATCTGGGAGTGGACATAACATCTAATAATTCAAATTTATTTAAAAATAACTACACAAAATTATGGACCAATATAAAAAATGATTTAAAACTTTGGAAAAAATTTACACCTATCATTCTTGGGTAGAATTTCAACAATAAAAATGAATATTTTACCAAAAATTATTTTCTTTTTTCAAACTATACCAATTGTTATAACTCAAAAAACCTTTCAAAATTGGCAACAAGAGTTGGCGAAATTCATCTGGCAAGGTAAAAAGCCAAGAATAAAATATAATTTTTTACAAGACACTAAAGAGAATGGTGGTTTTGATCTTCCTAACTAAAAATTATATTATGATGCATGTATTCTTTGGTGGCTTCGAGATTGGATAAGACTGGATGATAAAAAATTACTTAATTTGGAAGGACATGATTTAAAATTTGGTTGGCATGGATACCTATGGTATAACAAAATTAAAGCAAATGTAGCATTCAATCACCATCCCATTAGGAAATCAATTATATGAATTTGGAATAAATATAAAAATACAATCTTACCAAATATACCTCTTTGGATTTCACCACATGAAGCTTTTACATGGTACGGAAATTTAAACATAGGTAATTGGATAACATATAAAGATTTACTAACTTTTCAGGGATCAAATTATAATTTAAAATCAAGAGAAAATTTATTAAAAATGGAATAAATTGTAATTGGTTTTCATATGCTCAAATTAAAGAACTGTTCAGAGTGGATAATAAAAACTTTAAATTTAAAGAAAGTGCGAACAATTGGGACATTGTCCTATGGAAAGATAAAGATCATTTAATTTCAAAAATGTATAAGATATTAATTTCAAATAATTAGGTAAATATACAAAAAAAGAAATTTATGTGCAATTGGGAAAAAAATTTAGGTCACAAGATCCAATTTGAAATCTGGGAAGATATGTGGCTAAAAGATTTAAAATTCACATTGAACTATAATATGTGTGAAATATTGGAAGAAGATCTAATTATTGAACCAGACATGTATTTATTAGGATTTTTAAAACCTGAGACACATAAGAAATATGGGAAATTACTATTTTATTTAATAATTGCGGCTAGAACTATATTTGCTAGACACTGGAAAGAGTATTGTATACCCACAATTGAGGAATGGTTATTAAAAACAATGGAATTAGTTCAGATGGCAAAATTAACAGATTTATTAAATGATAGGAATCAAGAAGAATTTAACTTATGCTGGGACCTATTTTATAGATATATAGAAAAAACTAAAAAAATACAAATAGTAAATTCAATGTAAATAAGATATAGAATTGTATAAATAGTAAATATAATTAATTATACAACATGTAGAATTTATTATAGAAATTTTTGATGAGAAAGTAGGAAGTCCATTTTATTTTGTTGTTTTGTTGTTTTTGTTTTGTGTTGTTTGGCTATAGCTAAATTACAAGAAAGAAAGAAAAGAGGAATAGGGGATTACAGAAAGAAGAGAAGGTTAGAGCAGGTATAAGAAGGGAAAGATGAGATCTTAGAAGGTACAAGTATGTAGAGAGGAGTAGGAGAAAAAGGGCTAAAGTTTGAGGGTTAAAAAATATTTAAATGCATTCAGAAAGTGGAAAGTTAAATAGAGTGTTTTGGTTTTGTTGAAGAAGTCAGAGGTATGGAAGAAAGAAAAGACTATAGAGTTTGAAGAATGTGTAAAGAAGAGAAAATAAGAAGAAAGGGTAGAAGGAAGGGCTGTAATATATTTAAAGGTATGTAATATATTAATGTATATACTTTAAAGAAATTATATAATATAATTATATTATGTATAATATGTGTTTTATGTTGTAGTGTATTATTGTTGATTTATGTGTATGTTAATGATATTTAATAAAAAATTAAAAAAGAAAAAAGAAAGAAACAGAGATGACCATCGGCCCCTAGAGTCGGACATGACTGCACAAATGTGTGGGGGGAACCTTTACCTTTAATGGTACTTGCAGTCTTTGAATCGGTTGCTTACAGATGTATATTATGAATGAATGATTACAATGAACTTGGTTCTTCTCCCAGGCCTTGGGATGGAGTGGTTGTGAAATCCTTGTAAGTGTGCTTTACTCTTTTTTGAATAGGTCTTCTGGCCATCTGAAATCTTTTGATAGGCAGTGTTGTCTTCTTTCTTTACCTGTAAGCCACCCAGAGTCGCTAAGGAGTCGGGCAGCCTTGAAATGGAATTAAATAAATAAAATAATCCTTTATTGAAATTGTAGATATAGATGTAGATGTAGATATAGATAATTTTTTCCTTTGTTTTGGTTAATTAAACAAATAAAAGCAAAATAATAAATCAATAAAAAGATCCTAAGATTTAGGAACCTCATTCAATCTTTACACACAAAATAACCTTTAATTTAAATGATCTTTTGATGCTTCGGACAAAATAATACTTCCTTGCTTTGTTGTATTCAGTATTCAGAAAACCTTAAGCATTTTAAGATCCATATTGTATTATTAAGTTAAAAATGCATCAGGTTTTTCTGATGTTGATTGCCACAGTCATAAACAAATGTACTGTAGTTCAAAGGATCTTGGATAAAAGTATGCTACCTTGGATGAAAGTTAATTATTATACAGTATGTCTCTCCTGTCACTTTCTTACATAAACTTAGACTAAGCTGGAGAGTACAAAAGTACTTTCAATTAAAGTTTAAGCCATTAAAGTAATTTGAAAGCAACTGCTATATACCACAGAGAGCATAATATCTTTAAACTTACCTTTCTTCCAAGCTTTTTAAAGATTAGCATTAAACCATAGTCTATCTATTATGCATTATATTGCTTCTTTGGTAACAAAAGGAATTTCATTTTTTAAATTATTTTTGGACAAAATTTTAGGGTTGTTTTCATATTACGGATACAATTGCCTCATGTGATGTATTTGAAAAAAAGACTGTCAAAGAAGTTATGCAATATTTAATAGCATGAAATGAATTTTTAATTATTTTTATTCAAGCCAACAGCATCTTATGGCACAATTAGGATCTTAAATATTTAAAAGGTTTTTATGGGAGAATATATATATATATATATATATATATATATATATATATATACACACACACACACAAACACACACACACACACACACAGAGTATATATTCCCCCAATGATATAATTATTTATTGAAATCAATATAAAATCTAATTAGTGATAGGTGAATATCTTGATGGCTGGCATGAATTATAAATTGTTTTAGTGAAGTCACAGCAGAAACTTTAGATATTATTAGATCCCTGAGACTAAAAAATGGTTACAAAGCCCTCAAGTTCAACCTGACTCTCGGTTACTGAATCCATACAGTTTTCTTGGCAGTTTTAAAGAAATGGTTGTCATTGCCTCCTTTCAGGATGTTTTTAAACTTCCCAGACTATCCAAGACCCCAACAGCCAACAATCTAGGTGTACCCCATCTAAGTGCTAACCTTGAGATCAGCCAAGGCCAGCTAGGATCTGCTATATCCTGACATGAGATGGGGAATAAAAGCTAAGATTAATTAATTAATTTATTTATTAATTTTTATCCCGCCTTTATTATTTTTATAAATAACTCAAGGCGGTGAACATACCAAATACTCCTTCCTCCTCCTCTTTTCCCCACAACAACAACCCCGTGAGGTGAGTTGGGCTGAGAGAGAGTGACTGGCCCATGGTCACCCAGCCGGCTTTCATGCCTAAGGCGGCACTAGAACTCACAGACTCCTGGTTTTTAGCCCATTGCCTTAACCACTAGACCAAACTGGCTCTCTTATTGCTATACTTTGAAAAGCAAGTCCTTGGCAAAATGCTTTTTTCCTCCTTTCTTAAAAAAAAAGAAAAAGAAAAAAGAAAAGAAAAAAAAGAAAGAAAGCAGATTGGTTCCAGATGAAGAAGATATTGGAATGAATACAAGTGCATCCATTCCCTTAAGGGTAACTCAACATATAGATATGTAAAAGTATAAATATGTGGATATCTATACATAGATAGCTATGTAAAAGTATTAGTACTAGTACTAGTATTATTTCAATGGCTGGAGATTACATTTTTTATGCCAGCGAACCAAAAGTAGGGAAAGGCAAATTAAAAATTATTATTTGTCATTTTTCTTGGAGGAAGGTTTTCTTGTTTTTCCCTTTTATGTAGAAATAGAAGCCTGAAATTTTTTACTTAGTATTCAGTTGATCAGGAAATGTTGGGGGAAACCAAAGACTGTGGAAGGTTGCTTTCCTTGAAAACAAGATGTTCATCTTAATGAGCTTATTAGCAGGGCTCCTGTTAATAGTAGCACGGAACTAGTGATTTGTTTTCCCAAGGATCAGCTGATTGTACTGATGTAATATATAGAGATATAGATATATAGAGAGATCTTCCTTGGACATGTCTGTTGCTTCAAAACTGATTGTGGAACGTTTCCTATTCAGGAGCCAATCTGAACATGGTTTGTTAAACAAACTACACACAAGAGACAAATTCCCAACTGATATACACTAATATTATTCATACAATTCTTTGCAAACTGATTTCTCAATATATGGATCTTAATTATATCAACTCCCCCCACTTTTTTTTTTTGTCTTTATACTGTAGTAGGACAGGGTGAGAATATTCCAAAAAAACTAATACAATGTTTGTTATTTCTGTAAAGAATTAATACTGTGTTATCAAATTATCGCAACTGATATTCATAAAAAAATGTCAACAGTTTCTAGGGTAAGGATGGCTTAGGCAGGTATTTTAATTAAAAGTCAGAAAAATAAAAACAAGAATGTCTTTGATTTAAGTAAGTCTCACTTACTTGAGATAGTGGTCTACAGGGATTGTTCCACAACCATCTTCATGTAAAAAATGTGCATTTATCAGGCATACACATACGAGATGTGTGAATTACATCATAAATATAGTGAAACCCTGTTTTAATGAACTAATGGGGGTGTCCATTATTCACATACTGTAAATACAAAAGTATATAATCACTATGATTTTGCACCATTCGTGTGATTACATCATTAAATAAATGATGCAAATGTGTTCCATTCGTGTTGATGTCATATTGCAAAAATAATGTAAATGACTTTGCTTGTATCATTCTGTTTTATATGTGTAAGGACACCATCATGTAAATAATGCAAATGATGCCTTGCACAGGTAAATCAAGTTTTAACTGCAACACTTTATTTTTTTTTAAAAAAAGAATAACTTTTACATAACATTTTTGAATTAAAATTGAAGAGAACAAACATGGCATGAAAGCTTTACATATTGTCCCACCGTATATAGTACATATCTTTACACCAGTAAGGATAGATACTTGTATATCACTTTTCCTTTTGTATTCAGTTCATGAGAATTATTCTATTCACCTGCTTCTGGTGTTTCTAACTCAAAAATTTTAATGTCTATTACCATGGTTTTCCTAAACAATGAAGAAGTATAATCAAAAAGAGCATGAATGATTGACAATGAGAATGATTCATTAGTCTTTTGAATATTTGTTTTGACACATCCATCAATGTGAAACCACTGCTATTACAACAGAGATTATTATAAAGTAGTCCTTTTCTCAAATCTCACGAACTGTTTATTTGCAGTGTAACACATGTTGTATCACCCATTAATAATTCTCAGTTAAATCCTAATTATTTCTTTCACAATTATATCTACTAGAGATAACAAGACTGAATCTATTCCACTTCCATCCATCACAGGAACCTGTTTCTTTTTAAACTGTATGCAAATTTCTGTAATTACAGTACAGTCTTGGTAATGTCCCATGTCACCTGAAGCAAACTGCTAATCTGTCTACTTTAATTCTACATGTTTTGATTAGCAGTGGTAGTCCAAGATTTCAAGCAATCCTTGGAAATGCCAAGTACCATGTGAGAACATTTGCATACAAAGTGTATGCTTCAGTAGCAAACTGAAGCCCAGTTTGTGAGCTGGTAGCTCACCACATGGCAGCAATTCAAGTGTCTATAGGCTTCATTTTGGAGCATCTCACTAAAGGAAACAAAACAGACCAAACCAACTAAACACTTGCACTTGTGTCTCTGTTTCTCCAAAAGATCTAAAAATTAACTCCGTAATCTGTCACATCTCTGCGCTTATCAGACAGCCTAACAGGGGAAAAAATCCTCTTATCACAGAACCCAATATTAACTGTGTTTCACTTTGGTAAGCATAAGCCAAATGAATTCCATCAGTAAGCAGGATATCAAAAAACCCAAAAGGCACAAAATGGGAAACAGGAAGTATATGTTTCAAGGAAAGAATAGTTCATTTGCCGTTTAAAAGGGGAAAAGAGGAAGCAAAAGTTTCTAAAATTGGTACACACATTAAACACAGACAAATGCAACATTTCATAATTATTGTTTTATAAGCAGGCAGGTTCCCATCCATCCTGGCAACAATCTTTTCTTCATTATAAATAGTCTTTTATTTTAATATATTTTAAGATGTTCAAGGTTGGGGGAGGCAGTAGTGGCTGAATGTCATTGTATGTAATCTTAATTTATGAGTCATGCTACAAATGATATTATTTGCTTAAAAAAAGCCACTGCATTGTGAATAGATAAATATTTTGGTAGATTGGTATACTGGTATTTTGGTATATTCATATTTTGCCAAAACTCATGATTTGTTTCATAAATGACATGGACAGAATTTGAAATTTAAAATATTTTGGTAGGAGAAATTCATTCAGTCCCACCCATCTAGTTCAATAACAGGCATATCACTCTTTGCCCCAACAGTTATATACAGTATCACTGGAGCCACTGTTCCCCAAGTCTGCACTGCTGACTTTGGGTAGCAAACCTTCAAATCATGGCAACAGGTTTATGCCAGTGAGAAATATGGGGGGAAAGGTAACAGCCTTGTAACAACAGAAATCTCCTTCAAAAACCTCAAAATATAAGATGGGGAGAATTCAGCTTCTTCCTCTTGGCGTTTTGCCACTGTCCTGCCTTCTGTATCCTTTCAGTGATGACAATGATGATGATGATGATGATGATGATGATGATGATGATGATGATCTCCTTAAAGGCTGTTAGGTCGTGATCTAGACAAAGCATAATCCTTAAAAGTCTAAATTTGTATCTCCATTTTTTCAATGATATTTGAATTGTGGAATTCAATTTGCTTTCTCCTTTTTTTCTGACAAACTTTTCTGCTTCAGCAGATACAACATGGTCTTCTCCATGCTGGGCTGTTTCTTTTGATTGTGGCCAAGAGGAAGAGGCAGGAACTGCACTGATGAATTTATTTTATTTTATTTTTAATAAAATTAATAAATATAATTGTAAACTGGACATATATTTCTCTCTCCTTCTCCCTCTCCCTCTCTTTCTCTAAAATTGGAAGGGAATTGCAAAGCAAGAAGGTTTCTCCATCTGGAAGTTGAACACAGCCACTTGAGATTTGAAGAGAAAAAAAATAATGATGTTTTTCCATGAAGCCCCATCTTCATTCCTGTACTGGAAAAGGGGGGAAAAACATACCAAAGAGTTATTAAAATATGGATGACACACTCAATTTCTCCCCCTTTTGAAACTGACTCAGGGAATTCCTTGCACTGAAGCTGTATCCATTCAGTTCCTCCATGTGCATACTTGAGCACTTGGTTAGAAAGAATGGCACTTGGGAGAATGAGTGGCTGGAAGTAATTACCAGGAAGGGATAATGTTTAGCAGGAAACCATTAATATTAGTTTCCTGATCTGGAAAAGACATATTTTCAATCAGGTGCATCTTTTCTTGCCTCTTTTAGTCAAACAGAGATTGTCAGGCTCAGCCCAAGAACGGCAAAGAATTAATTCAGTCGAACTTCAGTTCTTTATTTGCTCACACCGTATAGACAGAATCTTGCCAGATTAAAGCCACTCTACCAAACCTAAAGGGAAATAACCTGGGAGGCTCTAGGGTGTGGATACTCTCAACATTAGTTACAAACACATAAAACCAAGCCTTCAAAATAACCAACAACTACACACACAGAGATACACACACACACACACACACACACACACTCAGGGTTGGTAACAAATGACAAAGCATAATACATAATCAAATCAATGTACTGTAAAAAAAAAACACCTTACCAAATGTGTCTGATTCTTGGAGACTGCCTGGACAAGTCCCTGCAATTTTCTTGGCAAGGTTTGTCTATGAAGGTTCTCAGTCATCCAGGTGGAATTGTCTGTAGCTTGAATCATGTCAACTGGATTTCTATTTTCTTAATGGAAACGTTTCGCTCCTTATCCAAGGGGCTTCTTCAGTCTGAGCAAAGTTGGTAAGGGAATCCTAAATATGTTCCTAGGTAGCTGTGTGACCTTACACCTGGGGCTAGGTCATGGTTATATTGAGATGTAATTTTTAAGTCCTTTTATCATCTAATGGAGGGTCGTTAAAAACACCATGCTGCTGTTGAGCTTCTGAAATGGTCTTAATCTTCCTAGGCACAGAAGACAACACGGGGAGGAAGATGGGGGAGAGTTTGTGCCTGAGGCCCCCACCTCTATTCAAGGAAGGATTTTCCAAGTTGGCATAAATGGATTCCTTGACCCCTCTCTCAAACCACCTATCTTCTCTGTCTAAAATGTAAAATTCCAAAGCAAAGATCCTGAAACTGGATACAGATGAAACTATGGTCTCCTTTGATGTGTCCTCCCTTTTCACCAGCATCCCCACCACTCATGCTCTATCCGCTGTCAGGAAGAGACTAGAAGAGGACAGCACCCTGGAAAGGAGAAGCCATCTCAACCCAAACCAGATCTGCCATCTTCTGGACCTGTGTCTTAACACCACTTATTTCACATACAGAGGTGACTTTTACAGACAAAAACACGGCTGTGCCATGGGTTCTCCTGTGTCACCCATTGTGGCCAATTTATACATGGAAGAAGTGGAGAAGAAAGCACTCAACACATTCCAGGGAACGGTGCCCACCCACTGGTTTAGGTATGTGGATGACACCTGGGTCAAAATCAAGGCCCAGGAAGTACAGGCCTTCACGGACCATATAAACACTATAGATGCCAACATTAGCTTCACCAGAGAAGACACCAAGGACAACAGACTGGCATTCCTAGACTGTGAAGTCCTCATTGGGACCGGTGGCAAGCTAGAAATAGGGATCTACAGGAAACCCACACACACAGATCAATATCTGATGTTTGACTCCCACCATCCACTGCAGCACAAACTAGGAGTCATCAGGACATTGTCACACAGAGCAGAAACCATCCCCACCTCCATGGATTCCAAAAAGAATGAAAATCAGCACCTGAGAACAGCCCTGAAGGCCTGTGGATATCCAAATTGGGCCTTCACCAAATCTAAATCTACCAGACCTAAAACAGCGACAGATAGGGCTGAGACTCAGAGTAAACGAAAGAACCTGGTCATTCCCTACATGGCTGGCGTGTCTGAAAAGATAAAACGGATATTTGGCAAACACCACATACCTGTATATATCAAACCCACCAACACACTGAGACAGAGGCTTGTACACCCCAAAGATCAAACTCCAAAACATAAGAAAAGCAATGTAGTTTATGCAATCCAGTGCAGTGAGGAGTGCTCTGAACTCTACATTGGAGAAACCAAACAACCTATGTACAGGAGGATGGCACAACACAGGAGAAATAACACCACAGGACCAGAGTCAGCAGTTTATCTTCATCTAAAAGAAAAAGGACACTCATTTGAGGACATTAATGTTCACATTTTAGACAGAGAAGATAGGTGGTTTGAGAGAGGGGTCAAGGAATCCATTTATGCCAACTTGGAAAATCCTTCCTTGAATAGAGGTGGGGGCCTCAGGCACAAACTCTCCCCCATCTTCCTCCCCGTGTTGTCTTCTGTGCCTAGGAAGATTAAGACCATTTCAGAAGCTCAACAGCAGCATGGTGTTTTTAACGACCCTCCATTAGATGATAAAAGGACTTAAAAATTACATCTCAATATAACCATGACCTAGCCCCAGGTGTAAGGTCACACAGCTACCTAGGAACATATTTAGGATTCCCTTACCAACTTTGCTCAGACTGAAGAAGCCCCTTGGATAAGGAGCGAAACGTTTCCATTAAGAAAATAGAAATCCAGTTGACATGATTCAAGCTACAGACAATTCCACCTGGATGACTGAGAACCTTCATAGACATATTGCCATACATTTTGGGGATGAAACCCTGAAGTTGGTAAGGAAATTCGAGAAGACAGCAAGAAAGGTGGCAGACTATAGAAACCACCTACGTTTTAACCTCAGATGCAGACAACAGAGACTCATCCCGACAAGCCTACGCCTGCAATCTACAGTTAAGGGTCACAGAGCAGAGCAGATCCTGCAGCAGGCACAAAGACATCTTCTAAATGAAAGAATAAGGCAAGTCCACTTCACCATTGATGCCCTGCAATACAATTTTGAAAACATTCACCAGGAACTCACAGCCACCCTTCCTGACCCAATCCTGGATAGAGTTATTCAGCTTGGCAATAAAGTACAGCTGGCCCAGCATCACAAGACAAAGGAGAGGCAAACTAAGAAATTTGACATTCTTCTTTCTCGCAGCAAGCAGAAACAAGGAACTGGAGAAACCACTGGGAGGAACAACAACAACAGGACCACAGAGGACAAAAAGAACATGTGGGTGAAAAATCTCTCAGACAGAGAACTTACCCAACCAGAGAGAGATGTCCTAGCCAAAGGTCTTAATTTTGCCATCACTCCCAAGCAAGTTCCGGTTGTGGAGCTCATTACAGCCACAGAATCTGCCATCCACAACAACCACCTACCTTTTGAAGAAGCAGAACAACTCCGGCTTAAAATATCTGCAGCTCTGTCCAGTGCTCAACCTCCTCCCCCCAACCTTACCGTCCAAGAGAGGAGAGCCCTGACAGCCCTCAGCAAAGATGAAACCATCACCATTTTACCTGCTGACAAAGGAAGATGTACAGTGGTTCTAAACACTGCAGACTACCACAATAAAATTACCTCACTTTTGGAGGATCACCATACATATGAAAAACTGAAAAGAGACCCCACCAACAATTACAAGAAAAAGGCAATAGACAGTTTGAAACAATTGGAACATGATGGCTCCATCGATAGGATTACCTACCACCGTCTGTATCCTGGAGAAGCCATCCCCTGCATCTACGGACTTCCTAAGATCCACAAGGAAGGAACACCCCTCCGACCCATAGTCAGCAGCATCAATTCGGTAACATACAACATTGCCAAACACCTCTCTACCATACTAGCACCTCTAGTTGGACACTCTGAACACCACATCCATAATTCGGAAGAATTTGTTTCCAAAGCAAAGATCCTGAAACTGGATACAGATGAAACTATGGTCTCCTTTGATGTGTCCTCCCTTTTCACCAGCATCCCCACCACTCATGCTCTATCCGCTGTCAGGAAGAGACTAGAAGAGGACAGCACCCTGGAAAGGAGAAGCCATCTCAACCCAAACCAGATCTGCCATCTTCTGGACCTGTGTCTTAACACCACTTATTTCACATACAGAGGTGACTTTTACAGACAAAAACACGGCTGTGCCATGGGTTCTCCTGTGTCACCCATTGTGGCCAATTTATACATGGAAGAAGTGGAGAAGAAAGCACTCAACACATTCCAGGGAACGGTGCCCACCCACTGGTTTAGGTATGTGGATGACACCTGGGTCAAAATCAAGGCCCAGGAAGTACAGGCCTTCACGGACCATATAAACACTATAGATGCCAACATTAGCTTCACCAGAGAAGACACCAAGGACAACAGACTGGCATTCCTAGACTGTGAAGTCCTCATTGGGACCGGTGGCAAGCTAGAAATAGGGATCTACAGGAAACCCACACACACAGATCAATATCTGATGTTTGACTCCCACCATCCACTGCAGCACAAACTAGGAGTCATCAGGACATTGTCACACAGAGCAGAAACCATCCCCACCTCCATGGATTCCAAAAAGAATGAAAATCAGCACCTGAGAACAGCCCTGAAGGCCTGTGGATATCCAAATTGGGCCTTCACCAAATCTAAATCTACCAGACCTAAAACAGCGACAGATAGGGCTGAGACTCAGAGTAAACGAAAGAACCTGGTCATTCCCTACATGGCTGGCGTGTCTGAAAAGATAAAACGGATATTTGGCAAACACCACATACCTGTATATATCAAACCCACCAACACACTGAGACAGAGGCTTGTACACCCCAAAGATCAAACTCCAAAACATAAGAAAAGCAATGTAGTTTATGCAATCCAGTGCAGTGAGGAGTGCTCTGAACTCTACATTGGAGAAACCAAACAACCTATGTACAGGAGGATGGCACAACACAGGAGAAATAACACCACAGGACCAGAGTCAGCAGTTTATCTTCATCTAAAAGAAAAAGGACACTCATTTGAGGACATTAATGTTCACATTTTAGACAGAGAAGATAGGTGGTTTGAGAGAGGGGTCAAGGAATCCATTTATGCCAACTTGGAAAATCCTTCCTTGAATAGAGGTGGGGGCCTCAGGCACAAACTCTCCCCCATCTTCCTCCCCGTGTTGTCTTCTGTGCCTAGGAAGATTAAGACCATTTCAGAAGCTCAACAGCAGCATGGTGTTTTTAACGACCCTCCATTAGATGATAAAAGGACTTAAAAATTACATCTCAATATAACCATGACCTAGCCCCAGGTGTAAGGTCACACAGCTACCTAGGAACATATTTAGGATTCCCTTACCAACTTTGCTCAGACTGAAGAAGCCCCTTGGATAAGGAGCGAAACGTTTCCATTAAGAAAATAGAAATCCAGTTGACATGATTCAAGCTACAGACAATTCCACCTGGATGACTGAGAACCTTCATAGACATATTGCCATACATTTTGGGGATGAAACCCTGAAGTTGGTAAGGAAATTCGAGAAGACAGCAAGAAAGGTGGCAGACTATAGAAACCACCTACGTTTTAACCTCAGATGCAGACAACAGAGACTCATCCCGACAAGCCTACGCCTGCAATCTACAGTTAAGGGTCACAGAGCAGAGCAGATCCTGCAGCAGGCACAAAGACATCTTCTAAATGAAAGAATAAGGCAAGTCCACTTCACCATTGATGCCCTGCAATACAATTTTGAAAACATTCACCAGGAACTCACAGCCACCCTTCCTGACCCAATCCTGGATAGAGTTATTCAGCTTGGCAATAAAGTACAGCTGGCCCAGCATCACAAGACAAAGGAGAGGCAAACTAAGAAATTTGACATTCTTCTTTCTCGCAGCAAGCAGAAACAAGGAACTGGAGAAACCACTGGGAGGAACAACAACAACAGGACCACAGAGGACAAAAAGAACATGTGGGTGAAAAATCTCTCAGACAGAGAACTTACCCAACCAGAGAGAGATGTCCTAGCCAAAGGTCTTAATTTTGCCATCACTCCCAAGCAAGTTCCGGTTGTGGAGCTCATTACAGCCACAGAATCTGCCATCCACAACAACCACCAACCTTTTGAAGAAGCAGAACAACTCCGGCTTAAAATATCTGCAGCTCTGTCCAGTGCTCAACCTCCTCCCCCCAACCTTACCGTCCAAGAGAGGAGAGCCCTGACAGCCCTCAGCAAAGATGAAACCATCACCATTTTACCTGCTGACAAAGGAAGATGTACAGTGGTTCTAAACACTGCAGACTACCACAATAAAATTACCTCACTTTTGGAGGATCACCATACATATGAAAAACTGAAAAGAGACCCCACCAACAATTACAAGAAAAAGGCAATAGACAGTTTGAAACAATTGGAACATGATGGCTCCATCGATAGGATTACCTACCACCGTCTGTATCCTGGAGAAGCCATCCCCTGCATCTACGGACTTCCTAAGATCCACAAGGAAGGAACACCCCTCCGACCCATAGTCAGCAGCATCAATTCGGTAACATACAACATTGCCAAACACCTCTCTACCATACTAGCACCTCTAGTTGGACACTCTGAACACCACATCCATAATTCGGAAGAATTTGTTTCCAAAGCAAAGATCCTGAAACTGGATACAGATGAAACTATGGTCTCCTTTGATGTGTCCTCCCTTTTCACCAGCATCCCCACCACTCATGCTCTATCCGCTGTCAGGAAGAGACTAGAAGAGGACAGCACCCTGGAAAGGAGAAGCCATCTCAACCCAAACCAGATCTGCCATCTTCTGGACCTGTGTCTTAACACCACTTATTTCACATACAGAGGTGACTTTTACAGACAAAAACACGGCTGTGCCATGGGTTCTCCTGTGTCACCCATTGTGGCCAATTTATACATGGAAGAAGTGGAGAAGAAAGCACTCAACACATTCCAGGGAACGGTGCCCACCCACTGGTTTAGGTATGTGGATGACACCTGGGTCAAAATCAAGGCCCAGGAAGTACAGGCCTTCACGGACCATATAAACACTATAGATGCCAACATTAGCTTCACCAGAGAAGACACCAAGGACAACAGACTGGCATTCCTAGACTGTGAAGTCCTCATTGGGACCGGTGGCAAGCTAGAAATAGGGATCTACAGGAAACCCACACACACAGATCAATATCTGATGTTTGACTCCCACCATCCACTGCAGCACAAACTAGGAGTCATCAGGACATTGTCACACAGAGCAGAAACCATCCCCACCTCCATGGATTCCAAAAAGAATGAAAATCAGCACCTGAGAACAGCCCTGAAGGCCTGTGGATATCCAAATTGGGCCTTCACCAAATCTAAATCTACCAGACCTAAAACAGCGACAGATAGGGCTGAGACTCAGAGTAAACGAAAGAACCTGGTCATTCCCTACATGGCTGGCGTGTCTGAAAAGATAAAACGGATATTTGGCAAACACCACATACCTGTATATTTCAAACCCACCAACACACTGAGACAGAGGCTTGTACACCCCAAAGATCAAACTCCAAAACATAAGAAAAGCAATGTAGTTTATGCAATCCAGTGCAGTGAGGAGTGCTCTGAACTCTACATTGGAGAAACCAAACAACCTATGTACAGGAGGATGGCACAACACAGGAGAAATAACACCACAGGACCAGAGTCAGCAGTTTATCTTCATCTAAAAGAAAAAGGACACTCATTTGAGGACATTAATGTTCACATTTTAGACAGAGAAGATAGGTGGTTTGAGAGAGGGGTCAAGGAATCCATTTATGCCAACTTGGAAAATCCTTCCTTGAATAGAGGTGGGGGCCTCAGGCACAAACTCTCCCCCATCTTCCTCCCCGTGTTGTCTTCTGTGCCTAGGAAGATTAAGACCATTTCAGAAGCTCAACAGCAGCATGGTGTTTTTAACGACCCTCCATTAGATGATAAAAGGACTTAAAAATTACATCTCAGTATAACCATGACCTAGCCCCAGGTGTAAGGTCACACAGCTACCTAGGAACATATTTAGGATTCCCTTACCAACTTTGCTCAGACTGAAGAAGCCCCTTGGATAAGGAGCGAAACGTTTCCATTAAGAAAATAGAAATCCAGTCTTGGCAAGGTTATTCAGAAGTGCCCATACATGCTAGGCTTCACTAATATCCCAGCTCAGTGGCTGAGGTAAAACCATGTTTTCATAGATTTCTGGAAGCCCCACAGGCCATCTGAATCTCCTTGGGGAGGCTGTTCCATAGGGCAGGAAATGCAAGAGAGAAGGCATGCCTCCTCAGCCCTGCAAGATAGTACTGCTTGATAGAGGATGCTCATCCTGTCGGACCTGGTAAGACAGGCAGACAACATCAGGGATATGTGGTCCTGCAAGTGAAAGGTGTGATTGTGGTGCAAGAAGAAATTAAGATCTCTCCCTGCCCACCATGTTGTCTCCCCCCAGAACACTGCCTTCCTGCAATATCACTCCTCCTTGAGCAAGGTAAAAGGTTAAATATTACAAAATATAATGGGTTCATACAGAGGATGCAAGAGATTAAAAATGTATCAGTAAGCCTGTTTAGACAAAAGATTCCCTTCAAATTTAATCAGAGACCTCGTAAGACAAAAGGTTGCCCCTTCATAGCATAGCCCATCTAGGTAAACATTCTTCCCATCCAAACAGATCTCCATAATCAAATCACAAAAGATTCCTTCCAAGGTGAACATTCCAGGCTAGTAGACAAAGCCACAGCCCAGCAGGGAACCTAGATTATCAGAATAGGAAACACAAACAGCAGGGAGCCTCACCACAGAGGACCTGCTCTCTGAACTCCGGTAAACTGCACTTTCCTAGAATTCCTAGAGAGGCCCCCTGCCAAGAAACCGGCTAAGTGTGCCTCCTCAGGACTTCCTAGAGGGCGGGAATAGCCTTGAATAACAACAGCCAAGTTTACCTATATAAAGAGCTTGTGGGGAGAATACAAGCGTGGCCACCTCCAACCAGCAGACTCTGTACATGCTCTTGGAAAATAAAATTATCTCTGTTCAAGCAATCACCTAAGAACACTTGCGCCCATTCTTGGACCGAGTTGCCCTCCGAACAGTCACTCATGCCCTTGTCATCTCCCATATAGACTACTGCAATGTGCTCTACATGGGGCAACCCCTGAAGGGTATCCGGAAGCTTCAGCTGGTCCAGAATGCAGCCGTGCGGACAGTTATTGGTGCCATAAAATTGGCTCATGTGACACCTCTGCTGCGCGAGCTACATTGGGTTCCAGTTTGCTTCCGGGTCCAATTCAAGGTGTTGGTTATCACCTTTAAAGCCCTAAATGGCATGGGACCAGGTTACCTGAGGGACCATCTCACCCCCAGAACATTGACCTTCCCCACCCGATCATGCAGAGAGGGCATGCTACGGACCCCATTGACAAAAGAATTCAATCTAGCAGGGTCCAGGAGGCGGGCCTTCTCTGCAGTAGTGCCCACCCTTTGGATATCTTGCCCCCGGAACTGAGGTGGGTTTCCTTGCTACTGACCTTCTGGAAAGACTTGAAGACCTGGTTCTGCCACCTTGCATGGGATGGGAATGCTACTAGTTCCTCCTGGGTGTGACCGGTTCCATGAAGCCCACCCTATTATTAACATCTAGTCCACTTGGATTTTATATTTATTTTATTGATGTTCTAATTTTATATTTATGTTTTTAATTTGTTTTATTGTGAACCGCCCAGAGTCCCCCAGCTGGGGAAGATGGGCGGTAATACAAATTTAAATAAATAAACAAACAAATAAATAAATAAATAAATAAATAAATCTTCCATTCCTGGCTCGGAATGGACCTGGTAAGATTTCCTTCCAACAGTGGTTAACCCCTTTTTCAGTGCTTAATCCCAGAACAAAAAGGAAAGAAGAAAGAGTATTTGTAATGATGCCCTCTTTGATTTTTGGTTTTATGTGTGTGTTTGTGTGTTTGTGTGCACACCTTCAAGTCATCTGACTCCTGGAGACTGCCTGGACTAGTCCATGCAGTTTTCTTGGCAGGATTTTGGAAATGGTTTGCCCTTGCCTTCTTCTTCCTAGGGCTGAGAGAGAGTGACTGGCCCAAGCCACCCAGTTGGCTTTGTGCCTAAGGCAGGACTAGAACTCATGGTCTCCTGGTTTCCAACCTGGTGCCTTAACCACTACACCAAACTGGATCTCTCTGATTTTTGTGGGCACTGTCTTTAATAGGCAGAAGTAGTTTCCTCTCAGAGAGAATGGAAGGACCAAGGCTCTTCTGGACTGTTCCAATCCATGGAGGATGGGTTGTGGAATCAGCCCATATCAGGCTGTGGAATGGTAGACTTGTAAGGGCTAAAGTAAATGATATCCTTCCTGTGCTTCTGCTATTCAAGCAAAGGCAAGGCAATTTTAATTAAGCACTCTCAAGCATTTGCCAGAATAATGAGACTCAATAAAATATAGGGCTGCTTTGCACCCCAAGGGGTCGTCTGACAGGAATTAGAAAATCCCTCCAAAGTACTTAGAGGACACTCAGGCTGAGTTAGCAGCACTTAACTAACAGCCTAATTCTTTGAAGTGTTATCACCAACCATCCTTGAATGTGAAGAATAGTAATAAGCTTGGCATTTAGGCAGACTACAATGCTTCTGTCAACTGCAAATTAGTGAGAATAAAAAGGTCTTGACATGTATATAGAAAGTCAACTTTTGCCAGAGGAAATGACAATTCTATATTCATATTGCTATAAACATAAGAGCTTGATAACTGTTGGAGGGAATGATAAATGATTGGGAAACCTTATTCCCCTCAAATTCTTGTTTTCCTAGCCTGGAATCTCAGCAATTTCAGGGCCAAAGTAGTTGTAAAAATATGTAAACAGGTATTTTTTGCTTTAAGGTAAAGTTAAAGGTTCCCCCCGCACATTTGTGCAGTCGTGTCTGACTCTAGGGGCCAGTGCTCATCTCTGTTTATTAGACGAAGAGCCAGCGTTGTCCGAAGACGCTTCCATGGTCATGTGGCCGCATGACACGTGCGGAATGCTGTTACCTACCCACCGAAGTGGTACCTATTAATCTACTTGCATTTGCATGCTTTCGAATTGCTAGGTTGGCAAGAGCTGGAGCTAGTGCGGGAGCTCACTCCGCACGCAGGGCTAGGGATTCGAACCCCCGAAGTTGCGATCTTCCGATTGACAGGCCTGGCGTCTTACCTGCTGAGCCAACACGCCCCCCCCTTTTTTTTGCTTTATTTTTTACTTAATCATAAATCAACAAATCAGATCAGCACCACCATGGGAAAGTGTATAACCCCATCTTCCAGTCTCTTTTTAAAAATAAAATTCACACATCCCAAGAAGGTATGTTTTGTTGTTTTAAAACTAGCTTTTCAAAATGCAGTTTTCATACTACATTTAAAAGTGTGAAAACACTGGTGGAAAAATGTTAGATTTTCTCCACTCCAAGTGTGCTGTTGTTCATCTGGATCAGAACCCAGTATGTTTACAGTTTAGAAAAGTAAATCCATAAATAGGATATATACCACTCTTCATAACTTCATGGACCAGCCCACACCAAAGCTTCCTGTTGGCCGTCACCATCCCCTTTTGCCTTCCACTTTCCCTAGCATCAGCATCTTCTCCAGGGTATCCTGTCTTCTCATTATGTGGCCAAAGTACTTCAGTTTTGCTTTTAATATCATTCCCTCAAGTGAGCAGTCTGGCTTTATTTCCTGGAGTATGTACTGGTTTGATCTTCTTGCAGTCCAAGGCACTCTCAGAATTTTCCTCCAACACCACAGTTCAAAAGCGTCTATCTTCCTTCGTTCAGCCTTCCTTATGGTCCAGCTCTCGCAGCCATAGGTTACTACAGGGGAATACCATGGCTTTAACTATGCGGACCTTTGTTGTCAGTGTGATGTCTCTGCTCTTAACTATTTTATCAAGATTTGTCATTGCTCTCCTCCCAAGAAGTAGACGTCTTCTGATCTCCTGGTTGCAGTCAGCGTCTCCAGTAATCTTTGCGCCTAGAAATACAAAGTCTGTCAATGCCTCCATGTTTTCTCCCTCTATTTGCCAGTTATCAATCAAGCTGGTTGCCATAATCTTGGCTTTTTGAGGTTTAACTGCAACCCAGCTTTTGCACTTTCTTCTTTCACTTTTGTCATAAGGCTCCTCAGCTCATCCTCGCTTTCAGCCATTAAAGTGGTATCATCTGCATATCTGAGATTGTTAATGTTTCTTCCAGCGATTTTAACTCCAGCCTTGGATTCATCAAGTCCAGCATGTCGCATGATGTGTTCTGCATACAGGTTGAATAGGTAAATAAATTAACAGGTATAATCAGGGTTAGCTGTACCACAGGTATGGTAAAACCGATGGATTAGGTAGCAAATAACTGATGAAGGGATGGAATCTTTGGATTCCATGTAATGGTCTTCTTTTGAAGCCTAACTCCTAGTCCTAACCTATGGGGACAGAAAACAATCATGGCAGGGAGAATACTGAAAGCTGTATTTTTTAATCAAATTTTTATCACTGGCCATCCCCCTCAACAGGAGGGACTCTGGGCGGTTTACAATAAAATGATCTTTTAAACCAATAATCATAAAATACAAATACAATATATAAAATATAAATACAGTTATTAAATAGTTATAAAATAACAATAAAATCCAAGTGGCAGAAAGATCTAATACAGTCCGTGGGTGTGAGGATGTGCTGGCTAGTCTCGGGTGTCAGGTTTCACAGAGGCTGACAGCGAGATATCAAGCAGGAGACAAACATCCGTTCATCAACCGTGAGTTGCAAGCCAGCAAAGCCGGTAAACCAAGTTTCAGGGATAGTCCTGTGGATAGACGAGAAGCCAATAGAAGAAGTCAGGATTGGAGCACGCAGGTAAACGAGAGTCCAGAGCCACGGTCAAGGGTTGTGGGCAGCAGGTTAGCGATAGTCCAAAGCAAGATCAGGAGTCCAGGAAATCAAGGCGAGATGCAGGAAGTGGTCGCGACAATAATGCAAGTTGCTTCCACAGCTTTGCTCAGGGCCCCTCTGCTAATTTTTCTTGAAGCAGCCAGCTGTCGGCTGGCTCCTGGCTGCACTCACCATCTCTCCTCTGTTGTTCTCTAGCCACCAAACGGGTGCTCCTGCGCCTTTCCTTTAAGGCAGCCTTTATTCTCTTCCGCCTTTGCTGCTTGGGCGACTCAGGTGAGCTAGGGATCTGAGTGGGAGCAGCTGGCTTCTGGCTGGAGGGCGGGGACAAACCACGATCCAGGGTTTGCTCCTGCTCAGCCTCTGGAGGCTGAGATGCTGCCACATCTCCACTCCCCTCTAGTACTGGGTCTGTTTCTGGAGCTGGGTTTGGATCTGGAGCTACCTCTTCTTCGGTCTCCTGGGGGTTCAACAGGGGCAGCTCGTCTGCTGACTCCTCGCTGGAGTCCTGAGGCAGAGGCTGGCCCAGTACAGAGGAGCACTCTAAGGCACTATCCATCCCCAAGAGTAACTATTCCCCTCCGGCCCCAAGCAAGGTGGCAGTGCCAGGTTTTTAGGTTCCTCTGGAAGGTCAGGAGCAATGGGGCTAACCTCACCTCTGGGGGGAGGATGTTCCAATGTTACCATAGGTAATCTGTCAGAAGTTGGCTTTCAGCTTCCAACTCTTAAGTGGACTCCACAAAATTCTCATCATTCACACACCCAGGAAGTAAATGTTTAATTGGTGCTCTTTGATGTGAGTAAATGGATTTTATTTTAAAATAATAAGACATGTTTTGATATGAATCTAAATAACAACAAAAAAAATGAAGCCATGATGAGCTTTTGGGCTGAATGACCATGGTCTGTATTTCTTTTGTTCTGACATTTTGCCAGCAGCTGCAAATCACTTCTTCACTGATCCCAGCCACGAAAGCCTACACCAGTATATTAAATATATACATAGATACATACATAACGTTATATTACACAAATAGTAGGGGTGTATGTATATCTACTGTACCCTACTGTACAGACCCTACTGTACTGGATAATTTTCATCCAGTCACCCACCTCCCCTTTTTGGGGAAGGTGGTTGAGAAAGTGGTGGCACTGCAGCTCCAGAGGATTCTGGATGAAACAGATTATCTGGACCCCTTTCAGTCAGGTTTCAGGCCCGGTCATGGGGTGGAAACTGCATTGGTCACACTTATGGATGATCTCTGGTGGGAGCAGGATGGGGGCAGTGCATCCATCGTTGCTCTTCTTGACCTCTCAGTGACTTTCGATAGCATCAACCATGGTATCCTTTTGGGGTGGCTCAGGCAGTTGGGGGTGGGCAGTGTGGTTCTGCGCTGATTCACCTCCTTCCTCCAGGTCCATTCCCAATTGGTGTTGATAGGGGGCGAGAGATACAGCCCTCAGCCTCTTCTTTGTGGGGTGCTGCAGGTCTTGGTACTCTCTCCCCTTCTTTTTAACATCTATATGAAACCACTGGGTGAAATCATCCATCACCATGGGATGAGGTATCATCAATATGCTGATGACACCCAATTATACATCTCCATCCCGGGAGAAGTAAGTGATGCTGTGACCACCCTTTCCAGGTGCCTGAGGGCTGTAGGGGCCTGCATGGGGAACAACAGGCTTCGACTGAACCCTGGTAAGATAGAGTGGCTGTGGATTAATGGCTCCTTTCCATCTGGGAATTTGTCATCCTTAGTTCTGGATGGGGTTGCACTACCCCAGACAGACCCAGTACGTAACTTGGGGGTCCTCTTGGACTCATGACTCCTGCTTGAAGAGCAGGTGGCAGTCTTGGTCAGGAGGGCCTTTGCTCAACTTCGTGTTGTGTGCCAGTTATGCCCTTTCCCTGAACCGAGAGGCCCTTCAAACAGTCACTCATGCCCTGGTTATCTCCCACATAGACTACTGTAATGCGCTCTACATGGGGTACCCTTGAAAAATATCCGGAAGCTACAGTTGATCCAGAATGCAGCAGCGTGGACGATCTTAGGTGTCCCAAGGATGTAACACCTTTGTTACGTGAGCTGCATTGGGTCCCAGTTTGTTTCTGGGTCAAACTCAAGGTGTTGGTTATGACCTTTAAAGCCCTACATGGCATGGGGCCAGGTTATCTGAGGGACCATCTTATCCCCATTACATCGACCTGTCCTACCCGGTCATGCAGAGAGGGCATGCTCCGGATCCCTTCCATAAAGGAATTCCATCTGGTGGGGTTGCGGAAGTGGGCCTTCTTTGCAGTAGCTCCTGCCCTCTGGAACATTCTTCCCCCAGAGATAAGACAGCCCCCCTTGCTCCTGGACTTCCAAAAAAAAATTCAAAACCTGGTTCTGCCAACTTGCCTGAAGCGGGAAGGAAAATGGTCACTCCTTGGGATGGCTAGTCTCCTAGAACTGTCTTAAATAACTTTATACCCATGTTAAAGAACCACCAGCCACTTGGATTTTATTATATTTTATATTTATTGTCTGTTTATATTGTATTTTAATGGTGTTTTATTGTAAACCACCCAGAGTCCCTCCTTTGGGGGAGATGGGCGGTGATAAAAATTTAATAAATAAATAAATAAAATATCTATACACAGTTCCCCCAAATGTACCAATTCCTTGAAAGTGGTTTTCTCTGTACCTTTCTTTTTTTTTTCTGGTTAACTAGTTTTTTTTTAATTTTTAATTCTTTATTTTATAGTAATACATAAATAACAAAATCTGACATAACATAACATAACATAACATAACATAACATAACATAACATAACATAACATAACATAACATAAATGATATTTTTAAAGTAAATACAATCATAACTTTCTTACAAAACAACCTTTCTTTTCTCCTCCCATAACTTGACTTCCCTTCGTTCTCCTCTTTTCTCCATCTTCTTTATCTCCTCTTCCCTCTCATTCCTTCTCCACTTCCTTTCCCCATCTACTCTACCTTACTATTCACCTGTTCATCTGTAAAACCAAAAAAAAAAAAAACCAGGACTTCCTACTTTCTCTCCATCCTTTCCATCATATATTTATAAACAACTATAATCTCTAACTTATTTACATTATTTACATTAAATTCCCAATTGAACTTTTTGAGTCTTTTCTATAAATTTATAGAAGGGACTCCAACATAAGTTGAATTCTTCTATGTTCTTATCATTCAACTGATCCGTCAGTTTGGCCATCTGCACTAGGTCCATCGCTTTTATTGTCCATTCTTCAATCGTAGGTATGTAATCCTCTTTCCAATGTTTAGCGAAGATGGTTCTAGCAGCAGTTATTAAGTAAAATAGCAATTTTCCATATTTCTTGTGTAAGTCTGATTTTATAAATCCCAGTAGATAGAATTCTGGCTCTTTGATAATGTCCTCTTCTAAAATTTCACATATGGTTTCATGAATTTTATCCCAAAGCTTTTTTGATTTTTGGCAAGTCCACCATAGATGAAAAAAGGTGCTGACTTCTTTCTTACATTTCCAACATTTATTAGGTATAGCAATATTCATTTTGGACAATGTATTAGGAGTTATGTACCATCTGTACATCATTTTAAAGAAATTCTCTGTACCTTTCTTAATACAAAACAAACAAAAAGCTTGATTTCAATGGTATAAAGTAACACATATACCAAAAATCTATAGCTGCAAATCAGGTGTAATTTATCCTTCTACTTTGTATAGTAATTTTTATGGCCCTATCCATGTTCCACTCTTCTTGATGTTTTGATACAGTAGATTTCAAATACTTGGGATATTGTTAAGAGGAATATATTCATCTTTGACATGCAATGAATGACATACAGTCATCCTAATAGTCTTGAGATTCTCAACTCAAAATGGGGCATTTACAGGAAAAGTGATTGACCATATGAGTTAATGTTCTAACTCCTGAACTGAACAACAAGACAACAGCAAGTGTTTACAACGTTCCCTGTGAGGGTATTTCACATTATGTAAAATAACCTTACATTGATTTGCAAGAATAGTGCATTCAAGCTCATGTAAATCAGGAATATTAATTTCATTTAATTCCCTCAGTTTTACATAAAAAAATGATTACTGGTTTTGGATCAATTGCTTTCAGTAGTAGAACTTCAAAAGCAGCAATTGCTACATGGCTAAATAATCCAGATAACAAATGTTTAAATTTATTTATTTTTTATATTTATATCACCACCCATCTCCCCCAAAGGGGGAGTTTGAATAAACTGCCAAGAAGCATTCTGACATTCTGGCCCAATTCAACCCCAAACTGTGTTTACTACAGTTTTTAAGTCAAAGTTAACTATATCTAGGAATATATAGGAAGCGTGCTTTCTCTGCTGTTGCCCCTGCCCTTTGGAATATTCTGCCCCCGGAGATCAGACAGTCCCCCTCACTCCTGGACTTCTGAAAAAGACTTAAAACCTGGTTTTGTCAGTATGCTTGGGGTCGGAAGGAGAATGGAGATACCTGGAGATGGCTAGCTCCTTAGATTAGCTCTGAGGAGCCCATTTTTACAAACTTAAGAATATTCTGCCATTGGATCCCATTTTATTCATTATATTTTAAATTATTACTTATTAAGTATTTAATTTTATTTATAAATGTTTATTAATGATTTTAATTCTGTTGTAAACCGCCCAGAGTCCCCCTTGGGGGAGTTGGGCGGTGATAAATCCGATAAATAAATAAATAAATAAATAAATAAAAATATCTGGTTCAATATTTTTTTCATATGTATGTATTTTACAACATTATGCATAGATACTGAACTGATCTCTGAAGAAACAAGGTTCTTACACAGCCCGGAAAACCCACAACAACCATAAGGTTCTTAGTGTTTGTTACTTAAGAATGCGGAGAAGTATTATCTTCCTAGAAAGTAGCTAAATCTGAGTTGTTTGAACCAGAGAACTACAGTAAGTTTTAACTACCAAACCTGGGTACAAAAACCCAGATGACTAAAAAATCTCTTAAAAAGATATAGAAAACTCTAACTCTTTGCTGACATCTAGTGCCCATCTGGAATTTTGCAGCTCAGTTCTGGTAGCTTTAAGGTAAAGGTTCCCCCCACACATTTGTGCAGTCGTGTCCGACTCTAGGGGCCGGTGCTCATCTCCGTTTGTTAGCCGAAGAGCCAGCGTTGTCCGAAGACGCTTCCACGGTCATGTGACCAGCATGACGCGCACGGAATGCTGTTACCATCCCACCGAAGTGGTACCTATTCACCTACTTGCATTTGCATGCTTTCGAATTGCTAGGTTGGCAAGAGCTGGGGCGAGTGTGGGAGCTCACTCCATCACGCAGGACTAGGGATTCGAACCTCCGAACTTGCAATCTTCCGATCAACAAGCCTGGCATCTTACCCGCTGAGCCACCACACCCCCATTCTTTTACTATATTTGATATCAATAAAGTCATTCTTGTGGACTGTTTCCTGATCTGCCCTACCCCAAAGGGCTGACAGGGAATAACAGATTGTGAATAAAATTTATTGAATGAATGCTTTTCAAATAGACTTAATTTATATGTTCTCTCTGAAAAAGTTGCATTTTAGAAGGGAGAGTTCTGAAAGGTCAGCAGAAACAGTATCCAAGAAGTCTGTTACAGATCCAAGAAGTGGATTAGAGCACAACCATTCAGAATAAAGAAAATCAAAATGTTACTGCAAGATGCAACAGCTACTGTACATTGCTCACTAGTACACAGTATCATGGCAATCTCTCTCCAGGATATATGTACACTGCCAACAAACAGTACAGGCCAATAACGTTTTTGGAAAGTAGAAATGAATGATGTCACTCTGTATATTTGCCAATTCCATTACAAATGCAAAACCTATGGTTACATTTTCCTACCTCAATTCCCTCCCTTACTGTATGTGTGCTTCTGACTATGTTCCTGGAATGGAAAGACAGGCAGGCACAGCAGCAGGGAAATTGCAAAAAGGCTAACCTGCTGTCCAGACTGAAGATCTCAGAAACCTACCTGTGTCTCAATCTGGAGAGGACTTTCTTAAACCAGTTTATAGGTAAGGGTGCATGAGCCCAGGGCAAGTAGAGCTTAAGGGTGCAATATGATATGGCCAATATTGAATGATTTGCATTGGATGTCAGCTGTTTTCTAGGCTCAATTTAAGGTATTTAAAGCTCAATAAGATTTAAGGCTCATTTATCTAAGGGACTACCTGTCTAATTATGAAACTGTCTGATTATTAATATATACCAGAGAGATATCTTTGTCAAAAATTGATGAAAGGGCTTTTTTCTATGTCAAACTGCAGAACCTATTTTCTTTTGAACTGCAACTATCAAATGATGTTGGCATTTTACATTATTTTGTGATGGATGTTACTGCTCTTCACATTTTATTATGTGGCTCTTAATCTCTTATTTCAATTATTATACCTTAGTTGTTTTCCAGAAAGGGTTACAATGCAAATAACTGTGGCTGTAATTTTGGGGTGATAATCAGATAAAATGAATTGCTTAAATAATATATTGATAGAACAGAAAGATGGCAAAGGTCTCCAAACAAGGTTCATATTTAAGCTTTTAAAAACTTGAGTCAAATGAGCAATAAGCTTAAAAAAAACCTCTTAAATTAACTTCTGAACTAATAAATAATCTGTCTTCTCTCCTTTCCAGTGTGAACCACCCTGATATTGAGAAACTCAGTTTAATAGCTTTTGCAAGGGTACTTTCAGCTCACTCTAAATTTTGGCTGAAGTATCTATTTTGTTTCGGAAGGCTGTGTAAGCAGGATTTTCAAAATTCAAACAACTGACCTAATTGTATTAAAAGATTTGAGAGACACAGGATGGCTTCTGGGTCAATGTAGAAACCACAAGAACTTCAAATAAATACTCTCATTTTTGCAGCAGGTGACAGGATAGTCTCTGCAGTTTACCTTTCACTGAAAAAGGAGAGAGAGAGGGAGGGAGGGAGAGGTGTGAAGAAACCCTTTATGGGAAGAGAACATATGGCATAATTCCCTTTGGGGGAAGATGGGCAGTGATAGAAATTTAATAAATAAATAAATAATTTAATTCAAAGGATAAGAAATAGGAGAAAACTGCAGAAGCTTTTAACTCCTATACACAACTTAACTGAATATTATAATTATGGAACAATTGTTATAATATGATAAAGAGGTAAAATTCGGTTTTTTAAAAAAGCCCCTCAGTTCACTTCCTGAAAATAGCTATTGGCCTTTATATCTACCAAATCTGATTTGCTTTATCTAATAACGTCTGGTTTCCATTCCCAACATTCATGGGGGAAGGTCAAAATGGGCCAGTTGGTAGACATGGTGTCACCATGCAACTCCCACCTCTTTTGTACATATATTGACATTGCACACACATAAAACTTGTATTGCAAAAGTGTGTCTGCTACCTTGCCAATTTTGAACCCCCCTTATGGACACAAATGCTTCCCCTTTAATGGACTAACCCAGAGCTTTCCAAACTGTGTGTCGCGACACAAAAGTGTGTCGCCACACACAGTCTGGTGTGTCGCCACACAACCTGGAAGCGCTGATCATCATCAGCGCTTCTGGGTTTTCCCGCGGCAACACACCAACGGCAGCACGCAAAAACTCGAAAGCGGCAGCAGCGCTTCCGGGTTTTTGCGCGCTGCCGCAATGGTAGCACTTCCGGGTTTTCCCACGGCGACACACCAACGGCAGTTGGTGTGTCACCACGGGAAAACTTTGGAAAGCCCTGGCCTAACCTATGAATTAAAACTTGTAGTCCAGTATCGTGTGCCTATATCTGATTTGTGTGCAGACATCAATCACATCAAGTCCAACTAACACATTATCTTGATCTTCATGCAGTTGGTGTTTTGTTTTTCTTTACCTTCAGATCAGAATGCTGTGCACTTAGTATAATTTAAACAAAATGTGGAATCAGCTTGTCACAACTTATTGGTTCAGACAACCTAAGCTAGTTTTGTCTCAGCACATTGTACAAACCTAGCTGTTATAGCTGGATGAAGTCTAAAGCTACCAGATCGACACTACAAAATCCATATGACCTTTGTGAAGGATAGATTTAACTTTTCACAGTTTCTGGCTTATAACTGAACATTTACATTATTTTATCTCAGGTTAAGACTTCCAGATCTTATATGTTCCAGATGAGCATTAGTTTTTCCCATACATTTGCTGCCATGAGGCATCATTAGAAGCACTGCAACTCAGATCTGGAAGCCCTAGCAAAGCCGTCTAGCTGTCTTAATTCAGTAAACCATGGTTAAATTAAGACTCAGCTAATGTGCTGTGTGAACCCAGCTTTTGTAATTTTGTAATTTGCAGTTATATTTTTGGACTCCTGATTCAGTGTTAATAAACCAGAGTTCTTATTATTTATTTATTATTTAAATTTATATCACCGCCCATCTCTCCCAACGGAGTTCTTGGCTTAGTTATAATAGTACTTTATATTCAGCTTTATGTTATGGTGAAAGCTTTGTGATATCCCATTGGGAAATTTCTAAGAGGGAAGAAAACAACGTTTAACTTAGTAAAATCATTTTCTTATTGCTGTTCTATGGTTAAGAACAGTTGCACCATAAAAAAACTCATCCTGTATATAAGATTCCTTTTTGATTAATATGCCTAGGACCAGAACATATAATTTAAGTTCCTGAATGATGATGATATTACAGTAGAGTGGTGGTGCACTGAACTAGAAATCACTCAAAATTCTTTGTATCAGATCAGTTGCATTTCCAGAACACTGAGTTGACCTCCCAGTTGAAAGACAACATAGAGGTACAATACCCTTGAGAACAAAAGCAGAGAAAAGTCTACCATTGCAGGGTTATTATACTCTTCTATGGTTATTTATAGATTATAAACTACTTCAAGTAGAAAAATCCAGCTGCACACAGGACCATTTATCCCAGATAACATCCTGACAGAAGCACAAAAATGCAACAGCATTAGAAGTTAAGTTCTAAGCAAGAACTGAAGAATCTAAAATGATAACCAGAGCAACAGACTGAATCACATTTCCTTGGAGGGGGTCAAGTACAGTTCATCTGACTGACAGCATTATAAAGGAAGTCGCAGAAACTCAGCTCAACCTATTCATCCATGCAACAGTTTCATTTAAGAAGTTTGAAAGATAAAGTTTTTGGTAGGCCGATCCTCCAAGTTTTAGGTAAAAAGAAACTTCCTTATCCTGGAATTAGTTTTAGCCCAAAGATGCTGAGGGGAAAATAATTTTCTTTCTTTCTTTAATTTGCTCTGTACTTATCACATCATCCAAAATGCTGATGGGCATATTGCCATTTAGGTCAGAGAGAAGCTCTATGAAACGTAACATTTGGCTCATTCTCAAGAACTGTAGCATTATCTTATTTTCTTTGTGATTTTTGTACTTTTTGAAACATTCCCAGCTGCTTATATTTAAAGGTGAAAGGTAGAATAGAAATGTCCTCCATTTTGTTTCTTTATCATAATTGGGTGCTTCTTTGATGTGCTCACAAAAGTGTGCCTATGGTTTCATGATTTTTTCCTTCACAAATATACTGCAAGAGAAGTACTGTTGAAGTTCCTCTCTTGTTGGAGCAATATACTGTAGGGCATAGCTTTCCAAAGTGTGTGTCGTGACACACTACTGTGTCGCCTGCAGTGTCCTGGTGTGTCATGTGCAAACCCGGAAGCGCTGATGGGGGGAACCGGAAGGAGCTGATTGGCGGGGGTGCCGCTCCTTCCGGTTCCCCCCATCAGCGCTTCTGGGTTTGCGCGCGACACACAAGGACACTGCAGGCCATGCTGCGGCTGCCGCGCTGCTGCCGTTGGTGTGTGTCGCCAACATGAAAAGTTTGGAAAGCTCTGCTGTAGGGTATGTAAGGCAGTAGCTGAGTGGGGATCTGAATTCAGAAATCAGAATTCCCCAATTCAAAATCCAACATATTGCCTACAAATTACAAATTGCAGAAGAGCCACATTACTAATTTGACCTATGGATAGTCAAACAGAGCATCTCAGAGCAATTTGGTAATAACAATAATGATAAAGATAAAGATAACAACAACAACAACAACAACAACAATAATAATAATAATAATAATAATAATAATAACTTAGTAAACACACAAGAAGAAGGGGAATTCTTAATGTCACATGTAAATCCAAGGTGTCTCTGTGTTTAATTAAACTGGAGTAAAATTGTGATATATTAACAAAGCCTACTTACTGCTTGCCAGAAGGGAGAAAAATAATAAGACAATAATAGCAGCAGTAGTAGTAATTTACACTGTTTGTTATCATGGGACCGCAACCTTTAAATAAGTTTTGATTTGTTGTACATTGTTATGGGTTGAGCAGTATGGAAAAAGGTAAACAATCTCTCAACAATTTCTTTCAGGAGAAATGGGTCCATAAGCAATCAAATCCATTGTTATTGTTTGCGTATATCTAGATAATAATGCTCAAAGTATGCATCAAAAAAGCTCATCACTCCAATTAATACTTGTAAAGTATGGGGGCACTGAATCATTCTTGCCTGGCTTTAGATTGCAAGAAAGCTTATTTACTGTATTTCTCACAGATGCACATTATTTATGTATGTACTTATTTACTTATTTGCACACATCAGCTATTATATAGGCAGAGAGTTCCACGTAAGAGCAAACAGAAATAGAAAACAAAGGCCTGAGAAGGGAAAAAAAGGATAAATCTTCAGAATTAGTTCTTTGATTACAGACAAAGGCACTGTTACCAAATCTAGATTTTACTTTCTTTTTTTTTCTAAGAAAGAAGTGGATTAAGTAGATAATAAAAATAATATTTTATAAGAACTTGCATGTGTGTGTGTTGCATTCTTATCTTTTCACCTGAAAGAAGATAGAAAGAATAGAATGTTAGGAAAATATATATTTTAAAGCATGCAATTTAGTTAATTAGATGCAGATCCAAGGAAATGTGTGGGTATTATAAAACATGATTGGGCCAGGTAGATTTTCTTTTCCTTTTCATTTCAATGTTACCCAGTGGTTGAAACTGTACTGTGGGGTGTAATCAGCCCTAAGTATCTTTGGATAGGATAATTTTTGCAGACAATGAAATTGCTTCCTTGGTACAAAACAGAAATCTTAGTGGCACATATTGAGGATGTGATTTGGAAGAGGAGAAAACAGTTACACTTTTGACTTGCCAGGCGCCTCTGATGCATATTTTAAGGTATTTTGTTCCCAGTGCTTTGCAAGTAGTCTTCTCTACCACTCTTCAGAGGCAGAGAACAAACAGAGAAGCAGGTGTTGGGAAAAGATTTTGCTCATTTGATGTTGCTGTTCAAACATTAGAAGGCCCACTCCTTTCTCTGCTTTGGTGCAGTTGTGGAATCCATGCTGGAGAATGAGAGCAAATCATTTTTGCTAAAGAAAGAAGGCTAAATCTGGAGATGTACTCAAAGCTCTTAAATACATGCCCCTTCATTTGTATATCCCCCCCCTGGAATTGGATATTAAGATAAAACATGTTGAAATATAAACACCGTCCATACTGGGTTTATAGCAAGCAAATCTCAGGGTTTTGCAAAATTAAGTAATTCCAAATCAGATTTTATCTAAAGATGAACACAGGGTTGTTGTGGATGGCATGGTCAGAGATTAGTTACAAGAGGGAGAGTATTGTAAGGTTCAGCCAGTGACATTGGTGGAAGAAACTACAAGACAGCATACAGCTGGAAAATGTGATCATGATAACTCCCATGCCAGGTAAATAGGTGGGAAAATCCCAAACTGAAGATAGTGGGGATAATGTTTTGTTGAAAGTCCTAGCCCAAGCAAGGGATAGATACCTTAAATCAGCTTTTCTCAATCTTTTGACCCTGGAGGAACCCTTGAAATGTTTTTCAGTCCTTGGGGAACCCCTGCACATTCAGGCTCAAATATAGGCCAGAAGTTACAAAATTATATTTGTGTCATGGGTAGACCTGTATATATGCATTAACAGTGTTCTTAAAGTAAAAATAAAGAATGAAATGTACCTCTTTAATGTGAAGTTGCCCACATTTGAAGTAATTTTTTAAATAAATTGTGATCTCCCAGGGAACCCCTAGTGACCTCTCACAGAACCCTAGGATCCCATGGAATTATTTATATTTATTTATTTATTTATTTATTTATTTATTTATTTTTCTATCCCGCCTTTATTATTTTTATAAATAACTCAAGGCGGTGAACATGCCTAATACTCCTTCCTCCTGTTATTTTCCCCACAACAGCAACCCTGTGAGGTGAGTTGGGCTGAGAGAGTGTGACTGGCCCAAGGTCACCCAGCCAGCTTTCATGCCTAAGGTGGGACTAGAACTCTCACTCTCCTGGTTTGCTATTGGCTCCTTCCTAGGGCTGAGGGACAGGGACTGGCCCAAGGCCACCCAGCCGGCTTTCGTGCCTAAGGCGGGACTAGAACTCACAGACTCCTGGTTTATAGCCCGTTGCCTTAACCACTAGACCAAACTGGCTCTCATTTTACCCCAGACCTCTGTATTTGTGTATCTGTATGTATCTCTGTATAAAACACATTTGTATATTTGGAGGAAGGGCATTGTCAGGACTAAATAAATAAATAATATTAATATTAATTTAATTAATAATAAATTGCCTGCAGACAAAGCATATTAATTCTATTCTATTCTATTCTATTCTATTCTATTCTATTCTATTCTATTCTATTCTATTCTGCCTTTATTATTTTTATAAATAACTCAAGGCGTTGAACATGCCTAATACTCCTTCCTCCTACTATTTTCCCCACAACAGCAACCCTGTGAGGTGAGTTGGGCTGAGAGAGAGTGACTGGCCCAAGGTCACCCAGCTGCTTTCATGCCTAAGGCGGGACTAGAACTCTCAGTCTCCTGGTTTGCTATTGGCTCCTTCCTAGGGCTGAGGGACAGAGACTGGCCCAAGGCCACCCAGCCGGCTTGCTCCCTAGCACAGAAGTATGCAATGTGAAGAAACCCTGCCTTAAATGAACTGATTCATAATGGTTATTTTAAGGATTTTGAAAGCATACATTTGGAGTATATGTCTGTAGCTTGAATCATGTCAACTGGATTTCTATTTTCTACCTAGAAACATATTTAGGATTCCCTTACCAACTTTGCTCAGACTGAAGAAGCTCCTTGGATAAGGAGCGAAACGTTTCCACTGAGAAAATAGAAATCCAGTTGACATGATTCAAGCTACAGACAATTCCACCTGGATGACTGAGAACCTTCATAGACATTTGGAGTATAACTTACCTGAATTATTATCACTTGACAATATATGAAATTTAAATATGTATTAAAAGATCACTATGGCCTTGATGCTTTAGTAGCTTCAGAATTACTTAAATTATTAGGATCTTTAAGAATTCTATATCTCAAATGAAACCAGCAATATAATTTGATAAGAATTTTAAAAAGAGAATGTAGTTTAATATTAGTATTTGGATTGAGGAACTGGAATATCCAGTTTTGGAAATCAGTTGGTCTACGTTTTAAGAAATGTAAAGCCATCTCATCTAAGCGACTACTTATGATTTAGGGATGAAGTTAATTTAACAAATTAATTAATTTAATGAAGTTAAAGTGTACAATTAATTATTTAGGGATGAAGTTAGTTCAACAGAAAAAAATTCAGAGGCAGAGAACACTGAGCTCCTCAAAGAATGTTTTAAGAAGGTTGGTTATCAGATTTCTTGTGTTGACATTGTAAGAAATGAGTCTCTTTTATTCACGTGGAAAAAAATGAGTGAAACTGAAAACTATGTTCTTCCTGCCTTTCCAAAAGAGATCTCACAGGGAAAAGTACTCTATGATACCGTTTATTGGATGGCTACTTATTTCAATGTCAGAGAAGCTGGTACCCCACTCAACTCCCACCCACCATTCCACATTAAACATACATGGCAGTTGTTGTTGTTGTTGTTGTTGTTGTTGTTGTTATTATTATTATTATTATTATTATTATTATTTCAATTTGTATGGCTGCCCATCTCATCTAAGTAACTCTGGGTATTGTTTAAAAAGACAATTTATATATTGTTTATTATCTATAACAAGCCCCAAAGCATAGAAAAGCCACTGAATCTACAAAGAACTTTGGAGCTGCTTGATTTCACTGCTTCAAAGAAAAGATCTCCTTTGATTCATGAATCTGCTTTGATGGGGTAATTTGATTGAAGTATTTTTGAATGGAGGTGCCCTTTGGAGCTTTGCAGAGACCTGTTAGAAAGAGGTAACAAGAAGTATTTGTCAACTGGTAATGAGTTGTTTTGTGAGTTGCAGCACCTACCCTGGCAGCCACGGCTAGCTGTGTTACTGCAGCCATGAGATGATCTCAAAATTCACAGCTCAACAAAGTTGCCTATCATTCCATTTGAGCTATACATTAAAAAAAAGCCTTTATAGAAACAGGAAAGTTTAATTCATTAGTTCCAGTACTGATTTCTTCCTCTACCCTCCCCCTCCACCCTCTTTTTCTCAAGTGTGTGTGTATGTGCGTGTGTGAATTTTTCTCCAAGATCCTTTAATTACCCCAACATATGTTGAGAGACAAATCGCTAAGCATTAAATTGTTTCCTTGCTTTCTCCTCCCCAACAGACCTGTTCCAAGTAAACAAATGCTTAGGGAAAAAAGCTAAATTTGTAGATTTCTTAGGATAAAGTTGCAAGTTGGACACCAGTTGGAAAAAGTCTATTGCAGCAAGTAGAATGGCAGCTTGTGTGGTGGTCTGCAATTCTTCAGAGGGTTTTGTTTTGTTTTGAACCCAAGCAAGGTGGTAATGTTCCCTGTAATTTGAGTTGCACCATCTATGTGCCTCAGTCATGCCCTGTCGCTTTTTGAAGTGGCCTTGTGGGCATTATCAATTGAAATTGGAAAATAATAATGTTTTTGGGGAATTGATGCAATACCACCTACCTTAAAGAAGGCAGTAGTTTACCCCCCCTCCCCACAAAGAAAAGATTTTCTTGGACATAGCCATGTTTGATAACCTCAGCCCAGTCTCCAACCTCCCCATTTTTGGGAACATTGTTGCAAAAATGGTAATAAATCCACCACATAGGATTTTAGAGGAAACTGTTTATGGTGGGGTGGGGTGCCATCAATAGGCTGATGACACCGAGGTATACATTGCTATCCCAGGCTGAGCTGGAGGTATTGTGTAAGTTCTGAACCAGTGTCTGGATGTTGTAAGAATCTGTACGGGGACAAAACAAACAGATTAAATCTTATTAAGACAGAGTTGCTTTTGTCTATAAACATTCAGCTAATCTGAAAATATTGGTCCTGGTATTTTAAATGGAGTCATGCTCCACCCAAAGGAGCAGGCTCATGATTTGGATATCTTCCTGGACTCCAGGCTCCTGCTGGAATTTGTGCTCCTGTTATGACCCTACCTGGACCAGGTCCCTGGACCAGGATAGTAACTCATGTCCTAATTACTGGTCTGCTTGGACCCAGAAGAGCATTACATGAAGCTGACTTGGAGACGAAAAGCTGGTGGAAGACATACATTTTTATTGATTGCCTAAATAATGGCAGAATGGGAACCAAGTGCATCTATCTAGTGCTCCCACAGCCAGGATGCCACACTAGAGAAGACTTCCTTCTGTAACCAAAAGGGAAGCCTCTGGCAGAAGTGGTATCTTCATAATTAGATAGGATGTCTTCAGAAGAGCCTCTCCTACTGATCTGAACAGCCAGGTAGCTTCATAGCGGAAAAGGGAATCTTGAAGATCATCTGGTCCTAAGCTGTTTAGGGAAAGTAGAACCTCATCTTCATCAAGTTTCACCTCAGTCCCAAAGTCAGGTTTTTCAAAAACAGCTAATCAGTTTTGTCTGGATTGGACAATTGAAGTCCAATTACCTGGCCTATTATCAGCACAGTACAGAGTGGCTTCAGAAGAAGCTTACTGGAAAAAAAATTACACAGGGACATAAACTATGTGTGTTTGTGTGTGTGTGTGTGTGTGTGTGTGTGTGTGTGTGTGTGTATTTCATGGATGGCATGTATATACATACATACAGTATATATATTCATGGATGGCATGTTTATCTGATAGATCTATATATTCATATTCATATATCTTTAAGAAGAGAACAGTTCACCAAAGATTTGTAGAGATGCTGTCAGGAAAGCTAAAGCTTAAAATAACTAAGTTAATTAGTTACAAAAAGCAACAAAAAGACATCCTCAGATAATGTTTAAAATAAAAGGAAGATGACAAAGTGGTAATATGCTCAAGATAAAAGGAAGATGGCAAATGGGCAATAGATAGCAAAGGAGAAGCAAAACTCCTGTTTTGACTCAGTGTTCTTTGAGAAGATATGCATTCCACTGGCAATTTTGAAGAGGTGGTTGAAAAAAAAAACAGAATTACAGCTTGTGTTTGACTATGTGTCATAGTCAGAGAAAAGCTACTGGAATTCAGAGAGTTCATATATACAGAGTCGGATGCATTTTGTAGGGTAATGTAGTACCTAGGGTACTGAAGAACATCTTAGGCTATGGACTGAACCTTGATCCATTATCTCTAAAAAAATTCTAGAGACTGGGTTAAGTTCCAGATGACAGCAGGAAGAACACTTGCTTGGCAGAGAAGATACCTTGATCATGAAGACAGGAAATTACAGATCAGTCAGTTTGCAACATTATCTGGGAAAATTTTTAGAGCTGACTATAAAGAGATTGGCCTGTAGCTTCTTGAAAACAATACCAAACAATAGCATAGATTTGACAAGAGCAAGTCTTGCCAGACTAAACTTACTTCATTTTTTTTAATTTACTCCATGACATTCTGATCAGCAAGCTAGAAAAGTAAAGGTTGGATGGCATGTCTATCAGATCTCTAGCTGAAAACAGTACAAAAGAAATCTCATCAATTTCTCTTCATCAAACTGGCATTGAATAGGGTGCCACAAAGGTCAATCCTGGACCTGGTACTTTTTTAATTAATGACTTGGATGAAGTAGTGGAGAGAATCACTATCAGATTTACAGATGATACAAAGCTGGGTAGGATAACTAAAACTCTAGAATAGAGAACCAATATTCAAGATGATATTTAACATTTAAAGAATTTGGCTGAAAATAATAGAATGACATTTCATAAAAATAATTGTGAAATTGTTCACCTAGAGAAAAAGTGCACAACTATATGATGGCGGATACTATCAGCCTCACTTATTCGTCTGCCATGCTTTTGCCTTTTCTACACATGTAGGTTGCTGGTCTGCTCTATTTGGCTTCAGAGACTTCACCTTCTGCATTGCATGGAGAGAGCTGATAACCCTGTGGAACATTCCGTAGGGAGGGGGTGGTTTGGAGTGGGAATTGGTTTGTTATGGCTGCACTTTTATGGGTGTTGTTTTTGCCATTGCTTTGATAACGTTTTGCTTGGCGCGCAAACCGTTATTCGAGGCTTCTGCTGCCCTGAAGTGTACTAATCCTGAATAAATGGATCCTTTAGAGTAATTGCCTGAAGGTTTTCTTTGTTGGGAATTTTGACACTGGGGGTTATCACAGATACCCAGCTTGGTAATAGTAAATGTATAAAAGGAATTGGAATTGGAATTAAACACAAGCTTAATGTGAGTCACTAGTGCAGAGCTTTCCAAACTGTGTGTTGCGACACAAAAGTGTGTCGCCACACACAGTCTGGTGTGTCGCCACACAACCCGGAAGCGCTGATCATCATCAGCGCTTCTGGGTTTTCCCAGGTTTTCCCGGGGCGACACACCAATTACAGCGCGAAAAACCCAGAAGCGGCAGCAGCGCTTCCGGGTTTTTGCGCGCTGCCGCACTTCCGGGTTTTCCCGCGGCAACACACCAACGCCGGTTGGTGTGTTGCCGCGGAAAAAACTTTGGAAAGCCCTGCACTAGTGTGTCATAGCTGGTAAAAAGAGAAAACACATTATAGGTTGCATGAATAGAAATATAATTTAATAATCTAAATTTAATAATCTAAATCATATTTCAGTAATAGTTTGTTCTATATTTCATTGTGAAACTCCACTTTGAGTATTGTGTGTGGTTATGTGCACTGTACTTTAAGATACAGAGAAACTAGAAGAGATGCAGTAGAAGATAATGAAGATGAGCTGCAGTAGAAGATAATGAAGATGAGCAATGTGGAACTGGATAGTAAGTCTTATGAGGCAATAGTGAGAGAACTAGCTATAAAAAAGATTGTTGAAATGGTGTTGCACAGAGGATTGTCGTTCTATTATATCAGAGTGTACAATATGAGAAGGAAAAGTCACAGGAAGCCAGATTTCACCTAGGTCTTAGGGGAAAAAACTTTATATTTTGACAATGAAACAAGTTGCTGAGGAAGGTTGATGAACTCCTCTTCACTGGATGTGTCCAAGCAGAATCTATCTGTCAAGGACTGCATTTCTGTACTGAGCACAAGAATGGACTCAGTCAGTGGCCTAAACAGTTCCTTCCAACTCTAGGATACTCATCTGCTGAACAATGTTGCAAATGAATGCTGGGTTATTTGTTTCAGTGCAATGGAGACAGAGAAGTAAGTGTTTTTCATCCCCCAGCACTGTGGACTATTGCTTGGAATGGCCGTTTTTCTATGCTCAGTCTCATTCTGAGAATTTTCTCTGTTTCCCAAACTATTGTCCCTTTTATTTCATTGTCCCCAGTTCTCAATAAAACCAGGGTGTTGACGTGGCTCTGCGAAAAGGATTCATGGATTTACTGCCAAAGGATATACTGATAACCATCCATTTACTGGAATTAAAAGTTGACAAGGAAACATCATGGAAGATCAGGCTGTCAGTGGCAACTAATCTTAATGGCTGTTCATTGCTTTCTGAATCACTGCCAATATATCTTAAATAGCAACTGCTGGGAAATAGTGGCAGGAGGGGACTTTATACTACGTGTTAATGCTTCTGAGTTTTCTGAATGCATCTGTCTGCCTGCTGTGTGACATACTGTAGATACTAGACCAGAGAAAACATTGATTCAAAAGTGTTACGGTATTCAGGATCAGCTCCAGATCTGTCTGATCTCCTGGCATCCGCTAATCTGGGTAGCCAAACTGATTTATTTCTGGCTTTCTTTTGGAACGTTTGAAATTGAGAGGAACCAGGTCTTCTCCCAGGTATTTGCAGGGAAGACAAGCAGGAACAAATGATAAAACTTGTGTGACAGTGTCATCATGCAAGTGACTTAGGTACTTGAGTTGGACATCTGGGAGCAAGGTTAGAAAGGCAGCATTTGTGTGATGTCATCATCATATGTTTTGTATTTTTGTCGTTATTGCGGTTTGTTGCAGATGCCAGTGGGCATAGGTTTCTTTAGGGCTCGGTGGAAAGTAATGATAAAGGGTGCATTGTTATGCAAAATCTGCACTTGCATTGCTGTCACTGCGAAGGAACATAAAGGGTGGAGCTTGCATTGTGATGTCATGGTGCTTGTTTTGTCATTTTAACAAAATCTTGACCTACTTCAGATGGTCCCATCACCACATTCTCTCAACATTTTCAAAATTCCACTTCTCCAAAAAGATTGCCTTCCCTTGAATTAAAATAATGGAAGGCATTTAATCAACTGGCACAGGAATGTTGGCAAGCAGCAAGGGAGCTTCTGCAGGTACATTGAGGTCCAGAACAACCAAGCTTCTTCCCCTGATCCTACAACATGACCAATTACTCTTTCTTTTCTTCTTTTATAATATGTTCTGATACCAGAGTTTCTTCCTTAGTTACTGTCTCAAAATATCCTCATAATTGAGATGGTTTGCAAAATTAATTTTAGCAGTGCTTTAAACAAACATATACATAGACACACACACAATGAGCAAGAGCCATTTTCCAGTGAAGGATTAAGGAAATCAACCCAAATTAGCAATATTAATATAACCACTAAGCCACTTGGGGAGGAAGAATAGTATACAAATACTGTTGCTAATGATTATGATAATAGCAAACGCAGTAATGTCATTTATAGCATGAAGTGCTTGTTTTTGTCCAAAACAAAACACCAGTAGTTTACTGAGTGCTAAATTGGTATAGTATGTATATATTCAGAATATGCTAATTATTTGAAAAGTAAAGTTCATAAACTTATACAGTGTTAACTTGATGATTTACCAAACAAACAAACAAACAAAAATGTTCAAGGCTAGAAGTATCCACTGTAAAAGGTAAAGATTCCCCCCGCACATTTGTGCAGTCGTGTCTGACTCTAGGGGCTGGTGCCCATCTCCGTTTGTTAGCCGAAGAGCCAGCATTGTCCGAAGACGCTTCCACGGTCATGTGGCCACATGACGTGCGTGGAATGCTGTTACCTACCCACCGAAGTGGTACCTATTAATCTACTTGCATTTGCATGCTTTCGAATTGCTAGGTTGGCAAGAGCTGAAGCTAGTGCGGGAGCTCACTCCGCACACAGGGCTAGGGATTCAAACCTCCGAACTTGCGATCTACAAGCCTGGCGTCTTACCCGCTGAGCCACCATGCAATCAAATTGCTGCTTTCA
The DNA here is from genome assembly GCA_023362775.1 of Charina bottae. Taxonomy (NCBI): domain Eukaryota; kingdom Metazoa; phylum Chordata; class Lepidosauria; order Squamata; family Charinaidae; genus Charina; species Charina bottae. The sequence continues at coordinate 20,801,055 of JALMGJ010000004.1, read as the reverse complement.
GTTCTTGAACGTCTAGCACAGATTTCCTGTTTCCTGATTTTATAGAACAGCTTACATTACTCTGAAGCAACAATTATGCTATATCTAATCCCTTTCAGGCATACATAAAATTAATGAAGAAGATGTATGGCAGCCCTACCCCTCTGATCATGTCTAATAGGCAATAAAAAACTGTGATTGGCTGAACATGATGTCAGTCTTCATTGTGATCATGAACATGAACAAACATCAGGTATCTGAAAACTGAAACTATCTCACAATTTTACTAAGAAATCCAACAGTGTTGAGTATCACCTTAGAACATGAAGCTCCCATTTTCTTCATTTCTTCAATCTTTACTGTCATTATGCCATCAGCAAAACTAGTCTCATTTTCTACCATTTATGACTCAATCTCAGACTAAACTGATCAAGTGTCATCCAGTTAGTGAGTCACCCAAAGGAAAAAAAAAGTGCTGTAATGTTGAGCTGTTACTGAAACTTCCTGGATTCTATTTGTTTTTCTTACTGTTATTGCATTATTTTATTAACTTGATGAAAATAAAGATACAACAGTTTGACAATGCTGCCAGCTGGGTGACCTTGGGACAGTCACTCTCTCTCAGCCCAACTCACCTCACAGGGTTGTTGTTGTGGGGAAAATAGGAGGAGGAAGGAGTATTAGGTATGTTCACCACCTTGAGATATTTATAAAAATAATAAAGGGGGGATAGTAAATAAATAAAACAAATGAAAAACATAATTTAAATTAAAACTATCTGTATTATACATATAAATATAAATATAAAACTTTAAACACAGTAAAAAGACTAATACAAGCTAAAATAGAGTGAAAAAGAAAAGAGAAAAAGGAAAAAAGTAAAGAAAAATTTAAAGGTGCAAAAAGAAAAAGAGTAGCAGGAGAAGAGAAAAGAAAGAAAAAAGATACAACGAAGTGGCTTCCAATCTTCTTTACAGCAGTTATAAGTTATAAATGGACCTCTCTCTCTCTAAAGTTACATCATGACTCTCTTCTTTCTATAATCTATCTTATCTAATCATCAAACCCATACATAAAATGATCTGTATTTTTTCAGCTTCTACTCAGAAGCATCCACTTACTTAGCAACCCTCCAGTACAAAGCAGGTAAAAAACATATTAACACCTGGAACACTGGGAAAATCAAAATTAAAATAAATCAAAATCAAAATCAAAATCAAAATCAAAATCAAAATCATCAAAATCAAAATCAAAATCAAAATCAAAATCAAAATCAAAATCAAAATCAAAATCAAAATCAAAATCAAAATCAAAATCAAAATCAAAATCAAAATCAAAATCAAAATCAAAATCAAAATCAAAATCAAAATCAAAATCAAAATCAAAATCCACCTACATGCAACCAGTTAATCTCATACTTCAAGCAAAGTAGGATTGAGTTATCATCTTAAATAACTAATCCAGCTCCAATCCCACATAATACACACCTGCTGCTAATTCTCCCAACTGGCCTCCACACAGGTGCCAGTTGCAAACATTGGTACTCTGGTGAATTGCTCCGTTCAAGAAGGGGGTTCAGCGTTATGGCATCACAATGTTCAATATTCATAACAGCATGTGTGATACTCGTAATTAGGGATGTGTTAGGCCAGTGTTAACTTTGTGTCAGTATCTCTAGTTTCCAACTATTTTTTCTATTCTCTCTGTGTGCGTACATAGACTTAAAGTAATATTTATAAAATCCACATTCATTTGAGTTTGCAATTTTCAGGCTTTTTAAACACAACTGTACCCCCCAAACACACAACCCCCCCAAAAAAACCATGCCTATATCTAATATTTGCTTGTATGCAACTTTCTAAAAAATCCTGTTTGAGCTTTGGCCATTTTCATAGTAGTAACTTTTAATTGTCATTGCAGTGATGTAAAGCCTATTCTTATTTTTAATTTGGGGTTGGTGGGTTGGATTGTTTGGGCTCAATGATGGTTAGATCACTCTAGAAATTGCTGTAAGTCACTAGTGGGGGAAAGTATCTTTGTGTGAATGCTTGAATGAAGAATAATAAGTTTAATACGTTCACTTTTTTATCTTTCTTGGAATCCATTTTAGCAAATTGTGTAATTTTGCTCTCACTGAAAGCCATAGCAAATTTCTTTTACACCCATACTGCTAATACTCAACCTGCTTAGTGGTTATTTCTTATTTGAATTCTGGTAAGTCATAACTGAGAGCCAGTTGGTGTAGTGGTGAAGGCATCAGGCTAGAAACTGGAAGACTGAGAGTTCTAGTCCCACCTTAGGCACAAAGCCAGCTGGGGGACCTTGGGCCAGTCACTCTCTCTCAGTCCTAGGAATAAGGAGGCAATGGCAAACCACTTCTGAAAACCCTTGCCAAGAAAACTGCAGGCTATCTGGACTGCAATAATCTAGACTATCAATACATGGAAGTGAAGTGTTTGAATGTTCTATATCTCTATGATGCCATCGTCCTGATTTTTAGCCTAAATATAGTAGCCTTAATATTTACACACACATACATATTTTCACACCCAAGTATGATACATACCCCCTTCATGGATCACTGCCTTGTCGTGGCGAAGGGGCTTGCGTAACTCAATGAAGTCAGGTCAAGAAGAACAGGTCATGACGGAGAGTTCTGACAAAACGTGGTCCAAAACTGGAGGAGTTAAAGCTATGGTTTTTCCAGTAGTGATGTATGGCTGTGAGAGTTGGACCATAAGGAAGGCTGAGCGCCGAAGAATTGATGCTTTTGAACTGTGGTGCTGGAGAAGACTCTTGAGAGTCCCTTGGACTGCAAGGAGGTCAAACCAGTCAATCCTAAATGAAATCAACCCTGACTGCTCATTGGAAGGACAGATGCTGAAGCTGAAGCTCAAATACTTTGGCCACCTAATGCGAAGAGAGGACTCACTGGAAAAGACCCTGATGCTGGGAAAGACTGAGGGCAAAAGGAGAAGGGGACGGCAGAGGATGAGATGGTTAGATAGCATCACCGATGTAATGAACATGAATTTGAGTAAACTCCAAGAGACAGTGGAGGACAGGAAGGCCTGGCATGCTATGGTCCATGAGGTCACGAAGAGTCGGACAAGACTAAATGACTGAACAACAACAATGATACATACATCATATGAAGAAGGATATATTTCCAAGGCTGAGTGGAAGTTGGCAAACTCATGTGGTCAAGGTGTAGAAACTACACATTGCCTGGATTTTTGTCTGTAGTTGTAATTTTTTATCTATCTATCATCTATCTATCTATCTATCTATCTATCTATCTATCTATCTATCTATCTATCTAGCATTCTTCTATACTTTTGTGAGAGGAATTCAGGCCCAACTTCCTTTAGAATCTGGTGCTTTACTTTGATACAATCCAGCACTGCATTTAATTATGTTCTTGTTAAAATAGTGTTTTGAGTTGAGTTGGGTTGGGTTGGGTTGGGTTGGGTTGCTTTGCTTTGCTTCTCTTTGCTTCACTTTGCTTCACTTTGCTTTGCTACAGGTGGCACAGAAAACCTGGGGACATATTGATCACCATGAGCACCATGCTGCATCCCCCATTTTAATTTTAAAAAGTAAAGTAGAAAACTGGTAAGCTGCATGCAAAGTATGAAATTTTAGCACATAGGCCTTCATAGAAAATAACAGTGTGGGTGGCAGTAGCCCAGGGCATTGTGTGAGGAGGAAAAAAAGATGAAAAAGAGAGAAAATACCAATTACCTTTCTCAGTCAGTGAACTGGCTAGAGGGCTGAGTGCTCTGTAGTGGGGAGTACAATTCTTAGGATTCTTTTTCGAACCAATACATTTCCTTTCCTTTCTCTAGAGAGTGAGAGAAGACTCAGGTTGAAATACGAGGATGAAAAAATCAAATCTGAAGACTATTACTTTAAAACAGCCTTTGTCGCCTTCTAGGATGGTTGTCAAAGGACTGCCAATTTTCTAACATGCACCTGAACTTGGATCAGAGTTAATCATTCTTGTAATGTTCCACTGACTTCAATAGATCTCCCCTGCCTAACTATGTCTAACTGTTCAGCCAGCTTTTTATATTGCTTATAGTTGCACAACATGTCGCTTGTTTTGCAGCATTTTTGGTATCAGTCTAAGCCAGTGTTTTTCAAACTTGGCAACTTTAAGATGTGTGGACTTCAACTCCCAGAATTCCCATGCTGGCTGGGTAATTCTGGGAGTTGAAATCTACACATCTTAAAGTTGCCAAGTTTGAAAAACACTCATCAAAGCCTTTAATGTACCGTAATTTGGTTGTAACCCAAAACAGATGTTGGTTATATCATATGTTATATATGTACTGATGACTCATTTTTATTTTATTTAATATAGTAAAAATGAGAGAGAGAGAGGCACTGATAACATGTCTGAAATCTTTATCAGTGAAGACAAGCAAATGCTGCATTCATTTCAACTTTTCTCTTATAAGAAATATCTGAAAAAGCTACAGGTAGTCCTCACTTAACAACCACTAATTTAGCAAAGGTTCGTACTTACAATGGCACTAAAACCGACTTACAACTGGTCTTCAGACTTACGACTATCACAGCATCCCCACAGTCACATGATCACGATTTGGGCGCTTGGCAACTAGTTCACATTTATGACCATTGCAGCATCCCACGGTCACATAATCACCACTTTTGACCTTCCCAGCCAGCTTCTGGCAAGCAAAATCAATGGGAAACCACACAATTTGCTTAATTACCATATGGTTCACTTAACGACCATGGATTCACTTAACAGCCACCACAAAAATGGTCATAAAATAAGGTCAGATTCGCTTAATGACTGCATTGCTTAGCGACTGAAATTCCAGTCCCAATTGTGGTCGTTAAGCAAAGACAACCTGTATTAGTATGAACAGCAATGAAGAAAGATCTCTACCATAGTTTCTTTATTTTAATATATAGTATATTATACATATACATATGCATATACATACATACTGTGTGTGTATGTATGTATGTATGTATGTATGTGTATATATATATATATATATATATATATATATATATATATATACACACACACACACACATACATACATACATACATACATACATACACTTCTCAGTGGAGAAGTACCATCAGATAATATGCTAGAAGCTGCCAACAGAGCACTCACGACAATCCCTACTACCACTATAACTCAAACCAATGAACTGGTATATTCTACAGCCGCTGTAATCCTAGAGATGCTTGGCTACTTGAACAAGAAGAACAGCACTACATACCCCACCTGGAAAATGAGGTTGGAGGCTAAGATCAAGGCAACTTGGAAATAAGTTAGTCAGCTGGTAGAACTACAGAAGGGTGCGGAGATTAAGGATAAGACTCAGTTACTGAAAAAATACAAGGGCCTGACTCCATCTGAAACCCTAGAGACTGCTAAACAAAGGCTCACAGCACTGGCTACCAGGCTAAGGAGGTACACTAGAGAAGCAGAGGCCAAGAAGATAAATGCACTGTTCACCAAAGAACCATCCAAGGTGTAGTCCCAGCTGCAGTGCAACAACACAGTAACAGCAGAGCCACCAACAGCAGGAATGGAACAGTAGTGGAAGAACATATGGGAGAAAGAGAAGACACATAACACCAGTACAAAGGGGCTGCAGGACCTGAGAGCAGACCACAGAAATCTCCCAGAGCAGGAACCATTCACCATCACAGTAGCAGATATCCTACAGCGTGTCAAGAACATGAAGACCTGGACAGCACCTGGCCCAGACATGATCCACACCTACAGGCTAAAGAAACTAAAAGCAGTGCATGAACGCCTAGCAGCAAAGATGAACCAGCTGCTAGCAGCAGGCTCCCACCCAGACTGGCTAACACAAGGTAGGACAGTGCTGATCATGAAAGACCCCAACAAGGGAACAACACCATCCAACTACCGGCCAATAACCTGCCTCCTCACAACATGGAAAGTCCTATCAGGCATCATAGCCACCAAGCTGCAGGACCATATGGGCCAGTACATGAGCACAGCTCAGAAGGGCATTGGGAACAACACCAGAGGCTCCAAACACCAGTTGCTCATAGATAAAGCAGTCCCCCGAGACTCAAGGTCTCGACAGACCAATCTGAGCACAGCCTGGATTGACTACAGGAAAGCCTATGACTCAATGCCACACGCATGGATCTGTGAATGCCTGGCACTATACAAAGTCAACAGAACACTAAGGACCTTCCTGAAGAACTCAATGGGACTGTGGAAGACAACACTGGAAGTCATCTCGCACAAGTGGCCATCAAGTGTGGCATATACTAAGGTGATGCACTGTCCCCACTGCTGTTCTGCATGGGCTTGAACCCCCTCAGCCAGATTATCACAAGAACTGGATACAGATACAAGTTGAAGAGTTATCCTTATTAAGAGTGAATGAGACATCGACTCACTGATCCACCTGACACGGATCTACAGTGAGGACATTGGGATGTCATTAGGACTAGAGAAGTGTGGCCGGATGGTAGTAAAGAGAGGGAAGGTAGTTAAGACTGATGGGGTGAAACTACCAGCAGGCCACATAGCAGACATACAGACCAGTTACAAGTACCTTGGTATCTCACAGTCATATGGGAACCACAATGAGGAGGCAAGGAAGACAGCAACATCCAAGTACCACCAAAGGATAAGACAGGTCCTGAAGAGCCAGCTCAATGGGAAGAACAAGATCCATACCATTAACATGTATGCCTTGCCAGTCATCAGATACTCTGCCGGTATAGTGAGCTGGCCAAAGGAGGACATGCAGGCTGCTGATGTGAAGACCCGGAAGCTCCTCACAATATACGGAGGCTTCTTTTATTGTTTTTAATAATTTGTGAGATCAGAGTTATAGAAATATTAAGAGATAAATGAACTGAAAACTTGCAGTAGAAAAAATGCTGCTTTTATTTTAAAACAAAGAACAGGAACTTAGCTTGCTTCCTTCAGCCGAAGAGAAGCACATGGCTATTTAACATATGAATTACTACATAGTTGTTTTCGTACAGGAGTAAACACAAAAGATTTATATTTTAAAGCCTTTACAATTACAACTTGGCAGTACCTGAGTGGACAATGTGTGACATGTGACCACTCACCCATTACTTATTTGGAATAGGACCAACAGGTAACTTTCTGATTGGTCAAGCAAACTAGACCTTCAGGCACCAGCAATCAACATTCCTGAGGGGGAGTTAGCAAGAGCACTTCTGACTCCCACAGGAAAAAAACTTTTCAGTCTGACTTTTAAAACTAGCTTTCCATATTCTTTCTGAATCATAAAATATATACAACAGCTTCCACCCCAAGTCCAACACCCAGAGACACCCAGCCGGAAAGAGTGTGGGTGGGGTCTGGTGATGTCAAAGCCACTGTCCTAGATGAGACCCAGAGCATCCAGGAGAACATAAGTAAGATGGCACGTAAAGATGAGCTGCTGAGATAATGCCTGAAGAAGCAGCAGACATGTAAAGAAGATCAAGCAGGGGAAATGCCATGGCAAGACAAGACCATGCATGGGATGTACCATCGACAGATAGCTGAGGTGGCTGACACTGGGAAATCCTACCAGTGGCTGGAAAGGGCTGGACTAAAAGACAGCACTGAGGCACTGATCATAGCAGCACAAGAACAAGCACTAAGCACCCGATCCATCAAAGCAGGGGTCTACCACACTAGACAGGACTCAAGGTGCAGACTGTGGAAAGAGGCCTTAGATACAGTCCAACACATAGTGGCAGGGTGTAAGATGCAGGCAGGAACAGCATACACTGAACGGTACAACCAAGTAGCTGGCATTGTGTAGAGGAACATCTGCACAGCATATGGGCTAGACCCTTCCAAGTCCAGATGGGAGATTCCACAGAAGGTTGTGGAGAATGACAGGGCTAAAATCCTGTGGGATTTCCAGATCCAGACAGACAGGCAGGTACTGGGCAATCAACCAGACATGGTAGTAGACAAGGACCAGAAGACAGCGATGGTGATAGATGTAGTGGTGCCAAGTGACAGCAAAATCAGGAAGAAGGAGTATGAGAAGCTGGAGAAGTACCAGCACCTGAAGGAGGAACTAGAAGGCCAAAGAGGTCCCAGTGGTGGTAGGAGCACTCGGTGCTGTGACTCCTAATCTGGGAGAGTGGCTCCAACAGGTCCCAGGAAAAACATCAGAGCTCTCTGTCCAGAAGAGTGCAGTGCTAGGAACAGCTAAGATACTGCGCAGAACCCTCAAACTCCCAGGCCTCTGGTGGAAGACCCAAGGTTGAGGAAAACACATAACACTCATAGGGGTGAGAAGGGAATTTTTTTATATATACAGTATGTATGTATGTATGTATGTATGTATGTATGTATGTATGTATGTATGTATGTATGTGCCTATGTTAAGACACATGAGTTAGAAGACTCTTCAAAAGTTTTTTGGAGGTCAAAATGTATTGTCTTTAGACTGTGGCTTGAATCATGTCAACTGGATTTCTATTGACATGATTCAAGCCACAAACTGTTCCACCTGGATGACTGAGAACCTTCATCGACATATTGTCTTTAGAATTTCCCTGGGAAGAGTCCATTACAGTCTGAAACATGCTGGATATTTAAAGAGAAAATATATTTAAAATATTCACAAGCAACCCGTGGACTTTACTTTTCATTTCTGTCATGTCTCAAAATTTGGATTTAACAAGGAAATGTGTTTGATTCTCAAAAGTGTTTAGGGATTTCACAAGCAATAAACTTCTGATGTATTGCTAAGGGTATGCATTTTTGTTTTATTTTTGCATTCCTGAAATACCTTCAACACAGTTTGTATTCGAAAACATGACAGGTCATAAGCTATAGCACCATTAAAATAGGAAAGTTTTAAAAAACACACTGTTTTGTTCAAGCAAGCTGAAGAAAAAAGATTCTGATATTTATTGCAGTCTTGCAAAGTTTATGACACAAAGAGTTCTAAATACTGCAATCTTGTTTTCATGAATACTAAATTACAAAAACATGCTGTTTGCCGACTATCATGCCCTGCTCTAATGAAAGTTATCCTGGTATAAATTGTATTTTATCAGTGTTAATCAAGGACTATCATCTTTGATTACAAGTGGAATTTTTCCTCTCTCTCTTTTTCTCTCTCCATCCCTGTTTTTTTTTTTTCCTTATGTCATTCAGCACAGATGTTTGTTTTTGTTCCAAATGTAGACCTTTAGAAATCTCCTTAAGATTTAAGGTTCATAATGTGTACATAATGTGAACCAAACTGAGAATGAGTTTGTGACAAATTTGCACGAACCAACAGCTTGAAAGGTAGATTTTGCTGCATTGTTCAACACTAGGCATGTCCTCCCAAAGATGTTGGGGAATATATCCAACTGTATAGAGTCATTCAAACTGGGTATAAGCTGACTGATAAAATCATACATGTTGCACATACTATCAAAATGAAGATACAGGACCAGACTTCCAGGGAATAAATGGCAATCTGAAGATGGCTCCACTAAAAGCTGAGCTGACGACCGTGGTGGAATGAAGAGCTGGTGAGTAGACCAGCTCTTTAATAATTCCTCCCTGGACAAGGAGACGACCTGAGATCACCCACGAGTGCTTCATACAGTTGCTCCTCATCAGGAGACCACAAAATAGTGGTCTCTGGTGAGTTTAGAGCTCCGGGAGATGAAGGAATAGCCATCTTGCTGAAGCTACTGTTGGCACCTTCAAAAGGACAATGGGTTTGCATACCATCTTTTCTAATCACTTTGGGATATTGCTTGTTAACTGATTTTCAGCTTTGGATCAACAAGTTTTACAGCATCGGGTGAGTTTCCTTCAATCCTTAGGGAAAGAAGTTTTAAATACAAGTTTAAAGACAAAAAAAATATTTTGGAATAAACAGTAAAAGGGTGATTACGACTTTGATTTTGGAAAGTTACAAATGGACTAAGGGTCCAGATGGATTTGAAATAAGATTTTGGAATTAATCATAAGAATCCTTCCCATGGGAAAATGCTTCTGTTTTGACTTCTCTTTAAAAAAAAACATGATAGGATGAGACTTTGAAAGTTGGACACTAGATGAAGCCAGAAGGAACTAAATATTACAATTAAAGAAGAACACTTACATTTGACTTACTAATACAGAATGAAGCAAAATATTGTAACATTGGACATATTGAAGAATATTGTTGAACAATGGACCCAGAAGTTAATTTTAAGACTGTCTGCCTCTATAGATTGACTGTGTTTCAAAGATGTTATGAAAAAGGAACAAGTTATATCTGACAAGACTGAGAGTGATCTGAAAGTGGATTTAAAAATGACAGGCTACAAGAATGATATGGAAAAAGATGCTACACTGGACATTAAAAATTTTGTGAGAAGGGACAAGGAAAAAATTAAAAGGAATCTAGGACATTATTTGAAGGGACTAAAGATCAAGATTGTTAAAGTAAAAGGAAGGAATAAAAAGTTGGTTTATCTGATCAGGGTTAAAATAGATATGTTGTTATCTCTGGTAACCCTTAATGGACTTTTGCTGATCAGGACTGAAATGACATGATTTTTAAGGATTTGTTTATAGATAAGAGATGGGATATGGGAAGAAGAGAGGAGGAGATGATAAGTTACTAAAATTGTTTATACTTGTGATGAAGAGGGAAGTCATTTCTTTATATATTTCTTTTCTTTTTTTTTACTATATTCTTATTTTTTCTTTCTTTTCTATTTTTCTTTCTATTTCTTTCTTTTCTGCACTCCCCCCCTTTTTTAGTTTGTATTAGTTTTTATCTTTATTATAATTGTATTTTTTAATAAAATTAGTATAAAAAATGAAGATGCAGGACCATGATTTGAGTAAGAGGGGAAAATAGTCTTTATTGATGGGTCGGCAAGAAGAAAGGAATTAGGTATGTTCACCACCTTGAGTTATTTATAAAAATAGTAATGGCGGGATAAAAATTAATTAATTAATTTAATAAATAATTATTCTAAAGGCCCAGATTCAGACTTCAGATCAGTAGAAGATATAATCTTGGTCTCGAAATGAAAAATTCTAGAATGTCCCAAACACTGACTGTACTCATGGCTATGCCTGATTAAAGCAGTCTTTACCCCTCTTTTTGCTTGCTACCCTTGACCTTTGGGGTTAAAAATAAATCTCCTCACTGCCTTAAACCCCAAAGCAAAAAATGTTCAGATAATGGAATGAAGCACTTCCTGACCACACACAAGTCATTTATTATCTTGAACCAAAATTGTTCTCCTTGCTTGCACAGATATCATTTTCTTCCAAGTTAATTTTGACGAATGATGAAGAAGAAAAAATTGCTTAGCCTTTGTCACTGCTCCAGCATAAATATCAGGACAAGAAAGTAGATGCCCTACCTGCAGGAGGCATGTCAGCCTTTCTAAATCCTGCCATTTTCAGTTCTTCCAAAACTCTTTCTAACATTGCAGTGTGGTCTTCCTATCCCCTATTTTTGCCTTCAGCAAGTGGTTAACTAAGCTGTACCATGTAAACTCACTCATCCAAGCCACACTGAATTAATGAGAACTGGACCTAGTTTCTGTGGAGAGGGATATACATGGGGTGTTGTATATGACTACAAGAGGTGTTAGATGAATGAAACCAAATACACCAGGAAATCACAATCAACACCCAATAGGGGTAGCCCTTAAATCCAGTGCTGCAATTAACTAGAAACTGTACTTAATTCCCCTAGTCACTAAACCAAAGAACTGAGCTCGGATACACAACTGAACTTGGTATAGGTCAATTACGATTAACTAGGCAAATTCTAAATGATTTTAAAGACATACTAAGGTCGAGCATGAGGGGTCTCAGCGGTTAAGACACCAGGCTTGTCGATCGGAAGGTCGCAAGTTCGGAGGTTTGAGACCCTAGCCCCGCATGACGGAGTGAGCTCCTTCACTCGCCCCAGCTCTTGCAAACCTAGCAATTCGAAAGCATGCAAATGCAAGTAGATTTATAGGTACCATTTCAGTGGGTAGGTAACAGCGTTCTGCATGCGTCATGCCGGCCACATGACCGTGGAAGCATCTTCGGACAACGCTGGCTCTTCGGCTAACAAACAGAGAAGACCACTGGCCTCTAGAGTGGGACATGACTGTGTGGGTGAACCTTTACCTTTACTAAGGTAGAACTTTACAGAGGGTGGGAAAGAATAGAGGGAAAAAAGGCAGAGAGGAAGGAGGGAAAGAAGGAAAGCACATGGGTTAAAGTAAATAAAATGAAATGAAGAAATGCATCATTCAATATTACAAGTGAAAGCAGCATTTTTATTTGGTTTTTGTTGTTATGAGTCTTACTCTTGGAACAAAGTGGCAAGAAAAGGGTCAGTTCATAAGAAAATTATGAGGAAAAGTGACTATAGCTGGGGCTACTTCAGCAAATCTTTAGTGTGATTTTTCATATCACTGGACTTGCTGAAGTGGCTCCAGCTATAGCCACTAAATTAGATTTGTTTATGTGTTTGTGTGTGGGGTGGAGGGTCTTGCAGGCACAAAGATTCTGCCATTGAAAGGGCTGCCAAAGCAGAACTCCAATTGCCTCTTTTGCAGGCACACTTAGTGGCAGCATCGGGGCCACTAAAATGGTGGATCCAGCAAAGCTATTTACCTGGCAATGCAATATGCTAACCCAGAAGAAGAGCAAGAATGCCAGACCTGCCACAGAATTGATAAGACCCTCTGGCACCTTAAGGCATTCATTTTGGCACTTCTGAAGCAAAGGAAGCCAGAGGGGGGAAAAATGGGGATGGCTTTTGAACATTCTGTCCTTCCCTTTCACATAGTAAAAGCCATGCATATTGGCGGCACATGCCAGGATTCTCACCGGTTGCCAATTACATCAGGAATTTGAGAGCAGTTACAAAGCAGGCATCCGGTATAATTTGCCCTATTGGCAGGCAACAGTCTGTGCCTCCATTCCTGAGCAAGGTATGCAAACTCACAAATCCTTAGTGGGATTGGGGTTTCTTTAATTTCTGTGCAAATTGCCTGAGCATTTTATGGCATTTAAATGGAAAGGGTAATTCAATGGACAATGTACAAAATATATATCTGATTCATATGTATTTTTTTTGCTGTTAATAAGTAATCATCCAAATGTTCTGTGTTAATGTTTAAAAATGTTTCCTGATGTCATCCATTATGTACATTCTTGTATTCAGGTGAATATACCCAATTGGCAGTATTCAGGAAACATTCAGCAATTCTCACACATTAATCTGGTTAGGACAGTCTTTTTTAACAGAACTGATCAGCTGCTATGAAGCAATGCAAACCAGAATGCAAAATGAGTGAATTTCTGGCTGCTTAGAAAAAAATCTTGGCTGATTGTGGTTGCATACAGTATGACTAATGAGGAAAGAAGAAGAAAAAGCTGGGGAGATATCTAGTTGCCTGAGGAAATCCTCAGAAGAAAATTTTCCTTTCTCCTCCATGTTCACCACAATACAGTCTTCGCTTAAAAATAGATGAGCTAGTTTTCATAATAAAAAGTACAAATCATTATAGCAATTCAGAATCACCACACTTACTTGGAAGTTCTGTTTGAATCAACAGGGTTCAATTCCAGATGAACAAGGTTTGTGTTATAGATCTTGGCTATTGGGAAAACAGTTTTTAAAAAATGTGAAGGAATTTGAAAATGTTTTTAGTGGCTCCATGCTTTTTGATCACACACAGAAGTATATGCTTTACTGCCTATTACTCCATAATGATAATGCTTCCGTGATCATCTTTCCTTCACAGAGAGAAAAGAAATCCAATTACATATACAAAACATATTTGAAAGTTTGGCATGGTTTTAAAACTTGTGGCTAGAATGATACAGAGAAGTAGCTTACAAAACTTCCAGACTGCAATCTGGATTTATACAAACTGCTTCAGTCAGTTTCCAATTCCCTCCATCACCACCCACTATCACTTTACTTGTGCTGGCTAGCCTCAAGTATCAAGTTACACAGAGTCTCTGCTTGTGAGCTGCAGGCAGGAATTCACTCACCAACAGCCAGAAGTTATGCTGTAGGGAAAAGCTGAGAGAGAAGTCCAGAGTTCGTTTGCCGAAGTCAGAGTTAATCCAGAAGACAACCGATATTCCAAAGCCAGGTCAGGGGTGGTAACAGGTAGGTCAGCGAGAAGTCAAAGCCAAGTCAAGGAGTCCAGAAAACAGAGTAACAGTAGTCCAAACTGAGTCAGGAAATCAGGAATCAAGCCAGGTTGCCAGAGTGGTCGCAAAGCCAATATGCTACATTGCTCCCACAACCCACTCACCGCTCTGCTGGTTATTTATTAGGAGTTTAGGAGCTGTCATCTGGGTCCTGCAAAGACTCCACTTCTCCTCTGCGTAAATCTCCCGCAGCTAACCAGGCACTTCTCCTTCTGTCCTTTAAGGCGAGGCGTACACGCCTTCGTCTCTGCCCTTTGGGTGATTCAGGTGAGCTGGGAGTCTGATGGGATCCAGCTGGCTGCTGGCTAGAGGGTGGGGACAAACCACCATCCCCGGCTTGCTCCCCTGTAGCCTCGGTTATTGGCTGCTGGCTAGAGGGTAGGGACAAACCACCATCCCCAGCTTGCTCCCCTGTAGCCTCGGGTATTGCCAACTTTCCACTGCCCTGTGGTGCTGGGTCTTCGTCTGGGGCCGTGCCTGTGTCTGGGACCTCGTCTGGTTCAGTCCCCTGGGGGTTCACCAGGGACAGCTCGTCTTCTGACTCCTCACTGAAGTCCTGGGGCAGAGGCTGAACCAGGACATTCCTATGCAATCAAGTACTTCCTCATCTTTATTGTCATGGAGATCTAGTTAGATAAGTTGATATATATTGAGATATACTGAGTTAGTATAGTTAGTTTCTGGGGAAAAATGTTGACTAGAATCTCTTAGAGGGATTTATTTATTTATTTATTTATACTTATATTTATACCCCGCCTATTTCCTCCCTAACGGAGGACTCTGAGCGGCTTACATACATTGTTATATATTTTCCATTATACAATTTTTTTTACTTAATCCGCGCGCAAGGGGAGGGGGTAAGGGAACCGACTCTTCCTGGCTTTTCCGGACTACATGTCCCAAGATGCCTTGCATCGGAGCCGGCTGCTGACGTCCTGCAGGTGCTGTTGCTTTCCGGGATCTGCCGCCATTCGAAAGATCTTCCATCCGATGGAAACCTGACCCCCGACAGGACAGGACGCCAGCATATTTTCCCACTTAAGGTGGTACCCAATTTATCTACTTGCAAGCTTTCGAACTGTTGGGTCGACAGGAGCTGGGACTGGCAACGAGAGCTCACCTCATTGCGCGGGGATTCGAACTGCCGACCTTCCGACCGGCAGCCCTACAGCTTCAGCGGTTTAACCCGCTGAGCCACCACGTCCCTTTTTTTGATAGGATTATTGATAGTCCTTTGGTTTATTTGGGATCAACAAGTCTAGGAGCCATGATGGATATCTCATTTAACAAACAGTAACAATTTAGATCTGAAAAACAGACCTATCCTGAAGAAAGAGGAGATGGATGGAAGTTGTGCCAGTGTCTGAGCTGATCCATGAAAGTCTGAGGGCATGCTAGAACAAAGATAAGAAAAATGTTGTCAAGGTGCAGCAGAAAATAAGAAAAATGGATGTGTATGTACAGTTGGGATGAAAATGTATTTGTGCATGAAGATGGCTAAATCAAAGAGGCACCAAAGAAACTTGAAAACAGACTACTAAATAAAGAAAAATATGTTATACTAAGACAGTAACAGAAATTGCGCATGTAGAGTGGACAGTTATTAGAAATAATTATACATTCAGATTTTACCCCAAATGTCTGAGACCATTTCCTTATTACCAAAATGCTAGCATGAAATGGGTAAAAAACATAATAGTTTTGAGGACTTGTTTTTGGTGGCTCAGCAGGTAAGACGCCAGGCTTGTCGATCGGAAGATCGCAAGTTCAGAGGTTCGAATCCCTAACCCGCATGACAGAGTGAGCTCCCGCACTAGCTCCAGCTCTTGCCAACCTAGCAATTCAAAAACATGCAAATGCAAGTAGATGAATAGGTACCACTTCGGTGGGTAGGTAACAGCGTTCCATGCGCATCATGCGGCCACATGACCGTGGAAGCATCTTTGGACAACGCTGGCAATTCGGCTAACAAATGGAGATGAGCACCGGCTCCTACATTTGGACATAACTGCACAAATGTCCGGGGGGAACCTTTACCTTTAAAATTAAATATTGGGTTAGATGTCCAACATATACATTTTTTAAAGAAAGAGGCATTACTTTTGCCCATTATTACTAGCTACATATTGGAGCTGATGTTTTTGCATCATCTGAAATTCCCCTTGCACACTATCAATATCCACTAACCACAATCAACTAGTTTCAGTGTTTGTGAAGGAATGTATTACTGAGGGAACAGCATGAATATAACTTGAAGGTTTTGTTTTGAATATCCTTAAAACACTGATGAATAATAGAGGAACACCATATCAGACTCATTGTTTAAAAATCATGTTGATATTTCTTACAGTGAAGAAATTGCTTGCTATCACTTGTTACCATAAGAACTGGGATCCATGAAAAGAAGAATCACACCATGCTAAGTTTATTGAGAGGGAAAAAAGGAAATATTGGTCAAAACATATGACTAGTAATTATTTCTAGATAAAAGTACTATTCAGGCTTTTTTTGAGTTTGCATCTACATATCTCTTTGGAATAGGAAAAGTATATTGGAAAGTATAAAAGAGACTGAATAGCAATTCTGATGAGTGAATAAGACACCATCCATCGCAAAATCTACTACAAATAAGGTAAACATATGAAACTGGAAAGAGAGAGAGAGAGAGAGAGAGAGAGAGAAACAGAGACAGAGAGGGAAAACAAGGCTGTGACAGAAAACTGGCACATCAGATATTAAACTAGGACAGTATTAAAAAAACTAATCATAATAGTGTCTATGGAAAAATAAATGAGGCAATTCCTAGGAATAAGTAGAGCTGTTCAAGAGAAGGAATGGAAGGTGGTTGATTGACAAAAGCATCTACATGAAATGGAGCTGAGAGATATCAGATAACCAAACTTGGTCCAAATGAAGTTGAGAAGACACATTTTGAACCATAGAATTTCTGGGAAGCTGTTTCCCAGTCGGCAATAATACTGACTTGTTTAAGGCAAGTTGTTTACTATTTCTGTTTTTCTTATTTTCATGTTATGATGTGTTATAATACTCTTTGTAAGCTGCCTTGACAAGCTTGTAATTAGACAATCTTAAAAAACTATCAATCAATCAATCAATCAATCAAACAAACAAACAAAATATCTCCTACAGAAGAAGACTGGAACACAGGGATCACCATAGCAAGTAAATATTTTGTCAAAATGAAGAAACATGCATCATGACGTCACAATGCAAACTCTGCCCTTTAAATACTTGCACTATGATGGCACAGCACTCATTTTGTCATTTTCCTCCCCATCCCCCTTATCTCTCACAGATGCCATATTGGAATATAATGGGATAGTTCCATAAATAGTACAATAAAATTACAGATTTTGCAAAAGTACAGTAAAGCTAAATCTCCATGAACCTGGACAGATGAGTCTCAACAGTGTCTCAGTTTCTGTAACTATTGCATTGCAATTTTATTTATCCTTTGTTGGAGTGTGTGTTTTCTTGCACACACAGAGTATCAGAAAGCAAATAGAATTGACAAGACTAAATTTTTTACTCAGCTTTTGAATGATTTGTCAGTTTTTTCATATCAAAGTTGGTGTTTAATGGGACATTGGAATGGAGTTACTTCTCCATTAATTGATAGAACTTCCGAAAAACAAAATTAAAATCAAACAAGGGAGATTACCAAAATCTTTTTTTTTTATTTGATGGATACTTTAGCATTGGTGGACTCATGGAGATATAAAAATGGAATGGCAAAAGACTATACTTTTTACTCAGAGAGACATAAATGTTTTTCAAGAATCGATATGATTTGGGTTTCAAAGGACTTGGTGAATGAAATTTCTAAAGTGGATATATTACCAGACTTTTTCTGATCATAATCCTGTTAGTATGATAGTAAAAAAGGATCTAGATTATATAGATGGAAGTTTAATGAATCTATTCTACAAAAAGAGAAGGTGGTAGAGGATTGTAAGAAGAAATTGAATGACTTTTTTAAAATTAATTTGGACAATGAAATTGACTTAAAAACTGTATGGGATGCGAGTAAAGCAGTTATGAGGGGACATTTTATTTACCATAATTGCAACATTAAAAAAAAACATCTCAACAAAAAGTACAAATGATTTTGGAACAGATCAAATTAAAAGAAATTGAATTACGGAAAAAACCATCAGATAACAACATTGTATATCAACTCAAATTATTATATCAACAAATATCTATGATGACTACGAAAGAAATTGAAACAAAGTTGAAATATGCAAAACAGAAACATTTTGAATTTGCTAATAAACCAGGAAGATGGTTAGCCTATAAATTAAAGAAGGAAAGGGAGAAGAAAATGATTTTAAAGATCAAAGAAGGTAATGTGGAATTTTTGGACAATGAAAAGATTAAAAAAGCATTCTATAGCTTTTTTTATAATTTATATAAAAAACAAGAACTACCTTTGGAGAAGATACTGTAAATGAATATCTGGGGTGCGGTGGCTCAGCGGGTTAAACCGCTGAGCCGTTAGTCTGCTGACCATAAGGTCGGCAGTTCAAATATGCGTGGCGGGGTGAGCTCCCGTCACTAGCCCCAGGTTCTGCCCACCCAGCAGATCGAAAGCTAATGGCAAGTAGATGAATGGGGACCACTCACGTGGGCCAATTTGCTGGCGTCCTTTTCGGAGGGTCGCCCTCGGACCAAGAAGAGCTGGTGATTCCCGTAGGTGGCGGCGGAGAACAGCAGAGGATGGCGGATCCCGAAAATAACAACTTCCTGGACGTCAGCAGCCGGCTCAGAAGCAAAGGTTTCTGGGACATGTAGTCCGACCTGCGGGTGAAGAGCCGGTTCCCTCACCCCTTCCCTAATGCACAGGTAAAAATGTATGATGTCAATGAATGTAAGCCGCCTAGAGCCCTCCGCTTAGGGAGGGGATAGGCGGGGTATAAATACAATAATAAATAAATAAATAAATAAATAAATAAATAAATAAATAAATAAGATTTACCAAAACTTACACAGTCACAGAAATTAATATTGAACAGTCCAATAACTACTTTTGAAATAGCTGAGGCTATAAAAGGAATGAAATTGGGGAAAGCACCAGGACCTGATGGTTTGTCTGCATTATATTATAGATTTTTTGAAGATCAGATTCTTTTGCCTCTCAAAAGACTGATGAATTCTCTTTTGTTGGGGTCATCAATGCCAGATTCATGGGAACAACCTAATATTGTTCTTATACCAAAGGAAGATCAAGATCCTTCTTTAGTTAACAATTATAGACCAATTTCATTGTTGAATAATGATTATAAGATATTTGCATCAATATTGGCGGAAAGAATGAAACGTTTTTTGCAAGAATTTATTCATTATGATCAATGTGGATTTCTACCAAAGAGACAGTTAAAAGACAATGTAAGAGTTGATTTGGATGTTATAGTATATTTACAATGTCATAACGAATGTCAAACAGCTCTTATTTTTTTATATGCAGAAAAAGCCTTCGATAATTTGAATTGGAGTTTTATGTTCAAAGTTTTGGAAATTATGGACTTTGGGGAACAATTAAGACTATTTATATACTACAACAGGCAAATATTATTGTGAATGAAGAATTAACTGAATTGTGTTATATACAGAAAGGAACAAGACAAGGATGTCCTTTGTCTCCTTTGCTTTTTATTCTGGTATTGGAAGTTTTTAATAGAGACATTAGAAGAGATGAACAAATAAAGGGCTTAGAGATCAAACAAGAAGTTTTTAAGTTGAGGGCTTTTGCTGATGATTTAGTTTTGATTTTACAGGACCCATTGGATACTGTGGAACATCTGATGAGGAAATTGAAAGAGTTTGGGTCATTGGTGGGTCTGAAAGTAAATAAACAAAAAACAAAAATGTTAATTAAAAATATGACCATGTCTGACCAAGAACTACTGATGGGTAAGACAGGTTTTAAGATTGAAAAATAGGTTAGATATTTGGGGGTGATCCTGTCAACTAAGAATAGTATGTTGTTTAAAAATAATTATGTAAAAATTTGGAATGATGTGAAAAATGACTTGTTAAGATGGGGAAAATTACAATTGTCTCTTATGGGAATAATATCTGTGATTAATGTTTTGCCTAGGATGTTGTTTCTATTTCAGACTTTACCGATTTTGATGACAGATTTACCATTAAAAGAGTGGCAGAAAGATATTTCAAAATTTGTTTGGCAAGGCAAGAAACCAAGAATTAAGTATAAATTGTTGCAAGATGCTAAAGAACGAGGAGGATTGGGCTTGCCTAACTTAAAACTATATTTTGATGCTTGTTGTTTGCTTTGGGTGAAGGAATGGATTACTTTGGAGAACAAGAAACTATTACAGCTTGAAGGACATGAATTAAGATTCGGGTGGCACTCCTATTTGTGGTATGATAAAGTTAAAGTTAATAAGGATTTTAAAAATCATTTTGTTAGGAGTGCCATACTAAGGATCTGGAACAAATATAAGGTAAGATTGTCTCCTAATGTACCATTGTGGTTGTCACCTCAAGAAGCATTTGTTAGAAGAGAAAATGTGGGAGGAATAAGTTGGTTAAAATATAAAGAGTTGTTGAATTTTGAAGGAAGTGAACCAAAGTTTAAAACAAGGGAAATGTTAGAGTTGGAAGGTTTTACTTGTTACTGGTTTACCTATATGCAATTGTCAGAATGCTTTAAAATGGATAAAAAGAACTTTAAATTTGTTAATGAACTAACTAAGTTTGAAATGGAACTTTGTATGAATGATGAACATGTTATTACTAAAATGTACAAAATGTTGTTACAGATGAATTTGGAAGATGAACAGGTAAAAGAATGTATGATTAAATGGGCTAAGAATTTTGGATATAATATTATGCTTGAACAATGGGAAAATATGTGGAATAAAGGTTTGAAATTCACCTTAAATTATAACTTAAAAGAGAACTTTTATAAGATGATGTATCATTGGTATCTAACCCCTGATAAACTATCAAAAATGTATAATGGTGTAACTAATGTTTGTTGGAAGTTTTTACAGGGAGAAGGAACTTTTTATCATCTCTGGTGGACCTGTGAGAAAGCCAAAAAATTTTGGGATCAAATATGTATTATTATTCAAAAGATTTTAAAAGTGAATATACAGAAAAAGCCAGAACTGTTCCTTTTGGGTTTGATGGAGAAGGAGCTGGAGAAACAATATGAAGTTTTGCTTTTATATATGATCACAGCTACAAGACTTTTATATGCACAGAGATGGAAAGATCCACAGATACCTATGGTTGAAGATTGGATTGTTAAATTAATGGATCTGGCCCAGATGGCTAAATTGACAGCATTAATTAGAGAATATTCAGTTTCTGGATTTTTATCTGTTTGGCAACCACTTCTAGAGTACTTGCTTGTGGTAGAAAAAAAATGATGTTTTGATTTTGGGTTTTAATGATTAATTGGTTTATTTTAATAGAAATAATGTTACTATGGTTTAATCATTGGTAAGAGAATATTTTTGTAAATTTATCTATATCTGTATTGAAGAAAGTCGGAAGTCACTTTTTGTCTTTGTTTTTCTGTCTATTTGCACTTTATAGTTTTTTCTTTTTTCTTTTAGTTCTGTTTTCATGCTTTTCTGTAGTTTCTATTTTGTATTTTATCTATACTTTGAAAATCAATAAAGTTTAAATAAAAAAAAAGAAAGCGAATAGAATTGGAGACCAATAAATGACCCCAGTCATAGTAACTTAGTTGCAGTTATATTAGTTACTCATACAAACAGATATTTACAGTTATCTTCCAGATCCCTGGAAGTATTACAATTCCACATACCAGATAGTAGTAAGGAGCAAACAGGAGTAAACAGAAAGAAGCAGGAAGAAGGAAGGCAGGGCAGGGCAGGCAGGCAGGTTCTTTTATAATCTTCAGCCTGGATCATGTGCTGCCTGACCTTTTAGAGTTTGCAGGTGTTTGCCTAATAAGTAGGCTGACCATACGTCCCATTTTGAATGGGACAGTCCCATTTTTTAAGCATTTTTCAAACATCCCATCATTTAAATAAAAATCTCAATTTTGTCCTGTTTTTCAAACCTGGTGGGAATGGTGCGGAAGGAGGATCCGAGCCTGAGCGTGGACCAGGGGGTGGTGTTTGCAGGCAGGAGCCAATTGTGTGGACCAGGGGTGGGGTTTGCAGGCGGGAGCCAATAGTGCAGACCGGGGGGTGGGGTTTACAGGCGGGAGCCAATAGTACAGACCAGGGGACAGGGTTTGCAGGTGGGAGCCAATTGTGTGGACCGGGGCAGGGACCACTGTATTTTTCATGAATATGGAATATTACATAAGACCCCGTGTTTAAACCATACAATCTCATTACAGACTTGTTCCAGGCTATAAAATTCTGCTTCTGCTGTAGAAAGAGGAACAACTATCTATTTCTTAGAATGCCAGGCAATTGTTGAGCCAGCATATTGTATTATAGCTCCAGAAGTTGACTTATGATCATTGAGTTATGCTCCCCAGTCTGAATCAGCATATGCCTGTAATTCTACTGTCGCAGAAGCAGAAAGCCTCAGACAGTAATCCTTTTTGCCTTGTAAATACCTAAATATTCTTTTCAATCCTGCTTTCCCAGTAGAAGTTGGTTTTTCTATTTGTCTGCTTAAAATTGAAACAGCATTAGAAATATCTGGGCGAGAATGATTTACAATGTACAATAAACTTCCAATCGCAGATCTAAACCCATCTGCCTCAGGTAACTCAGGTTCTCCCACCTCCTTCTGGAATTCAGGAAGCATAGGGGTTAAGACTGATTTACATTCCTGCATGTTAAATTCCTCTAGGAGTCTCTTGATCTTATTACTTTGGATTATCAGGAAACTACCATCTTTTTCTCTGAATATTTCCAAGCCTAAGTAATTTGTCACTATGCCAAGATTCTTTAACGTAAAACTGTTCTTTATGTACATTTGAAAATCATGTCGCTGTTTGTCTGATGAAGTAAGTAACAGTAAATCATCAACATACAAACATAAATACACAAAACTTTGCTTGTCTTTCTTAACATAAACACATGGATCTGCTTTTCCTTTTTCAAAAACAAAACTTTGCAGTTTTTCATCTAATTTTAGTTTCCAGCAGCAAGCTGCTTGTTTCAAACCATAAATTGATTTTTGTAGTTCACACACTAAATTTTTACCTTGTTCAAAACTGGGTGGTTGTTGCATGTACAATTTCTGGTTTAGTCTAAGGCTTTCACGGCCAGAATCCGATGGTTGTTGTGGGTTTTCTGGGCTGTGTGGCTGTGTTCTGTCAGTTCTGGTTCCTAAAATTTTGCCAGTAGCTGTGGCTGGTATCTTCAGAGGACAGGAGCACAGCTAGAAGTTTCTCTCTGTGCTCAACTTGGGCACAGAGAAAATCTTCTAGCTGTGCTCCTGTCCTCTGAAGATGCCAGCCACAGCTACTGGCGAAACGTTAGGAACCAGAACTGCCAGAACATGGCCACACAGCCCAGAAAACCCACAACAACCATCAATTTCTGGTTTAATTCACCATACAAAAATGCAGTTTGAATATCATGATAAACTGACATCCCTTTTAGTGCAGCAACCTTCAGCAACAATCTGATTGATTCACCCTTTGTAACAGGTGCAAAGGTTTTGTCAAAGTCTAAATGTTTTCTTTCAGAAAATTGTTTAGCAACTAACCTTGCTTTGTATTTTTGAATTTTCCCACTATCATCCTTTTTCAGTTTGAAGACCCATCTACAACCCAGACAACATTCATTGGGAGGTAGATTAACTAATTTCCAAGTTTTATTTTCTTTCAAGGAATCTAATTCCTGTTGCATCACATCATACCAGCACTTGCAATCTCAGGTGGCATATTATTTATTTGCTGTAAAGACTCTGGTTCAGAGTAAACATGGAAAGCTTTAACCATATCCACCTCAAAAAGTTGAGGAGGAATTACTTTATTAATCCTCTGTGACCTGTAAGGTAGGACAGGGCTAACAGGATTAATATTCTGTCTTCCCTCACTTTCCTGAGAAGCATCTGTCTCATCAGACAGATTTTCAGCTTGCTCCTCTTGTTTAATTAACTCATTTGGTGAAGAATCCTGTGAAATCTTCTCAGCAAGTTCTTGCCTCTGCCCTGATTTCAAATCAACCTGAGAACTGGAATTTATTTTTTCCCAGTTTTGTTCTGCAAATGTAGCACTCTTACTTATAATTAATTTATCACCTAATATGAACCTGTAGCTTCTTTGACTTTTTTCATACCCAACAAAAAATGCTTTCTTTGTTATGGAAGCTCCTTTTCTCCTCTGTTGTTTTGGCACATGTACCCATGTTGCACTGCCAAAAACTCTGAGATGGTTCACTTTTGGTTTCACACCATAAAGCAAATGAAATGGAGTGTCCTCAATCACACAGTTAAACAGTCTGTTCTGAACATAACAGGCAGTTGATACTGCTTCACCCCAAAACTTAAAAGGTAATTTTGCATCTTTAATGAAACACATCATAGCTTCTTCAAGTGTTCTACCTTTCCTTTCAGCAACACCATTTTGCTGTGGAGTGTAAGGGTTAGAAATAATTTGTTCTATCCCCTTCTCTGTTAGGAATCTTCTAAAAGTGTTAGAAAGAAACTTCCATCCTTGATCACATTTTAGGGCAGACACAGGTTTTGGGAATTTTCCATTTGCCCATGTTACAAAACTTTTAAAT
Organism: Charina bottae; assembly: GCA_023362775.1. NCBI lineage: Eukaryota > Metazoa > Chordata > Lepidosauria > Squamata > Charinaidae > Charina > Charina bottae. The sequence goes on along the minus strand of JALMGJ010000004.1, from coordinate 20,776,157 downwards.
TTATCAAATGCCTCATCTTTATGTTTCAACAGATAGATAAATGTATATCTTAAAAATCATCAGTTATGGTCATTATGAATCTTACTTGTCCCAAACATGGAACAATGGGTCTATTATGTCACAATGAACTGTTTCAAGAGGTCTAGTTGTAACTCTGTCTCTGTGCTTACTCACAGGAGCCTTCTGTATTTTGCATTTCATGCAAACTACACAGTCTAGGTATTTATCACAAGGTTTCAACTTCAGGTGAGCACAGAACTGTGGCATTTGTGCCATGTATCTATAATTTACATGACCAAATCTCCTGTGTAGTAAATGTATGCATTGACCATGAATTGGGATGTTTATTATTTATTTATTTATTTATTTATTTAATTTATATGACCGCCCATCTCCCCTCATGGGGAACTCTGGGCAGTTCACAATAAATAAGTTAAAATAAAGTCTAAAATATATAAAACCTCCATTATACAATAAAATACATATCATAAAATCCAGATGGTGATGGAATAATTAAAAGAAGGACAGTTATAAATTAGGGGATTAGCCACCCCCATGAGGAACTATCCCTTCCTCCTTCCCATGCCAGGTGGCAGAACCAGGTCTTCAGCTCTTTCCTAAAGGTCGGGAGGGAGGAAATCTGTCTCAACTCTGCGGGCAAGATGTTCCATAGAGTGGGCGCTACCACAGAGAAGGCCCACCTCCTAGTCCCCATCAGATGGCATTCTCTAATTGATGGGGTTTGTAGCAGGCCCTCTCTGAATGACCGGGTGGGGCGGGTCAATAACTTGGGGATAAGACGGTCCCTCAGGTATTCTGGTCCCATGCCGTGTAGGGCTTTAAAGGTGATAGCCAACACCTTGAATTGTACCCGGAAGCAAACCGGCACCCAATGCAGCTCACGGAGCAACGGTGTTACACGTGCAGATCTTGACGCACCCAAAACTGCCCGCGCGGCCGCATTCTGCACCAGCTGTAGCTTCCGGATAGTCTTCAAGGGTAGCCCCATGTAGAGCGCATTGCAATAATCTACGTGGGAGATGACGAGAGCATGAGTGACTGTACGGAGGGCGTCGCGATCCAGGAAATGTTGTTAGTTACAGCTTTTGCAGCCTTACTTTTAGCATTCTGCACTATGTACAATGAATCTTTGTACACAAGTTACACACAACTTACCATTCTTACGTATCTCACAGATATCTTTCTTAAATGTTATGACATATCCAGCTGCTACTAATTGGGATACAGATAGAAAGTTAGTTTGCAATTTAGGAGCAAACAGCACATTTTTAACAGTTTCCCCCAAACAAGATAGATACATGTCACCTTGACCCATAATTTTAATTGTAGATCCATCAGCCAAAGAAACACTTTGTCTATTATGTCTATGAAGGTTCTCAGTCATCCAGGTGGAATTGTCTGTAGCTTGAATCATTTATTTATTTATTTAGGGAATATTTAGGATTCCCTTACCAACTTTGCTCAGACTGAAGAAGCTCCTTGGATAAGGAGCGAAACGTTTCCACTGAGAAAATAGAAATCCAGTTGACATGATTCAAGCTACAGACTTTGTCTATTAGTTTTAGACAGTGAAACAAAGGAATTTTTACAATTTGACAAGTGACAATTAGCACCAGAATCTAACACCCAGAAATCAGAATCATAAGAGTCTTTCGCTCTTTGGGCAATAAATTACAGTTTTTCTGTAAATGTCCAGCTAAGCCACAATTGAAGCATCGTTTGCTGGCTAGTGCTGTGGCCTCAGCTTGATTGACCTTCCCTGCTTTTCCATGCTGTAGCTTATCAGAAGAAATGGGTGCAGCTGAGTGCTGTTCCTTTTGTTTCTCCCATTCAGCAATCAGCCATTCAGAAACATATGAAGGAGTAAGTTCAGCCTCGGGCATTGCTTCCAGGGTGCAAATTAACATATCCCACGTTTCATTCAGTGAGGAAAAAATATGTATGCTTTTGTTAGAGGTGTAAACTCCATTCCTCTCTCTTGTAGTTCTACAAATAGCTGCTGAATGAAATGCAAATCTTCAGGCAAAGTCCCGTCCTATGACAGATAACTTTATACAGCTTTCTAGTTAGAGAAATCTTACTTCCAGCTGTTGCTTTGATATAAAAATCTCTTAGTGCCTCCCACAGTTCTTTTGCAGACTGTAAGCCATGCACATTTACTAGCTGATTGTCTTCAACTCCCAAAATAATGGATGCTCTGGCACGCTCATCCAGCCTAAGCCATGTATTGGAGGAGTTTGCTGGAGTCGGTTCAGCTATTGGGGACCATAAATCTTCCCTCTGAAGATACATTTCCATTTTTAAACAGCAGTTTATGTAATTAGAATCTGATAAATGCTCTAACAGCATTCCTAGAGATTGATAATTAGCCACGACTTTTATCTTTACACAGCACCTCATAAATTCCACAGCAAAGCTTTCCTGCAAACAGATAGCTGCTAGAAGCCTTCCGGTAACTTCAAAAGAAAAACATTTCACTTGTCTTGTTTACTTTTCTTCATGCAAACTAGCTGCCACTGAGCTGGCCTCTCTTCATGCTTTCTGGGCCCATAACCTGTTGGATTGTGTGTTTTCTTGCACACACAGAGTATCAGAAACTGACTAGCATTGGAGACCAATAAATGATGTCAGTCATAGTAACTTAGTTGCAGTTATATTAGTTATTCATACAAACAGATATTTACAGTTATCTTCCAGATCCCTGGAAGTGTTACAAAATTCACATACCAGATAGTAGTAACAAGTAAACAGAAGGAAGCAGTGAGCTGGAAGGAGGAAGGCAGCGAGGGGCAGGCAGGCAGGTTCTTTTATACTCTTCAGCCTGGATCATGTGCTGCCTGACCTTTTAAAGTTTGCAGGTGTTTACCTAATAAGGCTTTATTGCTGAGACTTACTCCTCAAAAGAATAATACACCAACATCATTTACCCTGTGCTAGGAAAAGGTTATGAATTCTTCTATATACAGAACAAAGTTTCAAATATTAATTTGGAGATTAATGAAATGTTGTCAGAAGTGAATAAGAGAAATTAATTAACAGTAGCTGAAAAATACAGAATTTTTGGAAGAAGAACATATCAGCAACAAGTATTTGGAGACCTTGAGAAGAGGACCAAACATAGAAAGACAGTTGAGAAAGATCAGGGGAGGAAGAAAGGAAGAAGGGAAGGAAGCAAGAAGAAATGGGGTACATTTACTGGAGGGGAAGATCAGTGATATAAAGCCAGATACCAACACCATCCCTCTGATGACAGCAAAAAGGAAGCCTAATTTAGTTTTAAGAGCAATAGCAAGCTAGTGATTCTATTGTAAAGTCTCTGTGTATGCACCTAACAAGAATATCTAATTTAGAAAAGCATCTATGCTTTAAGATACTATAGCAGCCCATCAGGATTTTCTAATTTCATTTCCCTCAGCAACAATGATAACCTGACCATTTGTCATCAGATGACATTGTTGCCAAGAAAGAAGTAGAAGACTCCTCATAGCACACCACATGGTAGTGCATTCACCTCCCTTCCCTTCCCTTCCCTTCCCTTCCCTTCCCTTCCCTTCCCTTCCCTTCCCTTCCCTTCCCTTCCCTTCCCTTCCCAAATTCTGGTTGGAATTCCAACCCCACTCTGAATCTTTTTTCTGATATGAACAGGGTAAATTCAAAGTGGGGCAGAAATTTGGCTCCACCATTAATTAATATTGCCTGCAAAGAACAAACCAACCAACAAACAAAAACAGTGTTTGTCCTATCCTAGAGTCCTGTCCTACATCTCTCTGCTAACGTTTCAGCAATAATGTATGCAGGTAATCTGAAGTAGTAAAATTACAAGCCTGCTTGACATAATTGCAAAATAAAACACATTTGCAAATGAAAAGATAACAAAAATCAGAAATCATGGATACCTACAAATCATACATAACAAAAAGCAGAAATCAAAACAACAAAAACAGAACAAAAAGATCATGCATTTTAAAAAGACTGGCATTGCAACTGCTGATCTCTTTTCATCTGTATGCCCAAATGCAACCTAAAATCTTAACATCAAGACAATTGTTGCAATCCCTACTAGTATCTAAATACATTTCTTTTCTCCCAATACCTAAACTTCTTCACTATCTTGACACTTGCAATTCTTGAGGACAGTCACAGTCCACTAACCTGATAAGGGACATTGGATTCAGTTGTATCAATTCTTCTGAAATCTATTTCCCAGTTTACAAAAACTAAACTACCTTTGGTAACTTATTTGAAGAAAGCAATCTGTGTGCTTCACTGCCTTTCCTCCAACACAGTTTTCCATTTATTCTTTCAAGGATTGTTTTTTTAACGCCAGTAGATTTACTACAGAGAAGAAAGGGTTAGGTCGTCCCAAAATTATCCCACTTAATCAAGTGATATTCTTTGGATGAGGTCACAATATTATAAAGACTTCACAGACAATAACATGCACAAAATCACTAATCTGCAAACCTGCACGCATCTAATGTAAATTAGGGGCTACTAAGTATAATTGGGTATCATCAGCATACTGATGATACCAAACCCCATGGCAATGGATGATCTCACCCAGTGGCTTCATATAGATGTTAAACAGGAGGGAAGAGAGTACCAAACCCTGCAGAACCCCACATAGTAGGGGCCCAGGACCTCTCACCCCCAATTAAAACCAAGTGGAATTGCCCCCCTAGGAAGGAAGAGAACCAGCACGATATGCTCCCAACCCACGCAGCCGATTCAGAAAGCCACTGAGAGGTCAAGTAGAGCCAGGATGGATGTGCTACCTCTATCCCACTCCTTCCAGAGGTCATCCAAAAGTGCAACTAATTATTAGATAACTAATTATTAACTATTAGATCTTTCTGACACTTGGATTTTATTCTTATTTTATAACTATTTAATAACTGTATTTATATTTTACATATTCTACTTGTATTTTATGATTATTGTTTTAACAGATCATTTTATTGTAAACCGCCCAGAGTCCCTCCTGTGGAGGGAGATGGGTGGTGATAGAAATTTGATATAAATAAATAAATAAATAAATAAATAGATAAATAGATAAATGCTCTTTTAGTCCCATGCCCAGGCCTGAAGCCTGACTAGAAGGGGTCCAGATAATCCACTTTATCCAGGATCCACTGAAGCTACTGCACAACCACCTTCTCAACAACCTCTACCCTTGAATTTCCCTCCCTACTTTCCCACTGATATTTCAACATATCCTCAGCATTACTGGATTACTGAACAGATTAAGTCCATTACATGGAGCTCAACTTTTTCTTTTTCTTTTATCCTTTCAATCGTGTCCAATTCTCAGAGACTGCCTGGACAAGTCCCTGCAGTTTACTTGGCAAGGTTTTTCAGAAGTGGTTTGCCATTGCCTCCTTCCTAGGACTGAGAGAAAGTGACTGGCCCAAGGTCACCCAGCTGGCTTTGTGCCTAAGGTGGGACTAGAACTCACGGTCTCCCAGTTTCTAGCATGATGCCTTAACCACTACACCAAACTGGCTCTTCTGCTTTTTTGGGAGCTTAACTAAGTTTGACCATAATCTGATTACATGTATATATTGTTTAAAATTCTTCTTGTTTACATTCCTTAGAACTTTTGTTAAGTCTCTATATCTCAATAAGTACTGTAAATCTATACCTATCACTCTTCTTAATCACTGTTAATAGCTCAACCTTTTGACCACTAAATCTCATAATTTTTTCTAAGGTTTCTTCTCTTTTCTTTGTATTGTCCTATTGATTTATAGTTTATTATAAACACGAAATGTATAAAAACCTCTATCAGTATGCTGTAGCGAGCGGGGGTGGGGGGCATAGCAAGGTAAGGAGAGATATGCTGTCCTGACTTCAAGTGAAGGAACATGCTAAGACTCGGTGTAAAAGCTCTAGTGTTTTATTGTTCTACTTTGCTAGACAGAATTGAGCTAAACTGAAATGAATTAGTGATGCTCAGAGAAAAGGCCCGTGAAACTAGGGCGGGGCCTTTTTTAGCCTCTTGTGAGGAAAGCAATGTAATTCAGTACTGCGCATGCATTTATCACCCTGGAGGGAGCCCCCTTCTTCTCCACCAGTTATCTCCCTGACAGATGCCTATGCTAAGCTTCTCTCAGCTCCAGAATTAAATATAAACATTTTATATTTATCTATCCATCCATCCATCCAAATTTGAGGCAACCTTACTCCTTGATGATTCTGCTTGGCCTACAGATAAAAGATAAGAAATATAAATATAAATATGAGTAACAAAACATTCTGGCCAGCCGGAAGAATTTAAAATAAAGTATAATTGATGGCTGTTGTGGGTCTTCCAGGCTGTGTGGCCGTGTTCTGGAAGTTGTGGTTCCTAATGTTTTGCCAGCATCTGTGGCCAGCATCTTCAGAGGGCAGGAGCACAGACAGAAGTGAAATCTCTGTGCCCAGGATGAGTGGCAATGTTCTGTTTGTTTTCTATTTATATATTTTATTTTTTATTTTTATAAAAAGTAATTTTATTATTAAAAGAAAAAACAAACAAACAAACAAACAAAGACATCAACAACATCAACAACATAAAAGTGAATAACAAAGTACATAACAAACTTAATAAACATACATTCAAAACTAAATAACCCTATATAACAAAATCCTTATAACAACACATCACGTGAAACAACTAATTTAAAACGACTTCCTGTTTCTTTCTTGAAGATAGCTTCTTACTTTTAGTTTTAATTTTTGCTATATTTCTATTGTATTCCTCTTTTTATTAATGTTTCTTTAATATATAAATATCTTAACTCTTATTTTATTTTAAACCTTTCATTTGTTCTTATATTCTAGTGCATATATTCTAATATATTCTTTTTATTATCTCTTCTAATATTTTTCCATTACAATAGTTTTATTTTATATTCTTTTTGCAGAAATTCTATAAATGGGTTCCATATAAGTTCATAATCTCCCAGATCTTTTTGTTTTATTAAAATTGTCAGTCTGTCCATCTGTGCTATTTCCATCGTTTTGATTATCCATTCTTCTATTGAGGGGGTAGCTTCTTCTTTCCAGTGTTTTGCAAAGATAATCCTTGCCGCTGTAGTCAAATGGTATAATAGTTTTTTTTGTTCCTTGTTCATCTTCATGTCGATAATTCCCAGTAAATAAGTTTCTGATTTTTTTTCCATATCCATTTTGAATATTTTACATATATTACCATGAATTTTGCCCCAGTATTTTTTGGTCTTTTGACATGTCCACCAAATGTGATAAAAAGTTCCCACATTTATTTTGCATTTCCAACGTATGTTTGATCTTAAACATTTCATGTTATATAATCTCTCAGGAGGCAAATACCATCTAAATATCATTTTATAGTTGTTTTCTCTTAGACTGTTACTTAAAGAAAATTTAATATTTTTCGTCCAAATTCTTTGCCAGTCTTCGTATTTAATTTCTCTATTCAAATTTTCTTCCCACTTTGTCATATACTTTTGATTTTTATATCTTTATTTTTCAATTCCAATAGTTTTTTATATAATTTGGATATTAAATGATCGTTCTCTTTCCATAATATACTGTCCCAATTTTCTGTTGTTTCCGTGAATTTGAACATCTTTTGGTCTAATTTAAATTGTTCTTTTAGTTGTAAATATTTAAACCAATAACACTCAAATCCTTCTCTTTCTAATTCCTCTCTCGTTTTAATTTCATAATTATTCCCATTAAATTTCAATAAGTTCTTATACCTTATCCATTTTTTATCTTTTGGAATTTCTGTTTTGGCGTTTGCCTCCTGAGGAGATATCCACAATGGTAATACCGGCAATAAATATTTTTTATATCTGTTCCAAATTCTTAAAATTGATTTCCTAATTCTATGATTCGTAAATGCCTTATTGCTTTTGCTTTTATTATAATACATATATCCGTGCCATCCGAATCTATTATCATGGCCCTCTAAATTTAATATATTCCAATTATCTAATTTTATCCAATCTTTTAGCCAGACCAAAACAGATGATTCATAGTATAATTTTAAATTTGGTAGTCCCAATCCTCCTCTTTCCTTTAAATCTTGTAGATATCTTAATTTTATTCTGGGTTTTTTCCTGTTCCATATAAATTTTGTGATATCTTTTTGCCATTTTGAAAATGTTTGATCTGTAATTTCTATAGGTATCGTTTGGAACAGGTATAAAATTTTGGGCAATATATTCATTTTTACTGTGGCAATCTTCCCTAACAATGATAGTTGTAAATTTTTCCACTTTTCTAAATCTTTTTTAATATCGTTCCATACTTTACTGTAGTTATTTTTAAATAAGTCTGTTTTTACCTGTTATTTGTACTCCCAAATATTTGATTTGTTTAACATTTTGAAATCCAGTTTTTTCTTCCAATTTCATCTTATCCTCTTTCTTCATATTTAAATTTATCATTTTTGTCTTTTGCTTATTAATTTTAAAGCCTGCCAGTTCTCCAAATTCCTTTAATTTTTCATTTAAATTTTCTATTGAGTTCAATGGATTTTGAATTGTTATCACTAAGTCGTCCGCAAATGCTTTTAATTTGTATATTTCTCCTTTAATTTTTATTCCTTTGATATTATCGTCTTTTCTAATTTCTTCCAATATAGTTTCTAACACCAATATGAATATCAGTGGCCACATTGGACATCCCTGGCGTGTTCCCTTTTCTATATTTATTTCTTTTGTTTCTTCTTCATTCACTATTATATTGGCTTTTTGTACATTATAAATTTCTTTAATTGCATTTATAAAATTCTTTCCAAAATTTCTATATTCTAAAATTTTAAATATAAAATCCCAATTCACGTTATCAAAGGCTTTTTCTGCGTCCAAGAATAGTAACATTATCTGTTTTTCATTATGTACACTAGCATATTCTATTAAATTTATTACTGTTCTTATATTATCTTTAATTTGTCTATTTGGTAAAAATCCGTTTTGGTCTCCATTTATCAAATTTTGTAAAAAAATTTTTAGTCTTTCCGCCAATACAATAGTGAACAATTTGTAATCGTTATTTAATAGTGAAATTGGTATATAATTTTGGCATTTTGTTGGATCTTGGTTTTCCTTTGGAATTAAGACTATTTTAGCCTGAGTCCATGATTTTGGTATTTTGTTACCTTCCAGAATCGAATTAAACAATATTTTTAACGGTTCAACCAATTGTTCTTTAAAATGTTTATAATAACCTGCCGATAATCCGTCTTGTCCCGGTGTTTTTCCTGTTTTTAGCTTGTCAATTGCGTCTGATATCTCTTGAGTTGTAATTGTATTATTAGTTAATTCTTTCTGTTCTTTTGTAAGTTTCCTTAAGTTGCAATTTTGTATATACTGTTCTATTTTTTCTAGTGATACTTCCTGTTTTTTATATAGATTTGTATAGTATACATGAAAGGCATTTTTAATTTTGTCGTTTTGAATTAAATGCATGTCATTTTCTCTAATTTTAGAAATTATTTTTTTCTCCCTCTCTTTTCTTAATTTATAAGCCAGCCATCTGCCTGGCTTATTTGCATTTTCAAAATTTTTCTGTTTACTATATTTCAATTTTTTTTCCATATCCTCCGTCATTAAAATTTGGACTTGAATTTGTAATAATTTGATTTGGATTAATAAATCTTCTTTATTGTTGTTATTTTGTAGTTCCTTTTCTTTTTCTTTAATTTGGTCCATAATTATCTGTAATTTTTTAATATTCTTTTTTTTTTTGGTAACTATTTATTGATATAAAATGGCCTCTCATGTATGCCTTGCTTGCGTCCCATATTGTTTCTATTTTGACTTCTGTGTCTATGTTCCAAAGGAAAAACCCTTGCATTTTTTTTTTAAGATCCAACAAATTTTGTTCATTTTTCAAAATATTTTCATTAAGTCTCCATCTAAAATTCCTGGGCCCTGTTTTTATGTTAATTTGTACTGGGTTGTGGTCAGATAATGTTTTAGCCAGAATTGTAGACTCTTTAATTTTATTTTGTAACTTGTTTGACATCCATATCATATCCAATCTTGAGAATGATTTGTGTCTGTTTGAATAAAATGTATAGTCTCTTTCATTTTCATTTAATGTTCTCCATGCATCAATTAATGATAGATTTTTAACTATATTAAAGAATTCTTTTGGTAATTTACCATGATTTTTGTTTATTTGACTTTGAGTCTTCTTATCAATTTTTGGATCTACAACTGCATTTAAGTCTCCCATCAATAACCAATTATTTTGTGTATATTCTGAAGAAATATTTAGTAATTCTTTATAAAAAAATTTTTGGTTTTTATTGGGAGCATATATACCCATTAACAGCATTTTAGAATTATATACTTCCGTCTCAATAATAATATATCTTCCATTTTTGTCTTCTTTAAGTAATTTAGGTTTCAAATATGGTTTTATGTATATTACTATTCCATTTTTTTTGTTATTGTTTGCTGTAATAAATTCTGTTCCTAATTTTCTATTTTTTAGATATTTTAGATCTGCTTTCCTAATATGTGTTTCTTGGAGACAAATTATATCTAATTTTAAACTATTTAATATTTGAAATGTACGTTTTCTTTTCACTGGTGAATTAAGTCCATTTATGTTCCATGTAATAATTCTTAGATCACTCATTTGTCAAAAGAGATATAAATTCTTTAGTATTGGTGGTTTCTCTTTCTTTTGAATGCTGAGTTTTACTTTTTCCTTCCTGCCTCTGGTCTTTTGGTTGTGATATATCTTTCTCAAGTCTCTTCTGAAAATCTTTTGCTTTTAGAATTGAATTCAGCTTATATCTTTCACCTTTAAATGTTAAACTCACTCCCTCTGGAGTTTCCCATCTAAAATTTATATTATTTTTCACCAAAAGATCTGTCAAGAATCTGTAGTCCTTTCTTCTTTTTAGAATTTTCACCGGTATTTCTTTAAAGATAAGGACATCTTTTCCTCTTATTTCAATTTTTTTATTATATGAAGCCCTTATTATAATATTTCTAGTTTTTTTTCTTGCAAATTCCACCAAGATGTCCCTGGGTTTGTTATACATAGCAGCAAACTTTGAGTTGATTCTAAATATTCTTTCTATTTCCTCATCTAATTTATCTTCTTCCCATTCTATTAGATTGGCCAACATTGGAATAACAGTATCCCTTATATTATATTCTTTTTCTTCTGGTATCCCTCTCAATCTTATACAGTATTCTTTTTCTTTTAGTTCCAGTAATGTAATACGCTCTTCTTCTTTGTCCAAATTTTCTTCACAACATTCTATCCTTTTTTTCACTTCTCCTATATCTCCCTTTAATTTTTCCTCTATTTGTCCTAATTTCAATTCTAATCTCTTTTCTAACCCTTCTATTTTTTCTTCCAGAACTTTTGTTATGGTTTGGGTGATTGTTTGTGTGGTTTTAACTGTAAATTCCTCCATTATTGCTTTCAGCCATTCTCCTCCCCCAGGGTCTGAATTTTTTCTTCCTTGTTGTTCCTGTCTTCTCGTGGTCATACTCATTTCCAAAAAGTGTACCAAATATTTAAAGAAGTAAAGAAGTAATATGAAAGGTATTTTTCTTTTTCGCCACTTTATCCACTCTTTACCCTTTAAACAAATTCTTAATTTAAGATATAAGTATATAGATAGTTATCTTTAACTTGTGATAGACTTATATTTAACTTCTCTGTAACTATATATATATAAACAAATATATTTCTTAAATTATCTAACAAAAAGTGAAAATGAGGTTGTTATATTGCTATCTTATACTTAACTTATACTTATACTTAACGAGTTTGAACACAGATATTATATTCTATAATTCTATTAAGGCAAAATGTCTTCTTCAACTAATTAATTAATTAAATATACCAGTCCAGATGTACATTCACTGTCTATTCACACTCTGGTGATTTTATATTTGCTCACCCTCCTTTTTACTTGCTTCTTCGTTCAGAAACAATTTTCTTTTTCTTTTTCTTTTTTGTGGTTCTTTTAAGTAGTTTAGTAAAGTAGACAACGGCGCTTGTCTATTTCAAGACTCTTACCCGCAGAAACTGACTTTCGCTTTAGGCTTCTCAGCTTGATCTTTATCCACGAATCCACACCAGCACGCTGACAAGACAAGACAAGACAGCTTTGGATTCGTTTTTCTTCTCAAGCTTTCCAAAGCCGCCGAAGTCTCCTTTCCTTCCGAAAGTGCCAATTCTCCCACACTTTCTGGAGCCGCTCTTCGCTATTTTTTTTTAAAACAGCTTGGTTCTGCGCGATCTCGGATTTTTTTCTTCACGGAGCGTCTTCGTTTTAGCTCCAGCCGTCGTCCATCTTTACCGGAAGTCCCCCGTTTGTTTGTTTTCTATTTATAGAGCTAAGTTATAGGAGATTAGGTGGAGTTTTTTGTTGTGTTGAAATGTTAACGAGTGGCTAATGAGCATGATTAGCATGTTCATTGTGAGAAGTATTCCCATGTCCTGGTGGTTGGACTGAGTTTGTTGACCTTTTGCAGGCTGTGTTTTTCAGGACTGGTAGCCAGGTTCTGCTAAATTGTAGACTCTTCTTTTTTATTGTAACTGTGCTGGTGTTTGTGAATTTCAATGGCTTCTCTGTATAATCTGGTGTAGTGGCTTTTGGTGTTGTCCAGTATTTCTGTGTTTTCAAATAGGATTTTGTGTCCCGTTTGCTTGAGAGAATGTTCAGCTACTGAAGATTTTTCCGGTTGCTGTAGTCTGCAGTGTCTTTCGTGTTCTTTTATCCTGGTGTGAATGCTTCGTTTTGTGGTTCCGATGTATACTTGTCCGCAGCTGCATGGAATGAGGTATACTCCTGCAGCGGTGCGGGGTCCCTTTTGTCTTTTCCTGATTTTAGCATTTGTTGTATTTTCCTGGTGGGTCTGAAGACTGTTTGAAAGTTGTGTTTTTCCATCAGTTTTCCCATGCGGTCAGTGATGTAGGGCAGGAATACTTTGTGTGGGGCTGTTTTTTTTCAGTTGGATGTTGTTTTCTTGGTTTGATGGCTCTTTTTATTTCATTCTTGGAATAGCCATTCACCTGTAGGACCCAATTCAGATGGTTAAGTTCACTGTTGAGAAAGTGGGTTTCACAGTTTCGATTAGCACGATCCACCAAGGTTTTGATCATGCCTCTCTTTTGTCGTGGGTGGTGATTGGAATTTTTGTGCAGATACCGGTCTGTATGGGTGGGTTTTCTGTATAGTTTGTGTCCTAGTTTGAGGTCTGGTTTGCATATGACCAGCATATCTAAAAATGGAAGTTTGCCGTCAGTTTCTTTTTCCATAGTGAATTGTATATTGGGGTGGATGCCGTTTAGGTGGTCCAGAAATTTCTCCAGTTCTTCTTCAGTATGACTCCAAATTGCGAAGGTGTCATCCACGAACTGGAACCAGACTGTTGGTGTAATGGGAGCCGATTCCAAAGCCTGTTTTTCAAAATGTTCCATGTAAAAGTTTGCTATGAGTGGGCTCAGGGGGCTTCCCATGGCAACGCCATCCATCTGTTTGTAGAACTCATTCTCCCATTGAAAGTAACTAGTTGTTAGGCAGTGTTGAAATAAAGCTGTAATGTCTTCTGGGAAGATTTGCTTGATGAGTGCCAGGGTGTCCCTTACTGGTACCTTGGTAAACAGGGATACCACATCAAAGCTGACCAGTTTGTCTGTGTGGTTGAGTTTTAGGGTGCTGATTTTGTTGATGAAGTGTCCTGAGTCTTTGCTGTGTGATGGAGTCTGTCCGATGTGGGTCTGTAAAAGTATATGTAAAGTATAATTGCCTTTTACCCTGTCTGCAGATTTCCATAACAGCTGAGATGCAGAACCCTTGTAAGATATTTATTTTCATATCTTTGCAAGAAATATGGGTCCTGTGAAATTCCAAATCTTTTTCTAGCAATTCCATCTTCTCTTCCATAAGGTGTAAACAGTTGTTACTATTTACAGCTTTTCATTCGGAATTTTAGCCTTTTCAGCAAAATTTGTTCAATTTACATTTTAGATGCATACCTGGGGAATCCATACAATAAACTACTTTCATTTGAATACATAATTGATGACTAAATATTCCAAGTGATAAAGTGGATACATGTTTTTTTTTGGGAAAAAGCAATTTATCATATAAACTTCATAATTAGCTTGCCAAGTAGATATTTAATTTTCACTGTGCTCTTGTACCAGATTAAAATGAAGGCCAGCATAATCAGATGCAGACCTTAGGGGATTATTTGATCAAAGTAATTGCTACCAATCTAAAATGCAGAGCAGCAAGACAATTCCCTACAAATATTCTGAACCACATTTCACAGGTCTTGTTACTCTTCCATTTTGCTGAGGCTGCAGTGATAGAACATTTTAGCCATTAAGAAGTCTACAAAATACAACCTTTAGAAGTGGGGAAACAAGGACACAAACAGCTACAAACCAATTTATTTACCAGTCAAGAAGCAATGTGAAGGAACAAGCCTGCTAGCATTATGAAAGATATCATGGAACACCTCTTTATAATATCATTATAAGAATTTTGATTCCGACGTGAGAAATATGATTATGGATTTTTTTATATAGCTTCATGTAATTTTTCTTAATCCATACTATTGTTCAGAATTTCACAGTATTCCAAATTTTTCAAGGGGTTCACATTTAAAAAATACATTAAAATAGTGTATATTGAGGGGAGCTTGCAAAGAAAATGGTAAAATAGAAAAGTGGTTTGCTTAAGAAGCAGCTGCACAACTTGAAGAAGGGGAAGACTAATCAGACACAGATTAGTCTCATAATCTCCCAACTCTCAACAACAGTTGGGAGAGTGCCAACCTCTACAAATGGAAAGATAGGAAACAATATAGCTTAACCTGAAGGTGTGCTCTTGTGCATAAAAATATCCAATAATTGCACAAATGCAGGACTACTAGATCTGGGCTGCAAAAATCCAGGTGATGACTAGAAAGCAGCAAAGAGATACAGAAAACACTAAGTCCTGGTTGCAATTGGTAGTCATCCAGATTCTTATAGCTCAGATCTAACAGTCCACACAAACAACACTTAATAAACCCTATTTACTCAGTGTTCCCTGCCACTTTTACCTTGATAGCTCCAGTTCTTCCAGGACCTTTTAGGCTTTTGTCCTAAATTTTCCAGATCTTTGGTGTCCACAAGGCTCAAGATTTGCAGAGATATGGGGAGAAAAAATAACCAAAAAAAAAAAAAAACCCTTCACTTGTTCTCCCCCAAATTCCACCATCCTCCCCAATCACTGTGCTTTGAAACCTCAGCTAGCCAATAGGCTACACAAAATTAAGAGCAATCCATCATAACCAGAATTAGAATTGGATACCCCTTTGAAATTCTCCATCAAATGTATGGGTAGAAAAATTAGATGGATCATTTCTTTAAATTTCTCCAGGGGTATTAGAAGCTCTCCAACAATTTCTCCAAGGGGGGAATAAATAAAACCAAAAACAAAATGGGAATTTCCACATGATAGCTTTTCCTGTAAATTAACTGAGCAGTGGAAAGGGACTGCAGATTGCTAGAGAGAAGATTGGGGAAACAAAGATGTAATAGGACATTCATACAAACTCTTTGCCACTTCAGAAGTAAATATGTGGAAGGTGAACTCTCTTTGAAAGAATTTTTAAAGTAAATTCTCTTTCATCACATTCAGTAATAACTGGTAGGAAAAATGCAGAAGAATTAGTCTGGCATGAATACAAGTGTCAGACAACTTAATCAAGGAAGGGAAAGTGAACAGCTGGAAGGGACACATTTAGGGAGAATTTAAAAAAAAAGATGGGAGGATTCAGGGAATGTAATGTTAGGAGCATGACTTACAAATAGTTGTTGGACTTTGAGCAGAATAGTACAGCATGAGTCAAATATACTGTAGTTTTGCCATATATTGTGACCAAGGTCTAATAAGTTATTATTATTATTTTTTTGGTGTCATCTAATCTATTTTGGGGGCGTGATGGCTCAGCGGTTAAGATGCCAGGGTTGTTGATGGGAAGGTCGCAAGTTCGGAGGTTCGAGACACTAGCCCCGTGTGATGGAGTGAGCTCCCGCACTCGCCCCAGCTCTTGCCAACCTAGCAATTCAAAAGCATGCAAATGCAAGTAGATGAATAGGTACCACTTCGGTGGGTAGGTAACAGCATTCTGCGTCATGCCGGCCACATGACCACAGAAACGTCTTCGGACAGTGCTGGCTCTTCAGCTAACAAACGGAGATGAGCACCAGCCCCTAGAGTCAGACACAACTGTGCAGGGGAACCTTTACCCTTTATCTATTTTGTAAATTACACTCTAATTCTGGATTAGAATTTGGAGATTCTAACTTTTACTTGCCAGTAAGTTGCCTGAAAGCAGAACTTTCTATGGGTTTTTATGCTCTTTTTGCTTACAACTTGGGCTAAACATAAGTTATGCTTTTGCTAACAGATAACTAGATATGGTATGCACAAATAAATCTGCCTCACAGAGAATATAACCTCTTGCATCCAACAAACTACTATTTCTGTTTTTCTTGAGAAGTGGTTATTTATTGAATGTTTCTGGGCTGAGTTTATCTTTTAATGAATGCAAATGTTTATTGATTGTTTGTTTGATGAACATGGGAATTCATTGCTGCTTGTAATGAACTTGTCCACTTTGATTGGTGTAGCTTTCCTGATATCTTTACTGGATTTCTGCCCTCTGAATCAAACCTTGCAAACACCGACTCTGATTTTGTTCTTTAGATGCTTTGATGATGCTGGTGGGCAAATCTCTAAACAAACATTGGAAAACCAGAAAAAGAGAGATAAGCAAAACTGATTAATGCTTTTCTTAATTTCTCGGATCCAATTCTCAAGATATCATAGATGAGGGATCACATTATTGATGCCCCACTTCATGTTCCTGCTTTATATTGTAACATACACCTCCACACTATATAATTTCTGACTCCAATATACGCTAAGGATTCACATGTTGTCTAGCACTCAGTGGCTAATAGCAGCAGCCAAGAGCAGGAGAAAACCAGCTATGAGAAGAGTCATTAAAAAACATCGGAATTCAGTAGTTCAGTTGGAGGGCACTGTTGATTGTGTCTTTCAGATTCAGATTGTAGAATGAAAGTTTGCCAGGTGCTCCTTCATTTACTATGTCAGGGTTTCTCAACCTGGGTTCCGTGAGAGGACACTAGGGGTTCCCTGGGAGATCACAATTTATTTTAAAAAAATATTTCATATTTGGGCAACTTCACATTAAAGAAGTAACTTCTGTTCTTTATTTTCAGTTTAAGAACACTGTTAATGCATATATACAGGCCTACACATGAAACGAATATAATAATTATGTAACTTCTGGCCTATATTTGAGCCTGAATGTGCAGGGGTTCCCCGAGGCCTGAAAAAATATTTCAAGGGTTCCTCCAGGGTCAAAAAGTTGAGAAAGGCTGTACTATATTATTACCTGTTGGAGAAAGCAGTAGGGCATTCTCCACTGTAATATGGATTTATATAGTTTTGCTCAGAACTCTCATTTCGAGTTTCAAGCATTTGATTAGCTTTCTACATCTTTGGTACATTTTGGATTACATTTTTTAAATTAGACAATCATGAATGTTGTTATTAAAATGTTAATCTCTGTCTGGAAGCTACTTTAAAAAAATGAATGAAGGAGAAATAGAAATGATAAGATGGTTGATCCTGAAACTTTAGTTTGGCTAATGTGAATTTCTATTTTGTACTCCTTATGTGTTCACATGTCTAGCAATTCATGAATCTCTCTCTTTCGTAGATATATAGATAGAAGGATATTATTTTCTATGTCAGAAATTTGCAAATGATGGTATGAACTTAATTCTCACTGTCTATGTCAACACAGTGCAGTAGTCACTCCTACAATAGACAGGATCACCTTTTACCTGCTTAAGAAGCCTGTCATAAATAATAGGGGAGCACCCACATCCAATGTTACAAATACAGTACGATTCAATACCCAGGTTTCAGATCCAATGTGATGAACTGGCCCTTCTGTTATCAATCTAGAACCTCTCAAACACAAGCCATTATAGGATGTGGAAGAAATCTTTTATTGATACAGGTTACTTGTCCAATGCAAAGATCAGTCTGAAAGAAAATGCTTGCAAAGGCTAGCTAAAATCCCCATACAGCACTCCCCTCCTTCCAAGGCCTGCAATCCTTCCCATAACATTAAAAGCTCACACCCCCATTTCTCACTGAACTAAGGAACAGTAAAATTCCACTCTATCTCCTCTGCCTCAATTCCAAACTAAGGAGCACAGATAACCCACACCGTTGACCTTGCAGATGCTTTGCTCAGCTTCATTCCCAGGCCTGGTGCTTCTACCTACAACTACTACAAATCCCGTTTCTAAACAACTACTCTACTCTGGCAGGATGGGATGTCACATCCTGGCATCCAAGCACTTAGGAGGTAATATTTCAAAGCCTTCCGCCTAGATAGAAGAATTTGTCACTTTCATTTTCCCTCACATTTCAATTTTCACCTTCTTTCTGTACCAATTATGAAAATACCTATACATTTTGGAACGTTCTCATAGTGAAAAATGAATCAAACAAAATCCTATTCATCCCTAAAATTACTTCTGCATTACAGTTGCAGCCTCCATTACAGTGGTGGTTCCCTCTATTATTCTAGAAATTTAACGAGCTTTTGTTCAAGAGGCAATATGTTTGATTGCTCATCAGAGATTATGGAAATTTCATAATATCTTCTGCAATTTTATTTGTAGAAGCCAAATTTTTCCTTACTATCTTCGCACGGGGGCGGGGGGGGGGGGGATAAGGGAAAAAGCTATCATTGAAACCAGGAAGATTTCTAGTTTATCGCCAAAGAGAGAGTTATTATCTGAACCAGGACAGAAATAGTATGATCTTACCAAAAAGCACTTCTAAGTCCCATTTACTTTAAAAGGAGGATAAAGTATGTGTTTAAATGGTTCCCACTGAGATCAATGGGACATGAAAGCACTTAACTTTGTCTAAATTGTGCCTGGTGTATGCAAATTGTTGCAAATTACAACTGAAATGGCATAAGTGACCTTTTCTTTGCAGAACCAATCTTAAACCAACTAGAGAAAATACATATTCAAATGCTGTACATTTTATTTGTTAAAATCAATGTGCTCTTTCCTTTAACCATGAACCCTTTTCTATGAGCAGCAGAAACTATGGACAGTAATGGACTGGTACCGAGCACGGCAAACAGTGTTGGTCTGTATTTTTGTTTTGTTTGCTTTGTTTGCCTTTTTTTTTTTTTTGTAGTTGGGGGGGGGAGTGTTTGCAGAAAAGCAAAATGGTTTGGTGAATAATGATAAATAATGCATCAAATAAATAAAACACCCCTTCTCAATTATTTGCAAGAGGGGAAAATACAGAAGTTAGATTAATAACATTTTTCATAACTGGGGAACACTGCCATGGCTTGCCAAGGATTTTGTAGTATCATGTGAATGATAAGATAAGGTACCCTCTTCACCCATGTCCCTTTAGGATGGGCAAGGGCTGGACATCTTCCAGTGCCCCTCCAAGTGCAGTTCCTTCGAAGTCACGTAACAGGCCACATGATACATACTTCTCAGCTTTCCAACCAGGGATATCTTTCTGGAGGGGTGAAAAGAGTCAAGATGGTGGCCACAACTGTACGATTTAAGCCCTTTCCCCTTTTTACCTACATCATTCCCCCCCCCCATTCAATCGTGTCTGATTCTCAGAGACTGCCTGGACAAATTTCTACAGTTTTCTAGGGCTGAGAGAAAGTGACTGGCCCAAGGTCACCCAGCTGGCTTTGTGCCTAAGGCGGGACTAGAACACTACCCAGTTTCTAGCCTGATGCCTTAACCAGTACACCAAACTGGCTCACCTGCATCATAGGTAAAGGTAAAGGTTCCCCCCGCACATTTGTGCAGTCGTGTCCAACTCTAGGGGCCGGTGCTCATCTCCGTTTGCTAGCCAAAGAGCCAGTGTTGTCCAAAGACACTTCCACAGTCATGTGGACACATGACGCACGCGGAACACTGTTACCTTCCCACCGAAGTGGTACCTATTCATCTACTTGCATTTGCATGCTTTCGAATTGCTAGGTTGGCAAGAGATGGGGCTAGTGCAGGAGCTCACTCTGTCACACGGGGCTAGGGATTCGAACCTCCGAACTTGCGATCTTCCGATTGACAAGCCTGGCGTCTTACCTGCTGAGCCACCACACCCCCTACATCTTACACCTTATATCTTACCTTTACATCTTACCCTTACACTTGCATCATTGACACATGTAAAAAAGAGGCAGAGTTTTAATCACATAGTCACTTACTGCCATCTTTATTTTTTCATGTTCCCCCTGCAGATGCCCCCATTTCCAGCAGCCATTTGCTGCCTCTGGTCTCTGCTATATGAAGTAGCTCTCTCACTCAGCAAATGGACTGGCCCTGAAACTAGCTAGCAATAAGTAATCCCTCAAGTCATCCCAACACTCTACTTGAATTTAAAATCTCCAATCTCCTGTGTGTTATATAACAAAGTTTAATGCTGGCTTCACATTATGAAGTTATGTATGTCCTACAAGGGAGCTTAAGTTACAAACATGATCCACAATGGAAAAAAATGATATACTGTATAAACTGATTGAAAGTTATACCATTGAATTAGACTCCTCTTTATGCTGTACACTTTCCTAATCCAAAGAATGCAGGACTGCAGCTCCTTTTATAAATATAAAATAATTTTGGAAATTCCTAATAAATGCCAGATTTATCCCTCAGGATAAGAAACTTCTATATTTAGAACTTTTTCTTCTTCTCATAATTTCTTCTCATAATTGGAATTAATTTTTATAGATGTTTCTTTCAGTAAGTTCTCACACAAAAAGGTCACCCATCCATGTATTTTAATATCAGAAATGGTTCCCTAAAATACATTTAACTTTCAACAGAAGCAACTATATTTATATTTTAATAAAACTATTGTTATATCAGCTACTTTGGGAGGCAAAAATAACAATTTAAAACTGCTGGACTTCATGCAGAAGTGCCAGTCAAACAAGAAAATCAGATTAATTAAAATGGTTGTCTCTTCATCCAATTTCCTCAGCTAAGCTGTATCTCCAATATCCATGAGACGCTGCTTTTCTTTGCTCTCTGAACATGATATAGAGATATTGCTAAACGGATATTACACCTAAATTCATATGGGAACAGAGGCAGCTTGAATATTTGGAAGATAGTTTTCAAGAAGAAAGGGGGGGGGGGGAGGCACAGAAAATGCACACACAGAGGGGTTAGGACCATGCCATTTGGTAATACCTACTGTTTGCTAGGATGGGGGCATCTTTCTTAGGCCTTTCAAAGCATATATTTGACAAGCCTAAGGAAAAGTTTAAGTGGGCAATGTTTTGGAAGCCAAGGGCCACAATAAACAAGTTTGGGGCCAATTTGAGGGGAATTTGGGATATTTCCCTTTTGATTTTGAAATGGTGATATCCTTACGCAAGGGATCACAATATAGTTTTCAAGTGCTTCCCACCTCAACATGACAGTTTTTAACAGTTATGGACAGAGATGGTTCTGAGGGCTGTAAAACCAAGCTTCAGGGCCACATGCAGCTCTTGGACTAAAAGTTGCCATCTCCCCCACCCCACTCGGCTTAAAATGATTATTCAGTCTTCATATTGGTACAGTGTTCGATTTGTTGTTCTTAGAGTGTTGATTGTACCACTCTCTTAGTTCTGCCTATCCGTATGTGTGTGTTCGTTTTCTTTAAGAGGACATAAATAACTCCAGCAAACTTTGCATGCAAAAGCATTCACTCTCAAAATGTATTTCTTACCTAAAGAAATACATTTGGGGCACTTTCTATTATGCATGTATAATCAATCCCCCTAGATGGCCAGGAAGTCATCTCTCTTTTAAAGTTAATTCAATGCAAATCTGGGGAAGATTTAGATGCACTGAATGCTGTTTATTTTTCAGACTTTATCTCTTTCGCAGCAGGGGTTCAATTTTCCTCTCTTACCAGAATGCACAATACTGCCAAGAATAAGGATGTGTTTATTGGAAACTTTTTGAAAGACAACCTATGCCCAGTAGTAATGAATGGTTTTAGTTAAAAAGAAGAAAAAGAAGAAGAAGAAGAAGAAGAAGAAGAAGAAGAAGAAGAAGAAGAAGAAGAAGAAGAAGAAGAAGAAGAAGAAGAAGAAGAAGAAGAAGAAGAAGAAGAATGGTAGTTCTCTCTCCCCTTCCCACAATCTAAGCTTCTGTTTATTGTTAATTTCTATACTGTAGATCAGTGTTTTTCAAACTTGACAACTTTAAGATGTGTGGACTTCAACTCCCACACTGGCTGGGGAATTCTGGGAGTTGAAGTCCACACATCTTAAGTTGCCAAGTTTGAAAAGCAGTGCTGTCGATCTTATAAATACTAGTTATTATATTGGGGTAGTGGTAAAAAGAATTTACAAAAAAAATTCCATCCATTTTGCCAAGGCTCTGGTTTGTAAACTAAATAAAATATCATGCCTAAAAGAGAGGGCAATGCACTAAAAGTCTCCCCCAAAACACAATAGTAGACAAAATTGAATAATAGCTATTGAAACTTGTCACCTGTTTTTTGGATGGGGAAAATACAAGTCTGGGGAGGGGGATCAAAACAGAGAAAAATTGCTTAACATTTGACTAAGGAGCTTAGTACTTACATTCCCTTACATATTCAACAACAGTCCCATGGAACTTCCATGGGGTTTGGGAAGCTGGTTGATTCCCTCTTGCCTGAACAAATATTCCAGAGGAAATATTCTGAGTCATTGGATTCTTCCTGGCAGAAACACTTATCTCCTTCTGCATCCCAGTGTGTAGTGTCCTGAACTCTAGGTTTTTGAAGTATTTGTAACTGGGCAGGATTTGAAACCATCTAACCTTGATTTTTTAAGGAGTAGTGATGTGTCAGCCAAGAAAGCAAAAGAACTAAGTTTCAGCCACAACAGTTTGATTAAATAATGATAAAATGATCTTCTTTTGTTCTGTGTCAATCTCTTATCTGGACATAAATCAATAATTCTCACACTAGGTGAGATCAACAAATCTCATACTCCTCCTGGCTAAAGTCAAGGTAGTACGGCTAGCGTTGACCTACCATTACCATCTTCTGGAGTGCTTATCTTCGGGAGTGCTTTGTCCACTGGACCCTCAGGGAACAGCTATCAGAACACTTGCACAGGGCACAAAAGTACAGCAAAAGCTAAGAAAGGTGAGGCCAGTGGTTGGGTGGAAGTACCCTAAGTGTCTTTTGTTGTTTATTTGTTCAGTTGCTTCTGACTCTTCGTAACTTCATGGACCAGCCCACACCAGAGCTTCCTGTCGACCGTCGCCATCCCCTTTTGCCTTTCACTTTCCCTAGCATCAGCTTCTTCTCCAGGGTATCCTGTCTTCTCATTATGTGGCCAAAGTACTTCAGTTTTGCCTTTAATATCATTCCCTCAAGTGAGCAGTCTGGCTTTATTTCCCGGAGAATGGACTGGTTTGATCTTCTTGCAGTCCAAGGCACTCTCAGAATTTTCCTCCAACACCACAGTTCAAAAGCATCTATCTTCCTTCGCTCAGACTTCCTTATGGTCCAGCTCTCGCAGCCATACAGGGTATACCATTGCTTTAACTATGCGGACCTTTGTTGTCAGTGTGATGTCTCTGCTCTTAACTATTTTATCAAGATTTGTCATTGCTCTCCTCCCAAGAAGTAGATGTCTTCTGATTTCCTGGCTGCAATCAGCGTCTGCAGTAATCTTTGCGCCTAGAAATACAAAGTCTGTCACTGCCTCCACTTTTTCTCCCTCTATTTGCCAGTTATCAATCAAGCTGGTTGCCATAATCTTGGTTCTTCTGAGGTTTAACTGCAACCCAGCTTTTGCACTTTCTTCTTTCACCTCCGTCATAAGGCTCCTCAGCTCCTCCTTGTTTTCAGCCATCAAAGTGGTATCATCTGCATATCTGAGATTGTTAATGTTTCTTCCAGCGATTTTAACTCCAGCCTTGGATTCCTCAAGCCCAGCACGTCACATGATGTGTTCTGCCTACATGTTGAATAGGTAGGGTGAGAGTATACAACCCTGCCATACTCCTTTCCCAATCTTAAACCAGTCTGTTGTTCCATGGTCTGTTCTTACCGTTGCTACTTGGTCGTTATACAGATTCCTCAGGAGGCAGACAAGATCACATGGTATCCCCATACCACCAAGAACTTGCCACAATTTGTTATGATCCACACAGTCAAAGGCATTAGAATGGTCAATAAAACAGAAATAAATGTTTTTCTGAAACTCCCTGACTCTCCATTATCCAGCAGATATTGGCATTTTGGTCTTTCTTTCCTTTGCCTTTTCTAAACCCAGCTTGTACATCTGGCAATTCTCGCTCCATGAATTGCTGGAGTCTACCTTTCAAGATCTTGAGCATTACCTTACTGGCATGTGAAATAAGTGCCACTGTTCAATAGTTTGAACTTTAGTGTTTCCCTTTTTTGGTATGGGGATATAAGTTGATTTTTTCCAACCTGATGGCCATTCTTTTTTTTTCCAAATTTGCTGGCATATGGCATGCATCACCTTGACAACATCAATTTGCAAGATTTTAAACAGTTCAGCTGGGATACCGTCGTCTCCTGGTGCCTTTTTATTAGCAATGCTTCTTAAGGCCCATTCAACCTCACTCTTCAGGATGTCTATTTAAATATGAGGTTAAAAAATACAGAGGGTGATCAGGGTGGGTCCAGGCTGAGTAGTTCCACCTCTAATAGTACATGTGCTGAATAACTTCAGCATATGCATTTACAACATAAGTAACTACAAGGAAATGTTTTTCACATTTTAGGCATTGTCAATAGCACAAGGTTACACTAACTTCCTCTTCTTGCAGCACAAGGAATATTGTCACTTAGCTAAGCTATCCTCCCTACTCTTGTTCTTCCTAAACCCTAAAACAGGGCTAAAAATGATAGACCTGCTGATGATAGATAAGGCCTACAGAAAGTTTCCAGTAGACAGCTTATTCAGCACAACATTGTGTTTATTAAATTGTTGTTTGAAAGCTTCTATCAAACACAGAAAGCACAAAGAAAAAACCAGAATTGATGAATACGAGGGCTGGTAACTGTTTCAGCTTTGACTGAAACAGCATCTCATCTTTCTGGTTTGGATTTTTTACATGACTATCATTAGGTCACAACTAAAAAAAAAATCCTAATGTGTGATCAGAGGTCCAGTATGATTTAAGCAACTGTAAATACTGAACCAGAAAAGAAATGTGTGTGCCAAGACAAACAGTACTGAAGTAGCACTTTTAGATATCCCTTTCTGGAAATTAATTTGTATATCAAAGGTAAATGAAGAATAAGTGGGGTAGAAGGTGTAAAGATTATTTTTAACAGTACACTGTTACACATCACTGACAGTGTTTTATTTGTTGGACAATGTGCATATTTTAACTTTGACTAGATTAAGCTTTATACTGCAACTGATGTGACTGGTTCTATCATCAGAAATTATAAGAGCCATAACAATAAATGTCTTTTTTTCTGTTCTCTTGTATTTGTTCCAGACATCCTTCCTCAAAGGCAATTATTTCCACATATTAAGAGGAAGAAGTTAAATATAAAGCTACACACTTATGGCCATTTGTACTCTCACAGGTTCTTCACACTCTCACTTATTTTGGCACCTCCTATTCCAGACTACAAAATCAACCAGTTGATTATGTTTTATATGTCAAACATAATCAAAGTTAATATACAAGTCCCTGAATGTATTCTACTGAATTCAGTGGAACATTTCAAGAACTTAATGTCACGGGGAGGGACCTACACAAGTATAGCTGATTCTCTGTTTAGATCTTCAACAAATATACAGTGGAGATGAATGGTGTTGGGGATAGTTTTATGGTTTTATTCTTCCACAGATTGAGTGAATACTTGGAATTTAATGTCTGATAAAGTTAATAGCTGCTGAAGTATCTCTGATGACACCTACTGTATATTGAGATGTTGCTAACTGACCTTGGTAATTTAATTGGTGGATTAATTTTAAATATTTACTTTCCATAATTTATTTGGCAGAGATAAACCATTTGTACATATTACGCTGTGTATAAAAGCAGCATCAGGAGAACCTGCCATGCAGGTATGTTAGAGCCAGCTACTGATCTGTGAGTAACTGGCTCAGATCAACTTTAATTTGCTGTCTCCCTTTTTACCATTAAAAGGTCTACATTTTCTGCCTACCTTGCTCAAAAAGAAACTTGTGCTTAATTATATAAGGTTTTTTTTTTTTTTTTAATTTGTAATGTAGCCAGCCAGGCCAGAATTTAAATTGTATACCCTTGTATAACACTGGATCACAGAGTAAGCAAATGTCATTAGATGGTTGTCCTGTTAAACTATTGATTTGCTACCTTTTTCTGAGAGGAAAAGGAAACTGATCTGCTGTATTCACATATTAAGAAGGTGTTTTGCACAAGTAGCTGTACTCAGTAAGTGTAAGATCCTGTCAAAATCAATCAATCAATCAGTCAATCAATCAATTCCACGGGTGAATAAAGGCATTTAATATTTGAATGTTAATATTTCTTAATATGGTGATTACAGAATATTTAGCAGAATGCAACTGTAGATATTCATTTTACATTAAAAATGGTTTAAATAATACATAGAACTGGGACAGACTCTAATGATGTGGATTAGTTTAAGGTTAAGTACAACCAATAATAAATATTTCGTAGCATGATTCATTTTATTAGGTAACACTAATTAAGGTGAAATTGCAACTTTATAAATTGTTCAACCTATCTTAGGGGGAAAAAAAGAATGTATTAGTTATAATGCATAATTTATTACACAAATGAAAGAACAAAATTCAAAATAAGGATTAGGCCTCTTTTAGGGTGTGCATTTTAATTAGGCCATTTCCCCTTACATTTTAGGTTATTTATTATTACAAATACCATTTGATGTGACTGAGTATATATGATGTGGGTTTCTGAGTGTTGTATCCAAAGCTGGTGTTGGATCTTACTAGATGTGCATATCAAATCTGTGTTATAATAATAATAATAATAATTCACTGTTGGGGAGGACATGCTCAGACATCATGCTAAGCTATGGTTTGTTCAAGTAACCAAGTGACCTAACCAAATCAAACACTAAGACATAAACTCTCTCAAACAAAACAACACAACACAACACAACACAACACAACATAACAAAGTGGCTAAATGTACACATCTCACTAACTGTTAAACTAAACCAGCCAGATTACAGCTTAGTGTTCCATGTGATCCAAGCTCATTACAATATATTTTATCCAGGGTTCTCTTGAAATTCAATTTATAAACTTTACTCAGTATTTACTAGAGGCTGATTGACTGGAGAGAATATTTTTCCCATGTTGTAATCAGTGAACTTCAATTCATTTCCAGATGCAATTCAAAGTGACATTATAACTGTTAAAGTCTAAACTCTTTGTGATACTAAGAGATACCTTATTCCCATATATTTTTTTAAAAAAGTAAAGATTCCCCCCGCAGATTTGTGCAGTCATGTCCAACTCTAGGGGCCGGTGCTCATCTCTCTTTGTTAGCCGAAGAGCCAGCGTTGTCCGAAGACGCTTCCATGGTCATGTGGCCTCATGACGTGCGTGGAACACTGTTACCTACCCACCGAAGTGGTACCTATTAATCTACTTTCATTTGCATGCTTTTGAATTGCTAGGTTGGCAAGAGCTGGAGCTAGTGCGGGAGCTCACTCCGCACGCAGGGCTAGGGATTCAAACCTCCAAACTTGCGATCTTCTGATCGACAAGCCTGTCGTCTTACCCGCTGAGCCACATATAAATTTACCCATCTGCTAAGTTTATCTTATGAGATTCTTCTTTGTGTGATTTTGTTTCAGAGATATCCAGAATGTGAATCAACTTGTTCCTTGTGTGTGTGTGTGTGTGTGTGTGTGTGTGTGTGTGTGTGCGCGCGCATGCGTGTGTACTAAGGAAGCAGTGGGCTATCTTTTAACAATGACTTGAAGTGAGAAAAAGCTCCTAAGAGTGCCAATAGGACCTTTCTTTCTCAAGAAAGTATCTTAATGATGTTGTTCCCAGGGAAAAACTCTCATATTTGTTCTACTCAGTCCTAATTTAATATTACTGGTTCAATTTCCCTTGAAATAAATGGCACAAACTTACTTCCTCTCTTCAGAGGCCACCCGAGGTTAATGTAATGCAAATAATGGATTGGTCCTTCATTCTTTTGAGAATGTTTCTGCTTATTAAAAGTTAAAAGAAAGCATCATTTTTTTTGTCCAAAGACAGTGGAGGTATGGGTGGATTGCTGACTTTCTAGAACCATTTAGTTGATGTCATTCTGGGAAAGAGGTGAATACAATGAAAACAAGATGTCCCACCCCATCGAATGACCTCATGAGTCAAGTGATATGTAGGATTCTTCTCCTTTACTTCTAACACTATGTACAATATCATTAAAGCTCAACATTGGTTTTTGTAGGTGTCAGGATGTTATATCCTGCCATGGTGACAGGAGGTGACATCCTGCCAGTCTATCGAAAAACGCAGGATGCTTTGTGGTGGGCATACCTGCAGGGTCGTTGGGAGTACTTTGTAGAGGAAACTTGCCAGACTTGTAGAGTAAGTGAGAATGCTTGTAGTAGGGTCTTGGTGTATTCGCAGGACCGCAATTTATCCTGATTCAAGTATTGTGTAAATCACTCCAAGCCTGGCTGGTAACTCGACAAGTCAGAGTTTCTCAGAGCTCTGAGCTCTGAGATCTGGCTAACTTTCTATCTTGTTTGCAGGGGTCTACAGACCACTGAAGTTTCCCCCTGGAGAAGGGGGAACCAGAAGATTGCTCACAGAGCCATTATAATTGCCCACTCCTGTTTTTCTTTGTTGTTTCCACCGCGGAGAAGAACGGAGGGTGGATGCAGTGAAATGGCCAAAAGAGGATTCTAGCTCTGCAGAGAACGTAAGTCTCTTGGGAGACACAAGAGTGACAGCCAGCTTTTAGACCACTTTATATTAGTTTTCTTTTTTAGATTAGTACATTTTTATTATTCTAAAATTTATCTTTGGACTTCGTTCAAAATGTTGGCTAATTTTGTGTTTTCTTTGCTATAATTAATTTTGGTGGAAGTTTGATAGATTTTATTTTGGCAACATAGTGAACAAGTTTTGTATTTTTCTGCCTTTCTTTTGTATCAGAGAAATTGGGACTTAAGAGACTTTGTTGGTATTTCTCACTCGACAAACTAACTGACTTTTGAGAAATTGTTTGTTTGGGTTAAGCAGCTTGCAGCCTGAAGAATAAAGAAGAATAAAGAATAAAGTATAGAGAATGTGTGCCTCTCTACCTTTTTTTTTTCTTTTTCTACTTTTTTCTAGAAAGGACTATCTTTCATTTGGAATATATTTTCATCTTTCCTTTTACAAACTGTTTGAAATACTGTTTGAAATACTGCTCTGTGGAATTTTTTCATCTCTTACTTTAAAAGCTTTTCTCACTTAAAGAAATAGACATTATTGATAAATAATAGAACAGCTGTTCCTTGCTCCCTGAGAAAATTTTTTGTTTTGACTACGGCAGTTGATTACGATTTGAACAACAAATAATGGCATTTCTCACAGTACTTCAGGATTTTAAGGAAGAAACCAGCAAAATTTTTTTGCAAATTAAGAAATCCATAGAACGTATATTAATAGTTTTGGTGGCTCAGGAACAGAAGATACAAGGGACAGATTTAGAAACAAAGGAAAGACCTTTCGAACCAGTAGAGAAACAGGGAAAGAGGATTTTGAATGTATTGGTACAGAAGAAGATTATGATATTTTACAGGAAGTGGTCTATTAAATGTTTAGGCATAAATACATTGTGGCAGCTGAGACAGGAAGATTTTAATATGCAAATTGATAGATATGGCAAAATAAACATTTTGACATCCCACATGAGTTACAGAAATAAACAAGTTGCATATTGTGATATTGGCATAACCTAAACAGGAGATTTATTGATATTGATTTGGAATGCAAGGTTAATGAAAATGCGGATTTGGTATTGTACACAGAGTAAGCACAGATATGAGAAACTTACAGATGCATAAAAACATGATATTTTAAGTGTAAGATACAAGATTATAAATAAATATGTTGATATTATATATTACTCTTTCTGGAGACACATTTATGAGAAGACAATGAGATGATGAGATGGAATTAGAATGTAGGTTATTACAAGAATATGTTGTATGTATTAGGTGATATGTTATGTTAGGTTTTGTATTTTTGCTATATTATGTATTATGTTATGTAATATGTTAGATTATGTATTAATGGAATATATAGTCATAACATGAACAGAATATACTGTATTTTATTAGACATAGATAAGGCCTTTATTTGTTATACTAATTGGACTTTATTGAAGATATAAATATAGATGTAAAAATGGAAAGAGCAAATGGAAAACATTTAATTGATGCAACAATGAACATTTGATTACTATTCTAAGGAGTAGAAACCAGAGATGGATTGTTGGAAGATATCAAGAAAGGCGAAACCTATATGAAGAACAGAAGATTGGATTATAGAAATCATAGGGTATATGACAAAGAAAAGTTTCTGTGTATTGTATGAAGGACTAACATTTAAAGTTAATTGTTGTACTTAAAGTTCAAGGATAAATTGGAGGACATCTATTTTCTATATTTTCTTTGTTTGTTATTTTTTGACTTCACTTTTTCTTTTCCTTTTTCTTACTTTGTATTTCTATTTTTTTTCTTTTGTATTAGTTCTTAATATGTATTTTAAAATTCAATAAAACTTATGGGAAAAAAAAAAGTATTGTGTAAATCAGTCCAGCACAAAGGACAGATCAAAGAACGCTATCAGCGTGTTGGTTGATTCTGGACTGAGAATACCTAGAAGTTGTGAGATGAATGGAGAGGCTGTCAAGCTGCGGATCCCCAATGGGGGGTGGGGGGAAAACCCTGAAGATTTTAACTGTTGGTTTCCGTGGACTCCCTCCATTCGAGTCTCTAAGGTGTAATGGATCACTAGCTGTAATAAAGAACTCCTTATATCCTTAACAGCTTGTATCGAGTTTCTGGCATAACAGCTAAAGGATCATGACCATGACAGTAGGAAACATTTCCCCCACCGGGTCCCTTCCAGGTGTACTGGATTATGTCTTCTCTCATTTCAGGCAATATTGGAGTATGCATCACCACACTCTTTACAAGATGGTTCTTCTAACATTGATTAGTTATATTAAAATATATATTGTACTCTTTTAATTTTTTGCATCACTCAGAAAGCTTTATTTTTAAAAAGCAAGATGTTGCCAATTAATTGAGTTATCTCTGTTTTTAGAGAAATGGGTGCAGCCTTTTTTTTCCCTTTCTTTCTATACAATGTCTGGGTACAAATGGCATATTATGATTTCCTCATGGATAAGTTCTTTAAATAAATAAATATTTGCAGTCTCAATCTGATTTTTGCAGTCTGTAGTATTGCAGTTACTGATTTACAAGTACTACCTTGTAAAACTATATTTTTATACATAAAATTTTGTGTAGGTTTGGAGTTTTCAAAAATTACATTTTATTAGAGAAATAGCATGGAACAGATTTAGAACAGAATGTATGCCATTAAGGAACCAAACCCCTTTAATAATTAACAGAACTCAAGCTATTATATCTGTTAAGACTTGTAAGGAAGTAATTATTATTACAGGAAAAAGGTGGATCAACCAAAGTAATGTATTATTTGATCATCGTAGGAATTTAGAACATGAGATTCAATAAAAGCAGCATGAGAAATAGATAATCAGCGGGATTTTCTGATAAAGTACTACACTTCAAAAAATCTGACTCATTTTGCTAATGCAACAGCAGTTGGGAATGAAATCTAAGTGTTTCATTCCTTCTTACCTCCAGTTTCAAAAAGAAATATGTGAAATGTGGTTGAGGAAATTGAAAGACTGCCCAATGGAAAGAAACTGTTCTAAATAACAACAAAAACAACAACCTCTAAGCTTTTCCTGAAGAAGGAAAAGACAACCTGATATCCTTTTTGACTTATTATGAATGATTATGCATGGCAGGGGATAAAAATCAGGAGAACCAAATTATATATCTGAAAGGAAAGGAACATTTCTATAATTACTTACCTAGTAAGTTTTCTTGAAAGGATGTTATACAAAACTGGAGCTATTATACCAGTATCAGACAGTATCTGCCTTAGTTACCTTTTACTACTCCTTGACAACTCATGCTGAGATGACTACAACGAGAAGTGCTCTAGAGATTTCAGGTACTATTGAGCTCCATCAATAGTATGGGGACAAAATGAGACAAAATCTATTATTTAGTTTTCTTTTTCTGAGTCTTTACTCCAGCTGTGACTTGTGCTGCTGTTACTTCCAGCACAAAAGAACTCCAACACGATTTTTTTTTAGAAAGCATTAAAACTGAAAGTACAGTTGGTCAGAATTCTGTCTTTCTTTTCTTTAAGTCATCCCTAAATTGGCAGTGCCTTCTGTTTCACTTTGCCTGTCGTTCAGTTACTCACTGTACCTTTCTTGATCTAGTTTCAAAGTTACCTCATATGCAATAGGTTTCCTGATTTTTAAAAAAAAATGGTTACAGAAATTTTGTTTGCCACCAGCTACTTTGCCCAAAAGATTCAAACATTGTTCTTGTTATGAAAGTATCACAGTAATACATAGTTATCCTGTCCATTAACTAAAAACAAGGGGAGTTGCAGGAAGGGGGTCAAAAATTCAACATGGTGGTCACCACCATGCAACTGAAGCCTGCCCTTTTTAATATGTATCATGATGAATGTAAAAAGAGGGCTTTGATCAAATGGTGGCAGCCGCCATCTTGAGTTTGTTTTTGCTTCCCTGCAGACCCCGTGCAAAAAAGAGTTTTCATGTATAACATTGCATGTCAAATGGCTTTTATTTTGGTGGCAGGGTGTGTGTGGATAAGCAGCTTCAAGCCAGTGAGTTAACTTTTCTTAATTCAGTAACAAATCTGACCTGTTCTGCTGTGTTTTATGAAACAGCTAAGTCAGATTGAACCACCCCCAAACCTAGAACAACTGAATCATTTTGTAAAGCACAACAACACTGAATGAACAACTCCAAAGGCCTGTAACCTCTTAGTCATCTCGTAAAAGCACAACAGAACTGGTCAAGGTTGTTGCTGAATAAAAGCAACACGCTCTACCCTGCAGAAAAACAGGGGGGGGGGAGAATTCCTTGCCTTCATCTTGTTGCTAGGCAATATATATGGAAAGCAGCTAATTAGATCTGCATCCTTAGTGAGTCCTGCTAATATATATTTAGGCAATAAGAAGGAATTAACCCTTAATGTGATAGCCTGTCATCATCCCCCCTTTCCCAAAAGCAATGTTTCAAGAAATGTACATAACCGTTTTTGAACAGAGCGTAGGTGGACATAATACACAAAGCAAACATCTGAGTGATTTTCAAATTTGTTTTTCACAAATGCTATTAAATTGCAATATCACAACCAATTAAACGGTTGTTGCATCTCTCCGTGTGACTTGGCCTGCATTCAATCAGATAAAACATGATTATTTCTTATGTGTATCTTAACAGTATTATTCCTAAAGCAATCACATAGCACTGCAAAAGAGTGGGCTGTGGATCCTAGTAGGAAACTGTCTAATAATAAGTAGTAATGCATGAAATACAGTGAAATAACAAAGCAGATTGTAACATTTATATATATATTTATCATTTATCTAACTTTTAAATGGCAAAGCTGGGATTTCAAATGACTGCTCTGCAACAATGGATTGAATATTAAATTCTCATACAAAGGTAAACTATGATGCCTCCCAGCTTCTTTAGATGTCCAACATTATATTTTTTTTATTAAATACATTTAACACATTGATTTACCACCTTTTATTGATATTTTAATGGGATTAGAAAAAATAACAAATGAATGCCATCAAAACATAACAATGCAGTTAGAAGACAATTATTAAAATTCTTAAGGTGTTACTATTTGATGTATTTAAAAAAAATGCCTGGTGGAAAATATTTTTATGTATGTATGTATAATCTCAAAGCATTTTAAAACCTTGTTTTATTAATTGGGAAAAAAGCATTATCCAATGACAGCAGAGAGATTGGGCAGAAGTCCCTAGTTCAACTTTAATGGTCCAAAGACATTTAGAGCTTTAATAGCAACAAAATACACACCAGAGGTATTTTGACATTATTAAAATATTATCTAAAAGT
Organism: Charina bottae; assembly: GCA_023362775.1. Taxonomy (NCBI): domain Eukaryota; kingdom Metazoa; phylum Chordata; class Lepidosauria; order Squamata; family Charinaidae; genus Charina; species Charina bottae. The sequence continues at coordinate 20,741,819 of JALMGJ010000004.1, read as the reverse complement.
TTCAAAATACTACCCACTGTTCTGTGCCATTTCTAGAGGGAGATCAGTTCTTGGTGTTAGAATGTTGAACAGGTGCCAAGAAAGGACTGTGTTTCACCTGAGATGCCGTCTAGGTAACCTGCAGTTTGGACCTGCCCTAGGATTTCTGATCTCTTTCTCCCCACCTTACTTTCTATTCATTTTGATATGAACTTGATTAAACACCTGCACTTATATTTAATTACTTTGCCACTTCTGGCAAACAGCTTGTAGATTTCCTTCAATTCCAGAATCTGAATGTTGCTTCTCAGTAATCAAAAGATCCACCATGCGGGGGGGGGGGGATATTTATTGCCCATTCATTATTCACAATTGTTTACTATTTTTTCAAACATATCCAGTGAATCAGTTTGTCACAAGGCAAAATCCCTTGGTGGCAGTAATAGGTTTTCCCACCATATATAAAATCTCAATTGAAAAAGCACCACCAGTTTTATTTAATATTACCTTGTAAAATTGCTGGAGAACGACTACCATTACAGTTTCATTTCGGCCCAAATTTCCTCCATATTTTCTTTTTACTAAAGGATGCTGCTGAAGTTCATGTCATCTGTCAACCTTCTCAAGTTAAATATGGAAGTTGGTGTCATATTAATATTTGTGTGATGGCCAAATATTTCTTGCTCTATATTGTCAGTTACTGTGTTACATTTACAGAAGAATTGCTTTCCTGGGTGACATTTTTATTTCCACAAGCCACAAGAGCATGAAAGTTCATATTGCCACACATTTTGCTGAATATAAAATCTTGAGTTACCAAATACGTTTTGCACTTCCCACATCTCTTTTTGGGTTAGATATTAGGTATCTTAATAAATATCACAGGAAGACAGTGAATGCCATAGCTGTCCAGACAAACTGTAAGTGCCTTGATTCTTAGGCATAGATTCAAGGGGGCAATAAAATATATTGAGGTGTTTGGAAGAAGAAAGAAGTAGGTCTACTTGCATGCTGTAATAGCTACTATTCATAAGGATAAGATTCATTTATGTCCTTTGAATTCTTCCAGATGCTGATATGAATGGAACAATGGATTTTCTCTGAGACAGAAGGGGAAAAACTATCTATCTATCTATCTATCTATCTATCTATCTATCTATCTATCTATCTATCTATCTATTCTCTTGAAATGTTATACTGTGTGTATCAATGGGGAAAATTAATAATATTTTGCTATAAAGAGGTTTAAATTATAAATCCAACATATTAAATGGATGAAATATACTGAATGGATTATTAAATGAATGGTGAATGACACAGTTTCAGCCTGATCATATGTTCCAACATGGCAAAGGATATTGCAAGCTGTTTCCTTGATAAAGTTTTAATGTTTGCTATCAGACTGAGGTCTAACAACCTGGCCACTACTGGACAGCTGAAGCAGGAAGAGAAGATGTGGAGAGAAAATGATGTTGGTATCTACTTACACTTTCCTTCATGTATTGCCTTTCCTCTGTAACTCTGGACAAACCATGGCTGTCTCAATGTGAGCTTTGCAGCTTCTTAGTGCGAATGTAATTTTCAAAGCCACAAAGGAGCATTCTCCAAAGGAAATTCTGAATAAACCTGTTTAGAATCTTAATTGGGTGGCAAAGGATACTTATACCATCATTGTATAATGAGAGCTCATTTGCCTCTTCGGGATGCTCACCTTTTGGAAACTTCCTTATATGTTATAAAACATAGGATAATATTATTATGACAGCAAATATTCAGTGAAAGATGAGAAGATATATTAAAACTACAGTAGATCAAGAAGCAAAAAAATAATAATGTAAAGGATGGTAAAATAATGTGAATTCTTGCCTGGCAGAAGAGACACACAGCTATCTACCTCATATGCATTCTAAGTCTTTTTTAACCATGCACAGAAATCTTGAAAGCACCAGAACCACATGAGTAATGCCCAAAAATTTTAATAACCCTGGCTATAAATTTTGATGTCAGTATGGCTACTAACTTTGGCCTTGACCACACTGCCAAATTGCCTTGTAGTAAGCATGTTGTTGTTTATTCGTTCAGTCGCTTCCGACTCTTCGTGACTTCATGGACCAGCCCACGCCAGAGCTTCCTGTCGGCTGTCACCATCCCCAGCTCCCCTATGGTTGAGTCTGTCATCTCCAGAATATCATCCATCCATCTTGCCCTTGGTCGGCCCCACTTCCTTTTGCCCTCCACTTTCCCTAGCATCAGCTTCTTCTCCAGGGTATCCTGTCTTCTCATTATGTGGCCAAAGTACTTCAGTTTTGCCTTTAATATCATTCCCTCAAGTGAGCAGTCTGGCTTTATTTCCTGGAGTATGGACTGGTTTGATCTTCTTGCAGTCCAAGGCACTCTCAGAATTTTCCTCCAACACCACAGTTCAAAAGCATCTATCTTCCTTCGCTCAGCCTTCCTTATGGTCCAGCTCTCACAGCCATAGGTTACTACAGGGAATACCATTGCTTTAACTATGCGGACCTTTGTTGTCAGTGTGATGTCTCTGCTCTTAACTATTTTATCAAGATTTGCCATTGCTCTCCTCCCAAGAAGTAGATGTCTTCTGATTTCCTGGTTGCAGTCAGCATCTGCAGTAATCTTTGCGCCTAGAAATACAAAGTCTGTCACTGCCTCCACTTTTTCTCCCTCTATTTGCCAGTTATCAATCAAGCTGGTTGCCATAATCTTGGTTTTTTTGAGGTTTAACTGCAACCCAGCTTTTGCACTTTCTTCTTTCACCTTCGTCATAAGGCTCCTCAACTCCTCCTCGCTTTCAGCCATCAAAGTGGTATCATCTGCATATCTAAGATTGTTAATGTTTCTTCCAGCGATTTTAACTCCAGCCTTGGATTCCTCAAGCCCAGCACATCGCATGATGTGTTCTGCATACAGGTTGAATAGGTAGGGTGAGAGTATACAGCCCTGCCGTACTCCTTTCCCAATCTTAAACCAGTCCGTTGTTCCGTGATCCGTTCTTACCGTTGCTACCTGGTCGTTATACAGGTTCCTCAGGAGGCAGACAAGATGACTTGGTATCCCCATACCACCAAGACCTTGCCACAATTTGTTATGATCCACACAGTCAAAGGCTTTAGAATAGTCAATAAAACAAAAATAGATGTTTTTCTGAAACTCCCTGGCTTTCTCCATTATCCAGCGGATATTGGCAATTTGGTCTCTGGTTCCTCTGCCTTTTCTAAACCCATCTTGTACATCTGGCAATTCTCGCTCCATGAATTGCTGGAGTCTACCTTGCAAGATCTTGAGCATTACCTTACTGGCATGTGAAATAAGTACCACTGTTCGATAGTTTGAACATTCTTTAGTGCTTCCCTTTTTTGGTATGGGGATATAAGTTGATTTTTTCCAATCTGATGGCCATTCTTGTGTTTTCCAAATTTGTTGGCATATGGCATGCATCACCTTGACAGCATCATCTTGCAAGATTTTAAACAGTTCAGCTGGGATACCGTCGTCTCCTGCTGCCTTGTTATTAGCAATGCTTCTTAAGGCCCATTCAACCTCACTCTTCAGGATGTCTGGCTATAACTCACTGACCACACCGTCAAAGCTATCTCCAATATTATTATCCTTCCTATACAGATCTTCCGTATATTCTTGCCACCTTTTCTTGATCTCTTCTGCTTCTGTTAGGTCCTTGCCCTCTTTGTTATTGATCATATCCATTTTTGCCTGGAATTTACCTCCGATGTTTCTAATTTTCTGGAAGAGGTCTCTTGTCCTTCCTATTCTATTGTCTTCTTCCACTTCCGCACATTGCTTGTTTAAAAATAATTCCTTATCTCTTCTGGCTAATCTCTGGAATTTTGCATTTAATTGGGCATATCTCCCCCTATCACTGTTGCCTTTTGCTTTCCTTCTTTCTTGGGCTACTTCCAGTGTCTCAGCAGACAGCCATCTTTCCTTCTTGGTTTTCTTTTTCTTTGGGAAGTTTTTTGTTGCCGCCTCCTGAACAATGTTGCAAACTTCTGTCCATAGTTCTTCTGGGACCCTATCTACTAAATCTAGTCCCTTAAATCTATTCTTCACCTCCACTGCATATTCCTTAGGAATATTAGTGAGCTCATATCTAACTGATCTGTGGGTCTTCCCTATTCTCTTTAGTCTGATTCTAAATTTTGCAATAAGAAGTTCATGATCTGAACTACAGTCAGCTCCAGGTCTTGTTTTTACCGACTGTATAGATGTCCGCCACCTTTGGCTGCAAAGGATGTAGTCAATCTGATTTCGGTGTCGACCGTCTGGTGAAGTCCATGTATAAAGTCGTCTTTTAGGTTGTTGGAAGAGAGTGTTTGTTATGCACAGTGAGTTGTCTTGGCAAAATTCTATCAGCCTATGTCCTGCTTCATTTTGTTCTCCCAGACCATGCTTGCCTGTAATTCCAGGTGTCGTCTGACTACCCACCTTAGCATTCCAGTCTCCTGTAATGAAAATAACATCTCTTTTTGGTGTATTATCCAGTAGGTGCTGCAGATCCTCATAGAACTGATCTACTTCTGCTTCTTCAGCATCTGTGGTTGGGGCGTATATTTGGATCACTGTGATGTTAAATGGCTTACCCTGAATTCGAATTGAGATCATTCTATCGTTTTTTGGATTGTATCCAAGCACTGCTTTAGCCACTTTATTATTAATTATGAAGGCTACTCCATTTCTTCTGTGGTCCTCTTGTCCACAGTAGTAGATCTGGTGGTCATCTGATGTGAAGTGGCCCATTCCAGTCCATTTCAGTTCACTGACACCCAGAACGTCTATATTTAATCTTGCCATCTCACTATTAACCACATCCAATTTGCCCTGGCTCATAGATCTTACATTCCAGGTTCCTATGGTGTGTTGATCTTTAGAACATCGGATTCGTCGTTCACCACCAGCACCGTCGGCCGCTAGCCATCCTTTCGGCTTTGAGCTAGCTTCGTCATCACATCTGGGGCTAGTTGAACATATCCTCTGTTCCTCCCCAGTAGCATTTTGACCATCTTCCGACCTGGGAGTCCCATCTTCCGATGTTATACTGACATATCTCTGGTTGTACTGATCCATTTAGTTTTCACGGCAAGAATACTGGGGTGGGTTGCCATTACCTTCCCCAGGGATCATATTTAGTCTGTAAGTAAGCATGAGCCACCAACAATTTCTATAGGGCATAAATAAACATCATCATATTCTATTCACTTCTAGCCCGCTACAAATGCGACTTCCATTCATGATTTCATGTTCCAAATTGAGAGTTAAATTGCTATTTGGTTTGCTTGCTGTGCTCTACTTTGTCCTAGGTAAACCTCTATATTTTGACTGGCTCCTATGTACAGGTAGTAATGTCCTCTCAGCAATTTTTCACAGATTTTGTTCAACAACATCTGCTGCAACTTCTGCTGTAGATTGTTTCAATAATATAGGTGCTATAACAGTAAAAGATGAAAGATTTACAAGATCTAATTTTTTAAATGACCTTATATTCTAAACATGAGAAGTTGGAACAATATATTTCTATATGGCTTAGACAATGATAAGTTTAAAGATTGAATTAATGTTATATCAGCTCCTTAATTTCTGATAGGCAGCTTCCTCCTTCCTTCCTTCCTTCCTTCCTTCCTTCCTTCCTTCCTTCCTTCCTTCCTTCCTTCCTTCTCTACTGGTGGTAGGTAAGCAGCTTACCATAAGTTCTAGTCTTGCCTTAGGCACAAAGCCAGTTGGGTGACCTTGAGCCAGTCACTCTCTCTCAGCCCTAGGAAGCAGGCAGTGACATACCACTTCCAAAAAACCTTGCCAAGAAAACTGAAGAGACTTATGCAGGAAGTTTCCAGGAGTTTAAAAAAAACTGACTTGAAGACACAGACACAGACATAGACACACAAACACATACATATACACACACACACACAAACACAAACATAATCACAATTGGTTCTCACTCATGAGTATTTAGGTATCAACACCTAGATCAGTGAATGAATTTCAGATCTCAGAATTTCTGATTTTCAAACTTAAATCCTAAATAATTGTGAAAGGGCCACCATGAAGACATGCTCTGGAACTAATTTAGAAAAATAAAATTTTCACAACAGGGTAACTAAAAAGAATATTCACATTCTTATCTTACGGGAGAAAATAGAAGTGGTGTGATCAGTTTGATACATCTCTGCTTCTCATGGATTTATTTCCTTTTCAATGGTTTGATTTCTTTTCATTTCATTTGCCCTTCCAGGAAATCAGTGAGGGGGATTATTTGACATTTAGACTAATCATGTTTGCAAATGGGCAAAAGTTAATGATCAGGCTGAATGCAAAACAAGCAAAAAGAACCCTTCATTATTTTGAAGAAGCAAAAAGTTAAAAAGCAGGCATTATGAAATCTTCATAGCCAAAATGGCAGGTAATTATTACAGCTAAAGACAATGGTCGTAAACATTTTATTTTCATTGAAAAAAGAAAAACTCAGGCAACTGTAGGTCTATCACAGTTAGTCTTATATCAAAAAAAATTATCTTATCTCTCTCTCTCTATATATATATCTATCTCTATCTCTATCTCTATCTCTATCTCTATCTCTATCTCTATCTCTATCTCTATCTCTATCTCTATCTCTATCTCTATCTCTATCTCTATCTCTATCTCTATCTCTATCTCTATCTCTATCTCTATCTATCTCTATCTCTATCTCTATCTCTATCTCTATCTCTATCTCTCCTAACTTGCAACCTGTCACTAAGACTATAGTTTCTATTTCCACCACTACTGTTTTTTATGGATCTTACATAATGTAGTGATGAAGAATGGCATACTATTTCTTGTAAAATAAATATTGTGATGGTCTTGATCCTTTAGTTATTAACTCAGAAACTTTCACAACAAGCCATTGAGGATATGAAATTAATACAAGTGACCAATTGCAGTTCAAAGACTTGAATTAGAAAAGCCAGTGTAAAACTTCTCCTTCGTACCAGTCTCTTCCCACTTGGGCCCCTCCCTTCGCTCTCAGAGTTCCCATACCCTTCAGTTACCATTCTTCACTAAAAAGCTGATTTGGTTTTTTGGCCTGGCCTTGGTGTTAAGTTACTCACATAAGCAATTCTAATCAACACTTCTAATGGCTCTGCTGGAATGTCTAACTTCTACTTCAAAGAGCACCAACAACCCTGCAGGCACGCCGGGTGTCTACTACAAAGCATCTCTACTTGAGGCACTACTTGCTGCAGCCCCTTTCCTGCATGACAGGATGTCCATCCTGACAAATATAAATCCACAATTAAAGGAGGAAATGACCAAGTTCTACTTTCCAAGAGAATAGTGCTGTAGTTCTTGTGTATGAATTCTAAATCTATAAATACATACATGCATACATGCAAAGTACAAAATACATGTACTTAGAAAATCAGTATGAGCTGTGCTATAGATTTCCATTTAGGAAAAAACAAATCCAAACTGTATGCTAGCTAACATTCCTATCACCATAGATCTGCTGGCAACAAAGTCATGCTCATGGCATATAGATTATTAATCTACAGCAGCTATTAGCATGAGGACTACATGCCACCTTTAAGTCACCAGTGGCTGAGAAACATGAATGGAAGAAAACTATTGAATTTTGTTTCTACTGAGATATCTGGTTAGTAATGGTGGAAACGGAATGCCTTAGATGGGTTTTTGGTTTAATCCAATTAAGCTCCTATCCTTTTGTTACCAACATCCTATGTTGCCCAATGTTTCCATATTATTTCACTATTTTAGGCCAATATTATTATTACCATGTAAGGTTGAGCCTGAGAGATGATGACATAAAGTTACCTAATAAGTTCTCAAGGCCACTTGATAAGGTCATAGCTGATTTGAGGATTCATCTCCTATGCTACATTAATGTTTAACTTTTAAGTTTTACTGTGATCTGGCATAACAGCATTTCCTTTCCTACAGAAATTTATCTTGTTCTTTCATTCATCATACAAACTAATCTTCTTGTCAGAATTTGTCCTACACTCATGCTTCTTTGTATATCTTAAGAAATCTTTTGTGTGATTCATGATCCAGAACCGCTTTTCTTATCAAAGTTGATGTGCCTGGAAAACAGGTGCATGTATAACAAGAATAATTATAATGGGAATAATTCAAGAGCTTTTGATGGTGACTGCCCATAAATTGACCTGTCAATATTGCCACATTTTATATGAAAAATAAATTATACAAGTTGCTCAGATTATTCTGTAGAGATACTGTATGTGGCTTTTGAAGATGTACCATTAAAAAAAAAAAAACAGTATGCACTATTTCTCGTGATAATCTTGGGAGTATTTTTCCTGTGAGTTGAACAAGTGGGGAAAAGGATAGGAAAGCAGTTCTATGGCTCACCTCTCAAGAATTATATCCCTCCCGTGGTGACCAAATTATCTTTAAATTAAATCACCACAATTCTAGCTCTGAAAAGAATCTTTCCAAATAAATTCTCTCTTGCAGCTACTGAATTCATGGGTTTACCAGAAAATATCAGCGCCTCTAGCTAGGTGTTTGTGGAAGCTACAGAGTAACCTCTTCTTACAAACTGTGTCTGCAACCAAAGCAAAATAGAGTGTGTTTTTGGCAGAAACGTCCAGTGCTCTGTCAGCATTTTCTGACAGACACATCAGAATTGTCTGGATTTAACTCAGACTGTGAGAAGCTCAGAGACCTTTAATATTGGATATAATATGAATACGTAGCAAAGGGCTATAAATAAACACACTAATAGAGACAGAACAAAGGTAAAAGAACAGTCAAGGGCAGTGGTCTAGCTAGTTCTTGCCCTTAGACAAGTTCCCCATTCAATCCCTCTTCTCTAGAATGGAATGAATCTGTGCTTTTCTTTTCTTGCCTGCTGCATTTCCACTGTAGTTCCTGCTGCTATTTCCTTTTGCTACCAACAAATAAGGGGTGTCTGTAGCGTGTGACCCCAAAACTCATGATGGCAGACACAATGGTGAGATTGAAGCTCTGCCTGTTTTTATGTATGACATATTATTGCAAATAAACATCTAAATCCCGCTGGATGTGTTATTAGAAGACTTTTTAAAATGGAGGAGTGACAAGGACCATTTCTCTGCTTTTTATGCCCCTCCCTTTTATTAAATTAGACATAGTAAAATGAATGCATGACTTCTGTGCATTTACACAACATTGCTTGGGCAAACACGGGAGCTCTGCCAGCTCCACGCGATGGGTTCAATGACACATATATCGTCTTCATTTTTTTAAAGCTTGGTTTTATAGAACCAAAGTTTTTTAGAACCATGCATTTTATAAATTCTTAAATGATTTTAATAAATTAAAAGAAATAGGAAGGGAAATGCCAAGGGGAAAAAATCTTAAAGCCAGAAGTGGTGTAGCTGGCTAAGACTTCTTGAAAAGGAAATTAAGGATACCCAAGAATACAATCTAAATGAGTCAATATGGTTTATTAATTAGCCTGGGAAGAGCCGTGACTAAAGAAAGATGCTTAATGGAAATGGGAGGGAGGGCTGACAACCAGGGAAGCATGTAAAGCTTCAGTTCACAAGTGTAGGAATGAAATCAGGATGGCAAACTGGGCTAAGGTTAGGAAGAGAGAGAAAATCCAGCAAGAAAGTTGTCTTCAAATATGTCATCAGCAAGAACACAAAGGATGCAGTTGGCTTACTGCTTACTCCAAATGAAGAAATGGTAGCAGAAGACCAAGAGAAAGCAAAAACACTCATTTTCTGTTTTGCCTCTATCTTTGCATCCAAAGGAACTAGTGAGAGGAGGAAAGAGGAAAGAGTCGGTAAGGGTGTTTTTGCTAGCTTGAATGCTTTCAGGTCCTCAGATACATCCTGGAATACTGAAGGAAGTGCCTGAATAGCTTTCAGGACCTCTACAAAGTACATTTGTGGAGTCCTGGAGAACTGGGAAGGTGCCAGAGAACTGGAGAAGAGCAAATGTGCTCCAACTCCTCAAGAAAAAAAATGATCTCAGTAATCCTTGATCCAAAGATATCAAGAACAGACAATAAAGCAAGCCATTTGTAAGCCTCTTGAAGACAGTGCCAGGCTAAGCATCAGCATGGCTTGGCCAAAAATAGATCACGAGAGAAAAGTTTTGCCTGCATTTTTTTCCCTAAGATTATTCCAGAATGTACATTTGTTATATGAATAAAGAGCAAAAAATCCACTTCTCTCCCAACATCTTCCACATATGCCATGCAGTCCTAAATGCAGGAAATACTATAAGTTTATATCCAATGTCATCAAAACAAACACCTATTATGTCCCTGCCATGTCATCAAAGCAAACACATATTATGTTTCTAATTGTGCCCAGAATGGATATTTGAATCGATCCCTTGCACTGCAAAAGAAAATCAAATTCATAATACAAGGCCATCTGAAAATACAGAAGATTAAATCTAGAAAATAACAGTACTGTAGGTAGAGAAAATCTAGAGGGTTTGTCCTTGCCGTAAAACTAAGATCAGATACAAACTGCAAAAATTTAGTCAAACACTAGATGACAGCAAAGAGTTCCTAAAAAGTCTGTTTGCTGCTATTTTTGCAGTCCAGGGTTGGCAGTCCTAATAAAAAGATTTGTAATATCTCATCTATCTGTTTAAATATGTTAGAATTATTAACATAGGAATACCTCTAAGTTAATATATCAGTCTCAAAGGCAGAATCATTTTAAGTATGTTTCTTTTTCCCATAAGCTCTATGAAATGTTTAACCATCTGTTTACTTCAATTTTAATTTGTGATTAAAATGATGGTACTTTTAAAGTCACAAGTGTGGAAAGGTTCTTTGAAATAATTATTCCCAATTCAAATGAATTCAGAAAAACAATTGAAACTCCATTTATTACATATCTCCATAGAAACATTAAAATATCATGGGAACAGATAGAATTTACTCCAATTAACTGAATAACCTGATATAGTTCCAAACCACTGGATAATATCAGCAAGTTGTTGTATATAAAGTACTGTACATATCAATAAAACATAAGATGACATATGATGTCATCAGCATAAAAAAGTTTAGCTTCAACTCCAGTCACAGATCCACCCAAACTACAATCATTTTATTGATTAATGCAGGAGATTTTTCCTTTTCCTTTTCCTTTTTTGACTTGCAATTATAGATAATAGTTTCAGTCCTGCAAATCTTTAGTAACTTTGCTTTAATGCAGCACCATGTCTAAACTGAAGCACCACCCCAAATCATTGAGTTGTAAATGAACACTGGCCATTTTGAAGAAAGCCAGCCTCTAGTCTAATTGGCATAACCAGCTTGTTACATTATGACACAGTCCAAAATTATTTCAACTATTAGTTCCATAACATTATTCAACATACCGAGTTGGCAGAAATTCTGTTTCTTTTGCTGGATCTGGACTTTATTTACTTTAAATTCCTCTAGGCCCTTTTCTTTTCACTTGTTTCAACTGAAGCTTTATAAATTAAATAAAGGCTGTTAATGAAAAGTATTTCCAGAGTGATTTGAAATAAAATCAGCAGCTTTCATCGGAATATGAATATAAATAAAGTCTTGGGTACAAGTTAACGACACTGAAGTGAATGCCAAGGCACAGAAATTATGTTGCTTATGCCGTCTGCGTTTCCATAACAGGTGGAACATAGCTACCTAGATGGCCATTTTCAGTAATTTCAGTCTCTTAGAAAGTAAGTGATCTTATAAACATGTAAACTATGCTGGAAGTAAAGTTACATATGGGACTTAACTTCAAGAATTATGTTAGGGGTGGGGGAAAATATTATTTAGCCTCTACAGTACTTTGTTATGGCTGAGCTGACCAAATGTGCTCTTCTAGGATGAAATGTACTAATGAAATGCAATTATTCTTTTTTATCCACTTGTCTCAAAAATGTTGTAATGTGATTCTACAAACAAGTAAACACAAATATCATGGAGGACCCCCAAATTGCTCTGCCTGTGGAAGTGCAATCTTATCAAGAGTCAAAGGTAGCATTTCACCAGACCCAAGGGGGGCAAAAACCGAAAGCTGTCTTGCCAGGATTGAGTTGGAGCCGGTTTCTCCCAATCCAGACCTTCACAGCCTCCAAAGAAAGGTGGGAGCTGTGGCTAGGGGGCCCTTTGCACAGATACATCTTATGTACCAGTTGAACCCATTCCTGGATCAGGAGGCCTCACTCATGGTCATTCACACCATGGTCACTTTCTGGCTATTGCAATATACTCTACATGGGTCTGCCCTTGAAGACCACCTGGAAGTTACAACTGGTCCAGGATGCAGCAGTTCGTACAATGCTGGGTGCTCCTCATTTTGCCCATGTTGCACCACTTCTGCATGAGCTATATTGGCTCCCAGTTACTTTTTGGGTGGAATTCAAGGTCCTTAAGTTGATCCTTACTTCTGCTGCCCACCTTCTTCAGGCTTTAGAAGGCCTCTGTACCATGACTTCTTGGACCTGCTGCTTCTTTACCTCAACCTTGAATACATGGCACAGGGCCAGGTTATTTGTGGGACCATCTCTCCCTGAGGGTATATGCCCACTCAATTAGGCCAGACAAGGTGGGCACTCTTCAGATCCTTTCCCTTAAATGTTATCATCTACTGGGACCTAGGAAGCACTCTGTCAGGATGGACATCCTGGCAGTGTAGTAATAGGTGTTGTAGTAATTGTAGTAATAGTATCTGAGCATGGGAAAAGCATGATTGCTGAGTGGCCTGAGCACCTCCAAGGTCAGTGTGGATTGTTTACCAGCGTTCAGTAGAAAGGAATGTGGGAAAGGGAGAAGAGAACCATTAGAAGGGAGAATGGAATTTTACTGCTAGCTAGCCTTAGCAAAAGAGGGTTTTTTCCCCCCTGCTTTTAGACATTGAGAAGGAAATGCAGCCTTGAGGGAGGGGTTAGAGATTCTGGGGGATTTTATCTTAGTGTTTTTGTGCGTTTTCCTTCAGACTGATCTTTGAATGGAATTGAGCATCTATATTAACAAATTACTCTTCTACATTACCTGATGGCTTGTAATTGAGAGTTCTTGGATTAATAACTCTGTGCCAGTTCATCACACACTCCTTCTCCATAGCTATCTCTGCCCTGTGGAACATCTTCCCCCCTAGAATCTGGCAGGCCCCCACTCCTTTAGCTTTCCAGAAAGCCACAAATGGCTGGCTATTCCCCCAATTTTGGAACAGTATGAGGATTGTATGATCTGATGGATTGGTGATGGTGGGGTAGGCACCTCATTTTCTTGGTGTTCTTTGTTTTGGTTTTATTACTGTTGTTATCCACCCAGAATTGTGTTCTACAAGATGGATAGCCATATAAGACTTTTACAGAAATAAAAAAAGTTCTGACTACCTGAGTCCTGTTCTTTACTTTCCATTTATAGCTGTTTAATATTCTTGTTTCATTTTTGTGTACCATATAATCTCTGTATAACATTCTATTCTAATTTCAGTTCTGAGCTCTATGTGTCCTGGTACCAGTCCCAGAAACTAAAAACCATTTGACTGCCTTAATTGCTGGTCTGGCTATTATGGCCTTGGAACTGCTGCTGGTGTTGCTTGACATCTTCTAGTGCTGGCTCTTGCTACATCTGGCTCTGGATCTTCTGTTTTTGGCTCTGTACTGATAGTCATTGGTGTTGGCTCTAGATTTGCTTCTCTTAGTCACTTGGTGCATTTGCCATTGGACTTGACCCTTTCTTTGGTTTACTCTAGTTTGGACTTTTCTTTCACCTGTTGGTGTTATGCCAGTCAGTAGTGGCTGCTACTTCTACTATGCTTCCTGGTTCCTTTAAATTGATCCTCACTTCTGCTGCCCACCTTCTTCAGGCTTTAGAAGGCCTCTGTACCATGTCTTCTTGGACCTGCTGCTTCTTTACCTCAACCTTCTCTCTTTCTCCTGCAGTGATCTCTGCTGCCCCCCATTTCTCTCCTCCTCTCGTCAGCTATGAAGTTTTCCATCCACCCTGCACAATACATTTACACATGCTTTTCATTTTTTCTTCAAGCAGTATCCATCCAGCTTTTTCCTTTCCAGTTTTTATTTTCTTCTAACTTTTACTCTTTTAGTTTTTTTTCTTTTGTCTTCTGACCCTCTGAAATCCAGCCCCAAGCCACTGATGCTCTTGATTTAGTGAGTCCTCTACTGAGGCATATGCGTTCATCTTGAAGGGAAGGGCTCCTTAAGCCATAGGGGGAGGGGAAAGAGAACATGAGAGAAAATAGCTTGAGCATTCTTGTTGCCAAAGACATCCTCTCACAACAGACAATATAAAAACTGGGTTACATCCAAATGCTGAGATGGTGTTGGAGTATATCAGTATTCTCTCAGATTGATTTTTTTTTTTAAAGTACTATATGGTTGAATAAATTTTCATAGCATTCCTAGTAAAAGCTGAAGCTCATATATTGGCAATTTAATAGAGCCAAAATGAACCTTTATTATAAGATTTCACCAATCATTCAACACCTTCCCCAAAAGGCAATAATACTTCATTTAATAATGATGCTACAGGCAAATTGGGTGTTGAGGGAAAAAAATTAAACTGAGTATTTTCTAGAGCTGAAATCTAAGAACACTCCATGGTGGGCATTGGAGAACTTTGATGGGGTATATGCTGGCTTAAAGGGGAAAAACCCGAGGCTTGAGAATAAACAAACAAGAATGCAGCTTGTTAGGGCCAACAGTGTTTACTGTTTAGCATAGGGCAATAATGCAGATACAATACATTATCGCAACAATGAAAAAGATGAATATACAGGATACATCATTGTAAAAGGAAAACAAAACAAACTTATAAGCAGAGTTCCGTGTATTGATCCCAGGGCCAGAGTTCCTGCCATGGCCTATACCCAAAGCCAGGCATAGCTCACTCTGCCCAGTCCACGGGAAGTGAACACGTGAAGAACTACATGGCTAAGAGACACTAGAAATCAAGAAGACATAGAACACCATTTTGCATGGTTGTATATTCAGACCTTCTAGCATTCTGATTGGCTGGAAGTTAGCTGTGACACGCACACTAGGCCTAAAGCATTAGGCCTAAAGCACATAGCATGAGCTGCTATTGGTTAGCAGTGCTGCATCTACGCACTGAGTTCCCCCCTCCTCCTTGCTCAGGGGGGGCTTGAGGAAGGCTTCCCACGGAAGGATATCAGGAGGATATCTCTCATGGGAAGATTTCCATTGCTAGCCATAAGAATGGTACCTTCTAGCTTCATTATCTCATGAGGACGTAAACAACGCCAAGGCTTCTCTGTTGTCCAGCCACCTGGCATTCACGTCATCATGAGAAGGCTTTGCTTTGCTTTGTAAAAGATGCAATTTGCCAAAACACTTTTGCATTGAAAAGAAATCCAATTTACCAATATCATATAGTATAAGAAATCTGACAAACTTCACAAGTTCTAATTCCAATGTTCCTTCAATGAATATATGAAAAAATAAGAAAAATAATTTCTAGTTGGATCTGTACTACACAGTTGCTTACTGCCTTCCTTCCCTGCCAGAAAGATTTTTTGGCAACTTCTGAAGATTATGAGGTGGGCAGTGTTCCTTCCTTATAAACTAGGTGTGAACTCAACACTTTTCCTTTATAATGCATAGGGATTGTCTCCACAGTATCTGCTTATGGAGTTAAACCAATATGGAAAACATTGCCTAAAAACAGCTATTCTAGACAGTGTGTTCTGACTTTTTTTACAGCAAAGTTGAATAACAAGTGTCCCTCACAGCCTTCAAAACACTTGTTATGGCACTTGGTGCTTCCTCTACCTGCACCTTATCTCTTAGGGGTTGTTTCCCCCCCCCCCCCCCATATTCAGGTAGAACTAACATGACATTTCTACTGGAAGCTTAAAATAGACAATTAAAGAATGAAGATAGGAGGGGAATCACAGAAATGTCTTCCTTTCACTGATATGTCCATTGAGGTGCTTTCTTCCATAAAAAATTAAGTGTCTTCTATGGTGACCAGAAGGTTTCCCAAAAGTCTGCCCTGACCCGTTTGAGCTACTGGGACATTGGACCAAGGAGGTGCTCGGTTTCAGATGTCATGTTTTCCCTCCCTCCCTTCCTTTGGGTATCTTACAGATGGCTCATTTGGTAGAGACAGACCATGAAAGCTAATAATAACGCTATCCAGCAAACATGTTGCTGAAGAAATGTGATGCTGGTAATAGGAAGTTTCCTTCCTCTTCTCTGTTTACTTTTCCTGGCTGTTCATTTGAAGGCTTTTGATGTTCTAATAGTTAATTGCACCTTTCTTGGGGGTCTCCTTCCATGGTTTCTATCCTTTATGTATGAAAAAAGAATTCTTTTGTGACCCAGTAATTATCTTCTCTCCAGGTCTCTCTCAGTAGCTACTTTACTTTTCTATTGATGGAGCTTGCAAGTAAATGCTCACTCCTAGTGTCTCTCACAATTGATTCTTTCAGAGCTGAGATTGATCTTTCCCCCAGCTGGGATAGTGATGTATATGCATGGTTGAAATTCCTCGAAATACACATTTTGTCCCCAAAAGCTGGCAAAATGCAGTCTTAAACTCCAAATACATTTCTGTCCAAACTGCCTATGGTGAATATTGCACTCTGAAGGTTCTGTAACTTTCTAGCATTTTTTGGGACAGCAATAAAAGCTTTTCCAAGTAAAAGTAAAATACAAAGAGTAGTAGAATCTCATATCTGTTGGAGCTTTTTGTTTTATGGTTCTTTTCTTCACCAATCTGGTTATTTATTTATTTTCTATTAAACAACCATTAAGAAAATAATTTCCTGATTGGAAAAGACAAAAACAAAACCCAAGTCCTTTCCCCTCATAATGTAAGTGATTGATCTACATGAACTGAGCCTGATTCAAATATTTAAATTGATTTGGAAAATCAATCCAGTTAGATTCATGTGTCCAAATGGACTTGGATTGGATCTCTGAATAGGACATAATGAGATTTGGATTGATTCAGACTGCTACAATACATGATTTAACAGACCAAATTGGTCCAATTTTCTGAATTAGT
Organism: Charina bottae; assembly: GCA_023362775.1. Classification (NCBI taxonomy): domain Eukaryota; kingdom Metazoa; phylum Chordata; class Lepidosauria; order Squamata; family Charinaidae; genus Charina; species Charina bottae. The sequence goes on along the minus strand of JALMGJ010000004.1, from coordinate 20,724,796 downwards.
CCAAGTAAATTTGGAGTATCAGATCTTTGCAGGGCTGTAGTAAATGCGGGAAGGAAATACAGTATTAGTTTGTTATGTGATTCCTTTTTACACATTTTCCTGAAGGGAGATCACTTGAGAGGTTGCAAATTGATTTAAATCTGTTTCTAAGGAGATTCATTTATAAATTATATTTGAACAATTAATTCAACTAAGAAGACAATTCGCATGTTTATTTAATGAGGGGGAATATGTTTACAGAGTAGACATTTCTTGAAAAATCTTTCCATAGAAAAAGAGAGCAAAATTCATCTGATGTGAAACCATCAAGGCAGGGATGGGCAATGCACAGGCCACATGCAGCCATCCAGATCTTTGATATAGCCTGGCATAAGAACTTGTAAACTCCTACACCTTCCTCAGTCCTCAGTCTCCAGACCTACAGTATGTATGCTGCAGGTTTCTAAAGGGCCTACTAGTCGTACAGTCTTTTCAGTGCCGAAGCCTGGATATTGGCATTTAGGTTTTGCAGTGCCAGGGCTCTTTGGTTACTTATAGAAGCAGGAACTTATGGACTTTTGAGTGGTAATGGCTAGAAGTGTCTATGAAATGCAGTGTGTTTTGTTTCAAGCTTGGAACAAAAGACCCCCTCAGACTGTTTGCTGAGAAATTTCCAATGAAAGAAAATTCAAAGCTGTTGAGTTTTCCATCAATTAATGATGAGAAAAAAAAGAAACAGCAAATGAAAGGAGAAGAAACAAAAAGAAAAGATAAAGGAATGAGAAAAGCAGTAGTCATCTATTAAAGAAAACACTGGGAGCAGCCCACATTTTGTCTGTTTTCTTCTTTGCCTCCCTAATGCACATCTACAAACAGAAAACAGTAGAACTAGACAAGATGTCTGAAGGTGTTATGTTAATAACAGGAGGTCTGGGTTGGTGGCTGCTGGCATGGAACCTGCTCTGGGGTGCATATTGTTCAGCTGGGCTTCAAGGAAGATCTATGACATTGAGATTGCTCTGGAAGCGACACTTTCTGTGGGAAATGGCCGACTGAGCAACTTTGCCTGTGAGCACCATGGACAGAGCTGGCAGCGTGGTAGTTTTTTCTGGGCGCAGGCAGGTTTTTCTCTAGCCCCAAGTGTTTTTCTGGATTAAGGAAAATGCTGAGAATTGACCCATTTTTCCTCCAGATGGTGAATTGTAGCCAGGAGATCGTAGACAGCATCTGCGACCGAGCAGTAAGACTACACTGGGAGGCTGGGATTTTATCTTTTTCTAAGCCATGTATGCAACTCCTTAAAGGGGAAATAAGTTGTGCCTTCCCATATCTTAAGCACCCAATTTATTTTTTTAAGTTTTGTATCTTAAGAGAAGCTTTTTACAGTAAGAAAAAGCAGAATCACTTGGTGATTATAGTTATTTTTGGAGATTTTTAACTATAAAAAAAAAGTTTTGGCTTTTTTCCCCATCTGGGTTATATTGAGAGCTGTAACATTGCCTTTCCATTGTTATCTTTGTTGCTGAATTTCAAGGTTGCAGTGTTCTTTCTACACATTTCTCATTCTAAACTTTAGGCTTTCTGTTTACTTTTTTCCAAGTTGTCTGCTAGTATATTTTCTTTGGTTAATTTTGGATTAATTCATTAACCTCTATTTTTGTGAGTTAACTCTTTAGGGTGTGCTATAATTTACTGTTTGAATAATGGAAGATTTTAAAGAAGATCTCAGAGAATTACGTTGTCAGCAAGAAGATATTTTCTCAAAGGGTTGTCAAATTATTATACAGACTGTTTGGGACATTCAAGATGAGATTCTAGCTAAAATGAAACAACTATATGAAAATACTATGATGAAACAAGAAGAGGTTGAAAAAGATGGCGATTTTATTGTTGTGAGGGACATTGAAATATTCCCAGTTGAAAACTCTGGATTGGTGTTTATGGGGTTAAAAAGATTGTTTAACTTTAACACTGCACAAGGAACTGCCAAGCTGGGGAAATGTTATGATTATTTCAATCAATGTTATGGGAAAGAAGAGTATGTTATGTGGGAGTTTTGTTTTTTTTCCCGCTGGAAAGTTTGTATCTGTGGGGGGCTATTGGGCTGTCAGATCTTTGTAAAATAAATGCTGTTGGTGTAGTGGTGAAATATTTAAATGCCCTGGTATATTTTGAGGAGGGGTAAAAAATTAAGAATATTTAATTGGACTGATAATGAAGTCAACATGATTTACAGGATTTTTGATTTCTAAGATTTAAAAAGTATTGACAAGTTCTGGTAATATTTTATATTGTTTTTAAGTATAATTAGGGTTAAGATTGTTAATTATAAAGGTAGACAATTTATAAAAATTAAGAATATTTAATTGGATTGATAAAGAGACTAATATGATTTTTTTCTTTTCTTTTCTTATGGTTTGGATTAGGATTTATAGGGTTATAGATTTGTGAAACTTAAAGGATATTGATAAGATATAATAATGTTTTACACTGTTTTTCAGATCTAATAGGGTTAAGATTTTTTATTTTAAAGGCAGACAAATTATTTGTTTCTATAATTTGATGCCTATTGTGTAGACAGAAGTATATAGAATAGTAGTAGAAAGAAAAAAATTAAATGGATTATTTTTTAAAAAGGGAGGGAACTTTGAAGTAGAAATTTAAGTGTGTGTGTGTGTGTGTGTGTGTGTGTGTGTGTGTATGTATGTATGTATGTGTATATATATATATATATATATATATATATATATATATATATATATATATATATGATGTAAGGGGAAGGAGCAATTGTATTAGAGGTTTGTATATGTGTTAATGGAGGGATTTATAGAAATAATGTGATTATGGTTTGATATAGAGGAAGGGTTTGTTTAGGGGAATTGCTGTATATTCTTGCTTTTGAAAGCTGGAAGTCACCTGTATGTATGTAACTTTCTAAAAGTCTTTTTTTGTCTGTGTTTTTACACTTTTAGTGTTTTTTTGTTTGTTTGTAGTGTTTTTTCTGTTTTTTGTAGTTTTTTATCTGTTTTTTAAAAAATAAAAACTTAAAAATAAAAAAGAGATTGCTCTGGAATCTGTTTTTGAGCAGCTTGCCTCCCTGTTGCATGGACCTTTAACAGTTATTGGATTGTGAAAGTGTATTGAGATGGTAAGGACTTTTGATTCCTTTGTGTCTGCTCTTCACATAAGTATAATGGGAAGATTTCAGTTCGGATGGGGCCTGGACAGCTCTATGCTTGCAAACCTTAGAATCCCCAAAAGGTAGTGTTTGGAGTATAACTGGCCTACTTCCTACAGCTGATGTGACACTTGCCATCTTGCCCCCTACACATGGCTGCAAAACTCAAGGGGACTTTTTTTCCTCCTAAGTGACTTTGAGGAGGCTGATTGGCTAGTATGGCTTGGAGAATGAAGGTTAGAGATGTGAAAGAAAGTGTGGAAACTAGACTGTAGTTTGAATGTGAATGTGTGGGATACAGTTAGAGTCAAAGTGAAGTTTAGGGTAAGTGACATATATAATGTGTGCCAAGTGGGTTAGTTAATGAGGATTGTGAGTGTTGTGACTCTTAGGCTGAGAGGATGATGGAAGGACACAGTCCAGAGGATTGCTGCTGGTCAGAGAGTTGTCAAGCTGCCTCTTTTAACTCAATGGAACTGCTGAAGCCTGGAGAATACTAGAAGTTACAGCACAGGAGCTGGGATCTAGATTGGGCTGATAGAGTGAGAAAGCTGGAGCCTTAGGCTCTAACTCACTTCACAGCACAATCAGACCTGGCAAGATTCTATTATTATAGCCAATCACAATAAAGGTAGATCTGTGGAATCGATTTTCTGGTCTGATATACCTGATGGGGTATAGCAGGCTCTCTCCAAGATTTCCTCTTCCACCTCTAGGCTGAATCTCTGGCCCTCCTGGCTCTCCATGCAGCTGGGGGTGGGGGTGGGGTGGGTATTTCCCTGGATTGATTAGACTATTACTGCCTCATTAAAAGAGGAAATGCTACCAGTGGATGCTAAAGGAGGCTGATGTGCTTCTTCTCCTTAAGAGGCCCTCTCTGGATCCAGAGGTGTTAAGTAACTATTGCCTGGTCTCCAACTTTTCCTTTTTAGGGAAGCTTGTTGGGGGCAGGGTAGGGGGGCTTAACTATGGGCCATCCAAGAAGAAATGGATTATCTGGACACTTTTCAGTCAGGGTTCAGCCTAACATGGAACAGAGATGGCACTGGTCACAATAGTGAAATAGTGAAAAACCTTTGTCAGGATCTGGATGAGGATACTGTGCCTTTTAGACCTTGATACTGTTGGCCGTGGCATCTTTTTGGACCACCTATGGGGACTGGGAGCAGTATGTTGCAGTGGTTCTGCTTCTTCCTCAGTGGGCAATTCCAGTTGGGGTGGGAGGGAGATCAGCTCAGTGGCTACTCTCCTTTGGGGTGCTGTAGCGGTTGGTCCTCTCCTCCTTTCCTATTTAACATTTACATGAAGCCACTGGGAGAAGTCATCCAATGCTTTGGGACATGGTATAATTGATATGCTGATGATTCCCAGCTTTACATTAGTACTCCAGGCCAGATTGCTGATGCCAGGGCCTGGAGGCTCTAAATGGGAGAGAACAGGCTTAAGTTAAATCCATACAAGATGATGATGATGATGATGATGATGATGATGATGATGATGATGATGATATTTTTATCCTGCTTTTTAAATATTTGGTCAACTCAGGGTGGGAAACATACTGAATACTCCTGCCTCCTATTTTTCCTACAACAACAATGCTGAGAGGTAGGTTAGGCTAAGAGAGAGTGACTGGCACAAAGCTAGCTTTCATGCCTAAGGGAAGCCTAGAACTCACAGTCTTCTGGTTTCTAAGCCAGCACCTTCACCACTACAATAAATGGAATTACTATTTGTCCATCAGAGTTCTTGGTCTGCTCTAGTGGTGTCTCTTGATGAGGTGGCATTACCCTTGAAGGTGCTCACTCCTATTGACCTCCTTAGGCTCTAGAAGGAAGCAAACAGGCAAGACTGGGTGGCTTGCAAAAGGAATCTAGCCTAGCTGAAAAAGCAGATGCCATCGGGGACCTCCTTCCATGACTCCAGCCCAGCTGGTAGCATGATGTTCTCTCCTCAAAGTTGACTTTCCAACAGTTATAAGCCTAGCCTCTTCCCATTCACATTTTTAATTGCTGGATCCTGATTTTTTAAAAAAACAAAACTCTAATAGATCTAATAGGAGAACATATGCATAGCCATCAATTTTTTTCTCAGCAACTTCTTTTGTCAGATGAAGAAATTAAAGCTCTCTCAGGGTTTCAAACCTCTTGCGATTCTTTGTTCAGGTCAGGAGGAAAGTAATTCATTAATTCAGCCATCTGGCAAAACTTGTTCTCCTTCTTTGTCCCTTCCTGTTACTCTTTCATTTTTTTGTTTTTGTCTCTGTCACCCTTCCCTTTCCCCCTTTCCCCCATATTTTTCTTAGATGAGCATACCTGAACTATCAGTACCTGTGTCTCAAGAAAAAAAATCCCCTATAAGAGTAGGTTATGCTTCTGTATTTTGTTTCTCTCTCTCTCTCTCTCTCTCTCTCTCTCTCTCTCTCTCTCTCTCTCTCTCTCTCTCTCTCTGTACTTCAGAGTAGGGTTATTTCTCAACACATTTTTTTTGGCGTGGATCCCCTATTTTCCTACTTCCTCCAAGCAAATAATCTTCTCTTTTTATTCTTTTTTTTCCAGAGCTAAGCTGCACCCTGAAACATGCTCAAGTACTTCCTCTTAGCACATCTGTATGTGTGTCTGAATATTACATTTCTAAGTCTCTTTCTTTGTTGTAGCAAGAAGCTCTATTACTGCTGTAAACCTATTGATTTCTGTGCTGTAGCCAAAAGTATTAATGTTAATGTTTCATCTGTTCTTTGGCTGAGGAGCCTCATCCAACTTTACTCTTGAACTTATCACTCTGTTGCCTTGGTAAATGCTTTGCAAACTCTCTCTCTCTCTGTGTGTATGTCTGTGTTATTTCTCTGCTGTTACTCTCTCTAGGTAAACTGTGTATATTCTATTAAAGAGAGCTGCCTCTCAAAATCCTCTGCTTTCCCTATCATTATTTGAACTCATTCTCTGTCTTTCCTTCATTGAATTGAATGTAATTAATTCCCCACTGACTATAAGCATCTGTCTGTTCTCACCCTAGCCCTTGTTTCTGAGATCATGCTTTCCACCTGTCTTTTCTATGCTCCCTGCAGTCTACTTAATGCATTGGTCACCGTACTAAGTTTTATGTCTATTGTTAGTGTAATTAATATGTGTTAGCATAAGATCTTTGTGTTGGACAACAAATAGGTAACTGCTGAAGATCCTTGTGTGAGACTGCTGAGTGTTGATTGGAGTAACTGTATGCCGAATTGGAGTAGAGAAAAAGGAAGATGATCTTGGTGGAGATATGCAGAAGCTGTTGCCTTGGCAAAATCAGTATTTAAGTCCAGAATGGCCAGATAATATTCAGAAATGTCTCAGGCAGACACCTCACTAATTCACTGAACTTTAAGAAGCAGGAGGAGGTAGAGAACAATCAGACTTGCAAGATTCTGTTATTACAGCCAATTTCAATAAAAGTAGTTTTAGCCTTCCTGTGTCAGAACTCTGGCAGAGTCCTGTCTTCGAGACAGATATTTATGTGTATTGTGGGGGAAAAGAAACTGAACTAAACATCTACGATGATGGCTGTCTGAGCACCCAGATACCTGAGCACGACACGAATTGGTGAATACGAACTTTGGGGAGGGGAAAAAGACTCTGGGCTGAAAAGGTTAAAAGTACTGAACCATACTGTAATTACTCATTCAAGTCTTTCTTTCGTGCTAACCTCCATGTACTGGAATAAACTGTTTATTTCTTAGCAAATCTGTGTCTGTCGACTTGCTTGAGAGAAATGGTTATTAGGACATCAGAACGGCATCTTACATCCTGTGGAGTTGATTTTATGGTCTGGTCTACCCAATGGGGCTGACATACAGTATATGGCTGAACTACCTAGTATGCTTTACCTCAAATATTACAATATGTATAAATTGTATTGTATTGATTATTATAGTTTCATTTTTGGTCTTCTTGAACACATAATCCTGTTAAATATCCTTCAGTATGTGTTTGGTCATAACAGAATTCATACTGGGGTAATGAATATATTGTTCATTACAATATAAAAGAGCGCTTATGAGTGTCCAGACATGTTATGTATATAACATTATAAAGTTACAACATAAATTCAGGTGAAATATCAGCAGATTTTTAAGGAACCCATCTCCAAAGAAAAAGAAATAAGTAAAACATAATGCCAATAAGAAAATGCCAACCCTTCACCTATAATCTGCTATGTGACCTTGGTGAGTCATACTGAGATGAACAAGTGTTAAAAACTGGAGAGCTGGAGGAGGAGGAGGAGGAGGAGGAGGAGGAGGAGGAGGAGGAATCAAACAGGAAGATTGTATAGGCATTTTAAGAGGGATGAAAATACCTTTTGATGAGAAAGTTACAAGTCACAGGGACAGAGAGAAATGATATGTGCTTTTGAAACTATTATTTTAAAGATGAGAATAACTACTATCTATCTATCTATCTATCTATCTATCTATCTATCTATCTTTTGGCTTCATTTTGTTATAAATTTAATTACATTTTAAGACTGAGTTTGCATTATGTGAATGACTCACCCATGCCCTCCCCAAGCCTTCACATATAAAACATTATTTATTTACTAGGTTTATATGCTGCTCCCATTGTGAAGAACTCTGAGCAGTGTACGTACATATAAAAATTGGGTTAAAATATAAAGTAAAGAGTAAAAATTAAGTCATATCAACATCAAGTACAAGAAACACTGCAAACATCCATCACTTGCAAAAAAAAATCCAGTTCAGAGGGAACACTATCACAACACTCCAATTACAAAGGCCTTCTACAAAAATCAGATTTTGATGACCTTCCTAAAGACCAGGAGGGAAGGAGCCATAAGTATATCTTGGGGAACATTCCCCACAGAAGAGGAATACAATTTAGAAGACTTGTTTTTGTGATCCCTAAAGACTGTATTCCCTGAGCAAAGGGATTTGAAGAGAGCCTTCTCTACCAGATCTCACTGGACAGGCAGATAATAGTGGGGATTAGTAATTCCATAGAATAAATATATTTTTCATGGTCCTAGTGGACAGAGAAGCAATCCATAAGTGTTAGTAGCAGCAGCAGCAATAGCAGTAATAGGAACAGCATTATGAGCTGTTACTAGTATTATTACCTGACTGCACATTTCATAGATTGAAGTCTAACATCTTGCACAGAGAACTACATCAGGCTTTCTTGTCCTACCACCATGCATGGCTCCTTAAGCCGAATTGGAGAGGGGCTGCACTTTTCAAATTCATCTTTATTGCTTACATACGTAATTATGTTAGATGTATCTGTTCTTGATATGAGTAACGGTTTTGTATTTTTAAAGTGCACTTCAGCACTTAGATGAGTTTGCAGATTGGCTGCCCCCAGCTACTTCACTTTGAGAAGAAAATTAATTGTATGTATGTTGGCAGATGCTGCAAATAAGCATGGTAGATAGCAGTAATAAATCTAAAGTACCCTACTGAACAGCATCATATTTAACATGCACCATCTTTCATTATCCCTTCCTAAGCAACTCTACTCATGATGTTAGATGTGAGCATGGTTTACAATGAACATATTTTATCCAGTACATAAAGCCTCTCTCTCTCTGGGATTTCTGGCTGCAGATGGGAAAACATCATCTATATTTGCTATGTGAGCATTTTTTCCTAAAATGTTTATGAATATATTAAACCTTAAACCTGAAGTATTGCTATTACCACACAAACCAATTTGTCTCCTTAGGGTATCTTCTCAAGCTCTGCTATGAATTCTAACTTCTACTTCTGTAAAAAATTAGCTTGGTGATCACCTAGAATAGGGGTAAGCAACTATATACCCTCCAGATATATTAGGCTTCAGTTCTAGCCTGCCTGACCAATACAGTATTTAGTGATGTTGTGAGTTATATTTGCAGGGCCACCACTTCTGGGCCATGGCTTCCAGTTTCTCCCCTCTTTTTTTAATAAGAATTTTAGTAAGTTTCAAAGCAAAGATCAAAGATATGAAAAAAACAAAAAAATACAAAGAAAAAAAGAAGAAAAACTAAAAAGATGTGAAAAAACAAGAGAATTTTTTTTTCAAAGTTACAAAAAGATGTGATTTCTGACTTTTAACAGCAAGGATATACAAAAATTTTCCATAATCTATCTCTTACACTATATTAAACCAAAGCCACATTATTTCTATAAATCATTCCACTTTGGCACATTATAAAAATCATTAAGTACAGTTACTCCCTCCACTTATATTGAAATAAAGAAAAAAAAATCATATGAACCTCCTAAACAACTTCCCCCCCAAAAGATAGCACTCATTTAATTATTCCCTTCCTACTATTCTATACATTTCTGTCTACTATAATAAAAATCAAACTAAAAAGCACATAAATTGTCTGCCGTTGTACTTAAAGTACAACAATCTTAATAATCTTAATCTTAATAAACCCAAAAACAAAGCATTTTACCCTAATAATCTTAATCCAAATCCTTAAAGACAAATAACATCAACCAAACTCTAAAAACAATCCAAATAAACATTATTTAACCCTTATCCCACTTCAAAATAAACCAAAGTATTTGGATATCAACACAATGTGCACAAAGCTTTTTTTCTTAGGAAAATCAAACAGCCCAAATGCCCCCCTCAAAAATTCCAACTTCTCTTCAGAAAATGTCCCATACATAATGACCCCTTCTTTTTCATGGCATTCCACCAGAAAATCAGTTTCACTTGTTGCTTGCAGATCCCTCTTTCTCTTAAATTTCTCAAACTCCACTATCCAATCTTCATCCAGCATCTCAATAGAAATCCCGATATCACTCTTAGAAGAAACATTTCTATCACTGTTAAATTCCTCAGTTTCATCCACTACACCCCCAACCAGATGACACATTTCAGACCTCATATTTTCCACGATGTCCTGAATGCCTTGCATAAAAGCTTGATAGGAGTCAGAAAGAATCTGTTTAAAACCTTGGTGGAAATCAGAAAAAAATCTGTTAAGATCTTCCATGTCTCATGCAGTAAATTATGGCACCCCCTAGGAGCTTAACCAGCAAAAGCCAAAGATATGGAAATGTTCTGGAGTGTGTTTACACAAAGTAAGAGTGAGACAAGCAGACAGTTCCCAAGGGAAAGTAGAAACAGAAAGCTGAAGGTTCAAATCAGCCGATTCAATGTGTAGGAAAAAGCTAATATCTTCAAATGTAGTACAAAAATAATAACAGGAAGACAATTGTTTACTCCCAATCCTCCATAATATTTGGAAGGAGAACGAAGTCCAAAACTTAAAAAATAATTTTTAAAAAGTAACCCCCAAAATAACAATGAGCACCAAGAGAACCAGCTTCTCCTCACTGTAGGAAGCCTCTCTTAGGGTATGCATACTTAAAATATACAGTATATATACAGTATATAAATTTGGTGATATAGAAATGGGGTGGCCAGTCTTAATGTCCCTTTAAGGCTACAGCACATCTTGGGGAATGGTGATGTCCCTGCCTCCCTGCTAGCTCTTACCAGTCGAACATGAAATGCTTTTTGCGATCTTCTGGCTGCAAGCAGCTGTCCGGAGGGCAGATGTGATTCCTGGTGCTTTCCTTTATCCGGAGAACACTCCTGGGCTTCAGGAAAACCTGCCTGAACCAAAAAAAAAATTGCTACATTGTCAGCTCCACCCGCTAAACCCGTGGGCACAGCTGTTCAGTCTGCCATGTCCCCACCAGAATTGAGTTTCTCCTCTCTTTCAATAGAAAATAATATAATCCTATTTTAAAGCGTTTTCGAGGGAAGGAAAGATTATAATATTGTATACTGATTTTGCATATTTTCATCTATTGCTACGTTATTGTCTTAATCACATTTAAAATAAAAATTTGCCATAAGGTTTCTCCTAATCTACACCTTCAATGGACTGTTTCTACATATACAAGTGATCAAGCTGCCCATGGTTATCAATTGAGCTAAATCTGGAAGGGGTAGTGGAAATTTAAACAAAACAAAACAAAACAGCCAACCCCCCAAGCTTAGAAATGACTAGTAAACAATGGCATCCATGGAGGGGGCATTAGTTTGATGCAAACTGCACTATAGCATCGTGATACAAGCTCACCTGTTTTCTACATGTGTTGCGACATTGCATGCATGCCCATTGTGATGTGATCCTGCCGATGCTGCTGTCAATAGTTCTTGCTGCTGAAGGAAAGAGCTTGTCAATTTCATCCTTAGAAACCTCATTTTTTGCCAGGATGTGTGGAAATAGTACTTTCCAGTCTCTTCCCGTTTAATGTTTCAGGATGTGCGGCTTGAAATCTAAACATCCCACGCTTTCCAGGAAGAAATGTTTTCCTTGAAAAATGATCATCAGGATGTGCACCTTATGTACAAGGGTATGTGAGTCCTTTTTTTATATGCAGCAAGGTGGTGGTGGTGGTGGTGGTGGTGCTGCTGCTGCTGCTGATGATGATGATGATAATTATATTACATGGGAGCTCAAGGCAGTGCACATCTGCTCATTCCCCACAACAACCAACTTAGACAGATTGGACTGAAAGCTAGTAACTGGTCCAAGTCATCCAATGTGCTGGGTGGTCCAATGGAGATGAGAATTTGGATCTCTTTTGTCCTATTCCAACATCCCAAATTTTACACTGTCCTGGCTCTTTTTCCCCTTGTCTTTGTAAGGGTATATTTGATAATTGAATTTATTAAAGAAAGAGCAGGGAGGGTGGTCATAAAGGCTTGGATGTCCTAAGTTTGGAAAATCTGTTTGTTCCCAAGAATTCCTTGGAAAAGTTGAATCACCCCAAGACTACTTTGAACAAGCATATCATTCAAGCATTACCACCTATTAGTTACAAAGTAGAGAGAAGAAAAATCCTTTCCTGACACATTTTCTACCATATTCCAGTAGCTTCTCCTAGCCAAATCAACACACCTCACTACAATCTTAATTCACTTAGTTTTGGAACAATATATTCTCAAGGTCAGGAATGCCATGGTGTATAATTACAATGTAAATCATTGTAAAGTTTTCTCAATAATAATCAGTACAGAAAATGGTACTCATAGCATCTTGATTATATTTTGTGACCTATTTTAAGTAACATTTTTTACAATGTACTTTTAAATGACCTTTTGATTACAATAATAAAATTATATCTCACTTTACCATTGATTATACTATCATGACATCAGAATAAAATGTTCATTTCTAATTATGTGGTTTGTAAAACATGTTGTGCCAAATAAGAATAACAAAAACAGATGTGTCCTGTCAGGATAAAAAGAAAATCTGAATAATATGTTCACCCAAGAGGAGTTTGATTAGTACAGAGACATAATCATTAACGATTTTCTTTGATGAAATACAGATAGATTTGTCTTTGGAAATTGACCTTAGAGTTTATAATCTCACCATCTAAAAAGTATTTAGTAACTGGCATTATGATTTGAGTCAGAATGGACATTTGGCTTTGTAAACAGGATTAATAAAGCATCCCTTGGATATTGTAAATTAGAAATGGTCATAGGAAAACCTCCTATTGCTTCCTCAAATGAAAATCTAAGAACATAATCTTGATATAAGAACATAGAAACAGTATCAGTATCAGTGGTGATTCCATCTGTCTTGGGAACAGAGTGAGGGAGCATAGAATTATCTGTAGGAATTCTGTGAGTTCTAGGTATCTATTGGATAATGTTGCTCAAATTTACTCTGAGCTGGACTCCAATTCTTCAGGTTTGCCCCAGTTATCTGGGAGGAATTTCAGCCTGTTGGCCCTCAGGGCTATAAGTGTGGCTCTTGTATATGTGCTGGCATCCAGGGAGTGATGAACTCATCTTTGAGTTAGGAGGTGTCCTAGCAGCACTTAAGGAGGCAATGGTCCATACCCACATCAAGATAACATTGCTGGATCCAATGGTACCAGAAAATTTTCATCTACTCTCCAATTTTCCCTATTTGGGGAAAGTTGTTGAGAAGGTGGCTGGGCTATACCTTCAGAGATCTTTTCAGAAAATGGATTATCTGAACCCCTTCCAGTCAGGATTCAGGCCTGGGTACACTACTCATATGGCATCATTGATGACCTATGATGGGACCAGGATGGCAGTGGGGCATCCATTCTGGCCCTCCTTGATCTCTCTGTGGCCTTCAGTACCATGAAACATGATATTCGTCTAGACCAGCTCAGGGGGTTGAGAGTGGGAGGCATGGTATTCTGCTTCTGTTCCTTCCTCTAGGGTCAGTTTCAGTTGGTGTTGGTAGGTGTGTGTGCTTGGGTTGGGGGGAAGGGAGAGATCTAGCCCTAAGGCCCTTCTGTGCAAGATTTTATTTTCTCCTTGCTCATATTTAACATCTATATGAAGCCACTGGGTGACGTTATCCAATGGTACAGATTATACATATACATATATGTATATACATATATACATACATACAGATTATACAGGGGCACGGTGGCTCAGCGGGTTAAACAGCTGAGCTGTTAGTCTGCCGACCATAAGGTCAGCAGTTCGAATCCGCGTGGCGAGGTGAGCTCTCGTCACTAGCCCCAGCTCTCTGCCAACCCAGCGATTCGAAAGCTAAATAAGCAAGTAGATAAATGGGTACCACTCACGTGGGGCAATATGCTAGCATCCTGTCGGGGAGTCGCCTCGGAGCCGAAGACGGAGACGGAGACGGAGATCGGGAGAAGCCAGAATGGCGGCTGAGGATGGCGGCAGAGGACGACAGATCCCCAGTTACAACTTCCGGGATGTCAGCAGCCGGCTCCGAAAAGCGAGGCATTCTGGGACTTGTAGTTCCGATGCCTGGAAAAGAAGAGCCGGTTCCCTCACCCCCTCCCTAATCGCGTGGATATTGTATGATATGATTGTATAAAAATTGAAGTACATGATAGGGGATAGGCGGGGTATAAATAAGATAAATAAAATAAATAAATAAATACATCTCTATCCTGGGCTATCCATGTGATGTCATCAAGTTTATTTCTCAGTATGCAGAAGAACAGGCTCTGGCTCAACCCTGGCAAGACCTAGTGGTTATGGGCTTTGAGACTCCCATATCTGCAGCTCATCATCTTTGGTTCTGAATGTGGTGGCATTTCTCCAGCCTGAACTGGTGCCCAGTTTGGGGTACTCTTGGCTCCTGCTCAAAGAACAGGTGAAAACCATGGCTAGGATGGTCTTTGGACAAATTCATGTTGTATGTCAATTGTGCCTGTTCCTATATTAGGAGGCACTAGTCACAGTCACTTGTGCTTTGGACACTCCCTGTTTGGATTACCACAATGTACTCAACATGGTACTGTCCTTGAATACTACTCAGAAGCTATAGCTGGCCCAGAATACATCTGTATGGATAGATATGGGGATATCTCAGTAAAACCTCTACTTCAAGATAAAACTGTTTGGGATTAAATTACAATCCAGTAAACTAGTTGGTCAATAAATTACTTGACATGTTAAGCTTTTACTAAATAAAAATGTTACTGATGCTGCCCTTCCTACTGACTTTTATCATGGTTGTCATAACTGCTCTGAGTTTCTGTGTTCCTTGTTAACCTTAATCTATTCAATCACACACAGAATACAGCATTCACATCAGAGGAGGAAAGAAAAACCCAGCTGCATAAAGTGGTTGAATACATAAAAAGATTAATCTCAGATGTAAAAACGTTGTATTCCAGGAGTCTCATATTGAATAATTGTCTGACCAGAAGGTGCTGAATAGGTCAGTTTAACAAAAGGTTTATGATGCACTTCAGTTTTAAACCTTCAGTTTTAACTTACAGACAAAAAACTCTTAAGTGAAAGACTAGTTCATTTCAATCCATGACCTCTAACTTTTGGCTTTCTGTCACAAGCAATGGATTCTTGAAGGCCTCAAATAGTACCCCTACAATAATTCAGTATGACTGATGTTATATAAAAGTATATTTTATTGTTCTGTACCTTGGGATGTGACCATGACCTTTTTCAATTGTTTTTATGACATGCAGCATTCTCAGCTTTCATAGCTTCATAGATCTATGGAACAACCTTAATAAAGATGGCTTTGTAGAATGATCAAACACTGTTTCACTGAATGGCTTGTGCTGCAATAAGCAAGTACAAGATATTGAACATATATTCTTAATGTAGCACCATTACAATATTTGATTCACCAAGAACGAGGTAAAAGCAGCAATCCTGAATAACATTTCAGAGTATGCCAAAATAGTATTGTCATTCTGCTGCCCAGAATCATGATGGAGTTGGGAAAATAATAAAATAATATAATAATAATAATAATAATAATAATAATACCACCTTATATTGAAACAGATGTCATATTCAGGCAGCAAATTTGATTTTTTTTCCTCTGTCTTTTTGACTTTATTTGATATCAATTATCTCATTTTTTTTCTTGTTTCTGCCACAACTTTTCCTTCAGTTGTGGTTCTATAATACCATACAAAAATAGCAGAAAAGAAAACCTGATGACCACTGGATTCCTAGTCTGCTGTACATGCTTAGCTGGAGATCAATCCCACTGGATTTAATGGGTCTTACTTTTGTGCAGGCACACATAAGATTGCACTGTTTAAATTGATTGACTGATTGATTGATTGATTGATTGATTATGTGCCATCAACTCATTGTTGACTCTTAGCAACCACATAGATATATTTTTACCATGACAATCTGCCTCCAACCCGATCTTTCAGGTTTTCTAATGGTGCATTCATTGCCATCCACCTTGCTGCTGGTTGTCCTCTTCTTCTTTTTCTTTCCACCTCTCCCAGCATTAGAGCCTTCTACAGAAAGCTAGGATTTGCATAATGTGTCTGAAATAGGATAATTTGAGCCTCACCATTTGTGCCTTGAGTGAGAACTCCGGGTTGATTTGTTTGATAATCCATTTGTCTGTTTACCATTGCTTGCACTATTCTGATCTTTGTAGGTATGGACTCATCACAACATTTAAATATTTTTTTCCAGTGCCTTCACGACTACTCTTCCAAGTGATAGTCTGCAGTATGTTTATATAATAGACCAAAATGGAATATGTAATGAAGAAGCTGATACTTTTCTTTGAATTGGTTCATGTATTGCTTCATTACTATATCACATTGTGACTTGAGTGTGTGAATGAGCCACCAGAGATCAAAAGAGATAATCATATTAGTCTTCTGCAGGAAGTTTAAAAAAAACATGGTATTTTTATGAAAGACAGCTCATCTCCTAGTCTGAGAGATAAAATCTACATCTTCATGTGGGAGAGGTGCTCTTTGTTTTGTAGACACAGAGAGATACCTCCAGTTCCTCCCTCCTTGATAAGTGAAAGCCCATTGGAGTTGGACAGCTATAATATATTTAAATAAATACATGAGAAAATCAAGAGTCCTATTAAAATGAGGCAAAGTTGCTCTACAGAAGCTGGAAAACAAGTGGGGTATATTATCTCTCTGAACAATCTCAGATAAAAGGCTGGAATCTCCAGGAAAATTCCAGTTGAATTGGAACAGGGGAAAAATATGTTTAAAGAGCCCTCTACTTATGGAGGGATAAAGCACTTAGTCAGGATTTTGTGCTAGATGGTTTGTTTCTTTGTGTCATGATAATTATCCTTACTCTGTATATATTATAAAATTGGGTGTTTATACTTTATCATGCAGGCATCCTTTCAGGCTGTGTGCATGAAGTTATACTATTTCTCCAAAAACATATTTTATGTAGTGATTCAGTAGGAGTAGAGAAACAGTGTGAAGACCCAGAGAGTTTCTGGAGAAAGTAGTTTGAGACTTACACCTTTCCATCCTATAGACTCAGCCATTCCACTCCAGGCATCTTAAAAACCTGAAGATTTATTGTGGCCTAAAATTAGACCAGGGGTGGGCAACGTCCGGCCCGCGGGCCGCATAAGGCCCGCAAAAGCAATTGGTCTGGCCCGCGGGAGTGGGCATGGCAGCAGCGGGCATGGCGGGCATGGCGGTGGCAGGCATGGTGGGTGTGGCAGCAGTGGGCGAGGCAGCAGGCATGGTGGACATGGCAGAGGGTGCCTCAGCGATGGGCACAGCGGCAGATGTAGCAGGGGCAGGCATGGCCGCAGGCATGGTGGGCGCGGCAGCAGGCATGCTGGGCATGGCAGCGGGCATGGCGGCAGGCATGGCAGGTGTGGCAGCAGTGGGCATGGTGGGGGCGTGGTGGGGGCAGGTGTGGCAGACATGGCGCCGGGCGTGGTGGCCCCCCAGTGTGTGCAATTGGCTCCTGCCCGTAAACCCCACCCCATTCCACGCGATTGGTTTCCGCCTGCAAACCCCGCCCCCCGGCCCTCGAGTGATGTTATAAATGTCAAAATGGCCCTTGGCATAAAAAAGGTTCCCCACCCCTGGTCTAGACATTACTTCAGTTGAGTGAGCTTCAAATTTAGAGCTACCATAAAGACCCCTAGTTTGAGTGGTACGGAAGTGTAAGCTTTAATGTAAAAAAGTAATGCACAAAGGCTAATGTTGATAATTATATTAAAGCTTCAATGTACAAAGATTATAGGTTTACACAAAAGACTGTAGAAAATAAAACATCTGGCATTTGTAAGCTATTAGTAGCAATACTGGGATGAAAATCCTTTTTTTCCCTTGTTATTCATGCCACATGTGATAATATTACCAGGAATCAAAGGCATAAAGAGAATTCATATATCACTTCTATTCACTTCACATACAATCACTCTGCACTACATTGGAATAATCAGATTGAACTTATTCTGAGATAAAACAAGAAGGGAGAGAGGATGTTGGTTTTGAAGCATCATTATTCGTGCTAGATTTGTCTTGTTTACTGGTCATTGTTCTTTCTACAGCAATAATTAGTTCTTAGAAACTTCCATTTGCACATGATGCTGCTGTGTTTCAGCAAAGGGGACTAAATTGTGTATCTCTCCATATGGTGCTTATGAAGCAGTCTTGAAACTGAAATGTTATCACAGCCTATGCTAATATAGATTCAACATGCTTAAATGGATCTTCCATTCATTCTGATTTCGAAAAAATAATTAATTAGATTGTTTTGATGTTTCAGCAGATGCTTCAGCCAAAACTAGATGTTACCTGCTGAGAATATCAGACCTGAGCAATGGCATGGAGCCATCATGTGCAGAGTATTCTCCAATCGAAGAGAATATTTGTACCTCAGGGTTGAACTGTGGAGTCCTTGGTGCTCTCTGAGCCTTGTTGTTTTCTTGCAGACGTTTCATTGCTAGGCAACATCTTCAGTGCGAAAAGGGAGTGGGACTTGCTCTCTGTTTATATACCATGGCTTGTCCTGCTTGTGTTGGTGGGGGTCTTGTTCTCTCCTTGGTAGTTCCTTGATTGGGCTGTTGTTTGCTGCTTGGTTGATTGACTGAGTTAATAGTTCCTTGGTTAGGGTATATTGTGCTGTTTGATTGTTCCTCTGGTGCTAATCCTGGTGTTAATCTTTGCCTATCTGGGTGTTGATTGCTGGCAAGGAGCTGTTCTGGTCTTCTGGCTTTTCTATTGTCTCTTATGAATTATATGTAAATGTTGTTTACCTCTATGTGTCTGTTGATGGCTGCTTTGTCTGAGTGCCAAGCTTCCAGGAATTCTCCAGCATTTTTGGATTTGGCTTGGTTTAAGATGCTCACAGTTTCCCAGTTGAAAGTATGGTTGAGCCTGTCCATGTGTTGTGAGACTAAGGAGTTTTCATCGTGTCTTCTGACTGCTAGTTGGTGTTCATGGATGTGTTCTGCTAGTCTTCTGCTGGTCTGTCCTACATAGTGGCTGCTACAGTCCTTGCACTGTATGTTGTAGATAACTCCTGTTTTTTCTCCTTGGGCTACTGGGTCTTTTGGCTTACTTACAATGTTCTGAAGGGTTTTGATTGGTTTATTTGCTACAGTGATGCCATGTGGTTGTAACAGTCTATTAGTAGTTTCTGAGATGTTTCAGATGTATGGCAGTGTAATCCTTTTCATAGCTTCAGTTGGTTTTGCTGTGGTGGGTTGAATGGTCAGGGACTTTTTGATAAAGTTGCATGGATATCCATTTTGCTGGAAGATGCAAAATGGATACTCAAAAAAGAATATTCTCCCTTTTGTTCAAACAGCCAATGCAGAGGAGGAACACTCCAGAACATGATTTCTCTGTGCACTGGTGATGAGTCCTGGTTATTGTTTTCTGTAGCTGCCATGTAAGTAATCAGTTTATAGTTCTTAATTTACATCAGGACAATCTTTGCCTTCATATTTTGACTCTGTGGCCCTTTGGCATTTTTAATGGTATATTTTAAATTCCTAAAAATTCTATAACTATAATCAACTATAGTTATAGTTAGAATATCTCCAACTATATTATAACTCTTTGTTTTAATAATGTTACTCCAAAAATGGAAAAATTAACAGATGAAACTAAACTAAATCAAAGATGGCGACCAGGAGCCGACACCGGCTTCTGAGCTGAGTGAGTGGTGGTGCAGCAAAACGGCAGAGGAGTGGCATGATGGCTGAGCAGTGTGGATGGCGGAGGCTGCAGTGAGAAGAACTGGGGACCCAGTGAGAACCACAGAGGGTGGCCCAGCAGACCCAGACAGAAACCCCACAGAGCTCCCCAAGGTGCTGGGTGGCGGAAGCGCAGCATGATGACCGGGCACGGCATGTGGTTCCGAGGAGGCCGGGAGGGGTGGCAAGCAATCAAACACAAGGATACTGGGCCAAAGCCTCTGGAGCAGCGGAGGGATGGGGTGGCAGCCAGGTGGTGTGGCAAGCCCAGCGAACCCAGCATGGGGCCCCTGAAGAGTGGCCTTGCAGACCAAGATGGTTCCCCCCAGAACAGAGCCACAGCTCCTCCTGGAGCAAGGAGTTCAGCTCCCTACTGGGGTCCCTCCAGTGTGAGGAGTGAGATGCTTCCTCCCCAGAGTGAGAGACGGGGAGGGGGCTTGAGAGTGAATGAGGCATCTATGTGAGGATCCTCCCCTCCTGAGTGAGAGTCAGGAAGGAGGAGAAATGAGTGTGCCACCCCCTGCTGGCTAGTGAGAGAGGCCGGTGAAGGGGGCACAGTAGGTGTAGGAGTGGTGGTTGAGTCCCCACAGCACTGAGAGCATGAGATGGAGTGCTGGAGGTCTTGCCACCACCCTGTGATTGGTGTTTGTTTGTGGTGTGATTGGATGGAGGGACCCCTAACCAGGGTACCTGGAGGGCTGGGATTCGGGGGAGATAGAAATAGGAGCTCTGGGGGATTTAGGGCAGGTTGCTCTATTCAGGTGGTGACAGGGCAGGGGCGCCATAACAGGAGTCAGAGGCCATCTTTGGGGAAGAAGCCCCCGGTCTTTGGTACCGGTAGCGTGTTCCAGCCCTCTGTGCTCAGGCCCAGGCCCTGGACAGCAGATCCATCGAGGCCCTGGCTTTTAGCTGCTGCTTCTTAACACCAGGTCAGTTAACAACAAGGCCCCCCTTATATCTGACCATGGAGGAGGGGGCAGACCTGGCGTGTATTACGTGTATAGGGCTTGTTTAGGGGAGGGAGTGTTCCTGGCTGCTTTTAAAGAGGTGCTGGTGCACCCCCTCCTCAATAAAACATCCCTAGACCCCATCTTGGACAATTTTCATCCGGTCTCCCACCTTCCCTTTTTGGGAAAGGTGGTTGAGAAAGTGGTGGCATTGCAGCTCCAGAGGATCCTGAATGAAATGGATTGTCTGGACCCTTTTCAGTCAGGTTTCAGGCCCGGATATGAGATGGAAACAGCTTTGGTTGCACTTTTGGATGATCTCTGTTTGGAGCAGGATGGGGGCAGTGCATCCATCCTTGCTCTTCTTGACCTCTCAGCGGCTTTTGATACCATCGACCATGGTAGCCTTTTGGGTTGGCTCAGGGAGTTCGGGGTGGGTGGCATAGATTTGTCCTGGTTCACCTCCTTCCTCCAGGGCCAGTCCCAATTGGTGTTGATAGGGAGTGAGAGATCCAGCCCGTGGCCCCTCCTTTAAGGGGTGCTTCAGGATTCAGTACTCTCTCTGTTCCTCTTCAACATCTACATGAAACCGCTGGGTGAGATCATCCGTCACCACAGGATGAGATATCAATATGTTGATGATACCCAATTATACATCTCCATCCCAGGTGACTTAAGTGAAGTTGTGGCCACCCTTTCTCAGTGCCTGGAGGCTGTAGGGATCTGGATGGGGAACAATAGGCTTCAACTGAACCATGGTAAAACAGAGTGGCTGTGGGTTGGGGGCCCCTCGGTATCCAGGAAATTACCATCTTTGGTGTTGGATGGTGTTGCAGTGCCCCAGACAGACCCGGTGCAGAACCTGGGGGTTCTCCTGGACTCACAGCTCCTGCTCAAAGAGCAGGTGGCAGCCGTGGCCAGGGGAGCCTTTGCCCAACTTCGTGTTGTGTGCCAGCTATGCCCGTTCCTGGATCAGGAGTCCCTCCAGTCAGGCAATCATGCCCTGGTTATCTTCTGTATAGACTATTGCAATGCGCTCTACATGGGGCTACCCTTGAAGAGCATCTGGAAGCTACAGCTGGTCCAGAGTGCAGTTTTAGGAGCCCCAAAGACAGCCCATATAACACCCCTGCTGCACAAGCTGCATTGGGTACCAGTCTGCTTCTGGGGTCAATTCAATGTGTTGGTTATCACCTTTAAAGCCCTACATGGCATGGGTCCAGGTTACTCGAGGGACCGCCTCACCCCCATTACGTCGATCCGTCCCACCCGGTCAGGCAGAGGGGACCCTGTCCATGAGAGATTGTCAATTGGCAGGTTCCAGGAGGACGGCCTTCTCTGCCATAGCTCCGGCCCTTTGGAATAAGCTACCCCCACTCTCCTGGCCTTCCGGAAGGGACTCAGGATGTGGCTGTGCCACCTCACATGGGGTGGAAGGGGGGATAGTTCATAGTGGGGGTGGCTGGCACTGTGATCTGACCCTGGGAAATTTTAACAAGACTGTGATTCACCACCCTGGGTTTTAGATTATATATCTTATATTTTAGAGCTTTTATTATATTTGTATATTTATATTCTTGATGTATCTTTTTAATTGATATTTAATTTTTATTGTTTTAATTTGTTGTAAACCACCCAAAGCCATTACAAGATGGGTGGTGGAAAAATACGATAAATAAATAAATAAACAAATAAGCCTGTCTGCTGTATTTGTATGTTTCAGGAGTGACAACTCCTTTGGTATGTCACTCTACTAGGATATGTATTATTTCTCAGCTGTACAACCTATTCCTTAACTACAATGTTATTGTCAAAGTCTTGTGAAGCACTAGCATCACAGAAGGATGTAATTTTGGAGACTTCAAATAGCAGAATTGAGAAATGATAATACAAATAATTGAAGCATTTTTAGTTTGTTTCTTTTTCCCCCTAGAACAGCTTATGCACTGGAAACTTTACTTTAAGAAAGTCAATTATTTTTACACTATAATGCCAGGACAGGCATAATTTTATATGGCAGTAGCCCTATTTATTATTGTTTATCCTTTCAGATGCTCCATGCCCAGAACCAAAAGACATGGGTATCCAATGTTTAAAATCATTTTCTACAGTCAGCCTTCCTTCATTTTTTTACCTGAAACTAGGCAAGGAGGCAAAACTAAAGTCACCTTCAATTAAATCTCAGTTTTTGGTGACTTTATTCAGTTGGCTATAGAGTTTCCTTGGTAGCAAGATGGAAGTATGGAGGAATTGTCTTCTTCTGGGATATTTTTAACTTCCCAAACTGGGATTCCCTGGAGTTTTCTTACCCAAGTACTAACCAGGCCTGACCCTGCTTAGCTTCCAACTGTAGACAAGGTCAACCAGATATTACCATCTAATACATGGACAGTCAGCATCACATAAAGTCAGCTAAAAAGTGGTATTCCTCCATCAGTTTGTCCAGTTTGTTTATGGGCAAAGAAAATTATACTTGAAAAGGAAATCAAGATGTTGAGGATGATTTGGAAAATTAAGCCAAATAGAACATTTCAGGAACACCAAAAATAATCCCTTATAGTATTGAGTGATACTTGACATAAATAACTATATATTGTCCTGTGAAAATCACCTCAAGTGGAATGTTAGGTAAAACTGATGCTGTATCCTCAGTCAAAACATCAATTTTTATTTCTTGAGTTAAATAAATCAACAAACAAATGCATGCAAACGTACATACATACATAGGTAAAGGTAAAGGTTTTCCCCTGTATGGTCGTGTCCCACTCTAGGGGGCGGTGCTCATCTCTGTTTCTTAGCCAAAGAGCCAGTGCTGTCTGAAGATCCTTCTGCAGTCATGTGGCCAGCATGACGCTAGCAGAACGCTGTTACCTACCCACCAAAGTGGTACCTATTTATCTACTTGCATTTGTATGCTTTCAAATTGTTAGGTTGGCAAGAGCTGGGGTGAGTGCTGGAGCTCACTCCGTCACGTGGTGCTCGGGTCTCCAACCACCGACCTTCCGATCGACAAGCCTGGTGTCTTAACCACTGAGCCATCGTGCCCCTTACATACATACATACATACAACCTGTAACATTTGCTGGCAAATTGCCAAACATTAGCAGCCAATTTCCCTCCAATCTCTGGAAGAAAACCAAAAACAAAAGGTTTCTTAAGACTTTGGTAAATTCCCCAAAACAAATTGTTCCTCCCATCACATTAAGGAACTTTGGCCCAAGTCAGTTGGATGAGGTCATTGTGTTATTGTTATGCCATCCACCATTTCATAACTGCCAAAAATAATAAGGAAAAAAATGCATCTATGGAAAGGTTGCAAGTAACTCTTACAGCCTGCCAAATCTTTTATCATATGTTGTCCTAACACTAAAGTGTTTTTTTCCTGGTTGCAGGGATTATGAAATATAATATATCTGGAATGTCCTATGAAAATTAAAATAAAACATAGGATACACACTTTCTCTCTGGGAATAGTATTTCAAAATTGAGTAACTTATTTTTAGTTCCCCCCCCCCCAATTCATTCATGTGTTTTGGTTCTACTATTAATAAAACTTCCTTTATAATGTAAAAATGTTAATATTTATTTCAATTATGAGGTCAAAACAAAAGAATTATAATGCTACTTTTTGTTAAAATTTTGACTAATAGCAAAGAACTTTGTTCAGATATGTCTTCCTCAGGAAATAATATCAGATGCTGAACATAGTAGATATAGCTCGCTCATATCTAAAAATAAATGAAACACATGGGAAATTATGTGTGTCAGATGTTAGTGGTATACTGCATATTTCAATAATGAATCATTACAGCATGTCATCCTATATTAAATTATCATAAGCAAGAACAAGATGGGATCAGTTTAATTTAAAAATGATTGGATGCCTCTTGCATAAATGTAGCATATTATTCCACCATGTGAGATTCAATGTCAGTATGCATGACTTTTGGCCTGAAAGATTATGACTGCCTTAAATCAGATTTAGTTATATCTCAACCTGTGATACCAACTGAAATGTTTTCAGATGGCGGGATGAACTTGTTTGAAGACACATACATGCATTTCCAATTTTTATGGGAGGCTGAAAGAAATGGAGACATGCTGGATGTGAGATCTCTGATCCCAATCAACCAACAAAAATAGATTCCTGTCAGCATGCCTGCTCAAAGGGGAAATATAGAGATGTGCATGCCCACAGGCTGTGCCATACTTTTGAGAAGGATGCAAAATCTGTCCATACCAGTGACCTTCTGGGTGCACAAATTGTTCCATATGTTGAGGTCAGGGAAAACATAGCTAGAAAATGCAGCCCTGCTCCCAATTCAGATGTTCAGCGAAGAACCTGAAAAGGAACAGAAATACTGTATATGGTTGCCATGTAAAAGCAAAATGCTGAATAAAGTAGTTACTTGTATTTTATTCCTATGTAAAAATAACCTATATAATTCAGCCAAGTTTGTTCTCATTAAAGGCAAATGACTTCCTGTTTAATCAGCACACCATATGGCAACTCTTCCTTTATTTTTCCGAAGATAATTTAAGATGGCATGTAAATATATGGCTCTGAATTGAAATGTCAGGATCTTCTCCCCACTTCTCTCTCTCTCCCTCTCTCTGTCTTTCTCTGTCTCTGTCTTTGAAATATTTTTAGCTTCCATTTCCTTATCTGCATCATTATCCTTTGGATTTATCCCTCCTTGTTTCTAGAATATTACAGTGAAATTATTTTAAGTGTTTAATTGTAATTCCTTACTCAATAAATTAATCAAACAAACTGCATGGACATGATTAAAAAATTGGGTAGTTTTTTGTTTTTGTTTTTTGCTTGGTATACACACACATACACATACATATAAAATTTATAATTATATAAACATATTGTGTGTGTGTGTGTGTTACTTAGAGTGAACAGAAAAGAAAAAAATCAGTATTATTTTTATAAGTTATATTAAATTGGAACAAAGATAAAAATAATTATATGAGAGTTTAGCACTTTAAGAGCTAATATCACTACAAAATAAGACATTGACAAAAACAGCCAAAATAATAAATAATAAGAATTAACAGGAATTTCTAACTAATCTGATGTAGTCCATCCTTAACTTTATGTCCATTTTCCTTTCCTTTCCTTTTTAATATGTATTATCCATTTTGGCAGTCAATGTTGAAATAAGATAAGACCCCTCCACCCCAGTTTTCTCTAATATTCATAGTACACTTAATATTTACCTTTAATTGATATTCCCATTTTTGAATATCAATTGTCCTATTTAAATTCAGCACCAGTTTAAACCTGCAGTCTTTGACTTGTTCAGTTTCTGAATCACATTTCAGCCACAAATTACATATTAGCTGAAATAGATATTCTGAGTTTTATGTTACAAGCATTTCAGATTCAGTCTTATCTCTAAGTATGCTACCTTGTTTTTGTAGCTCTTTTTGAAACATACAGCTTTTTGAACATATTGAAACCAATGAGGCAGTTCTGAACATTCCAAAAAGAATGTATCAAAAGATTTCATCTTTCTTTTATTAGAAGCTAACTCTTGTGGTCTACACAGATTATTAACTCTCCACTGATTATTTTTTTTAGCATACTTGCCTTCCATAAAGTAAATATTTAGTATTGAAGCAAGAAGCAGTAGGTCTGGGCATCTCTCTCTCTCTCTCTCTCTCTCTCTCTCTCTCTCTCTCTCTCTCTCTCTCTCTCTCTCTCTCTCTCTCTCTCGTAGTGCCACCCTTTGACACCGGGGTTTGAATCCCAGCTGGTAGCTACCTTACAAATAGGGTTCCTTGGGCAAAGACCCCTTAATCCTTCACCTGCCTACCTCGGATATGAGACTGACACGAACTAAGAGAGTCATGCTGGCTTGTACATCACCCGGATTAACAAATTCCGTGCCAGATGTTGGGGAACCAGGACAATCTGACAATAAGTGGGCTATTGGAACAAACCATACATACTGAGATATTTGTTTCAAATGCTGTTTTTCCTCTTCAGATAGGTAATAGATAGAATCATCTATATCTTATTCTTACTAATCCAGTATCCTGATACCAAACTGTACCACTGTATGTGTGTGTGTGTGTGTGTGTACTGCCAATTCTAAGTAATCCTTTGAGTGAGCAACATCATCTGTCTAGCTTGTGTAATTGGATGAAGTGATTCCTTTTGCTGAACTGAAAAATATAATCTTCTCCAAACTTAGAGTCTGTTTTCTATACAGTTGAGAATAGTATTTAACAAGATCTTATCTTTTCAGATTTTCAAACATATTTCTTATCATCCCAAATTGAAATGATAGTCTTTTCCAATTGCTCTTTCCTCAACAGAAATGCTAACAATTTACTACCTTTTTGTTTTTGCTGTTGTTTTGCTACCTTTCTTAAAATACTTCTGCTTAAACTGTATACTTATAAGAAAAAAGCCCTAAATTATTATATAATAAATATATGCTAAAAAGAAAGGAAAGGAAAATTTAAGCTAACTAAAATAAGAAAAGAAAAAGAGAAAAGAGAAATTGGAAAAAAAGCAAAATAACCTTTAAAAATTTACAAAAACAAACAAACAAGAAAAATAAGAAATGGGGAAAAATAAAAATAGGCTAATCATATTTCAGGATTATACTACACATTTGTTTTCAGTTTTCTCACTGCTATTCAATTTTTAAACAACAAATTGTTTTTAGCATTTATGGTTTTCAGCCCAGAGTTTTTAAGGCATTTTATCTATCAAATCTAATCCATTAAATCTATTATTTACTTTTACATTCCATATTCATATGTAATATTATATGTTGTTTGTCTTATTGTTTTATTTTTATTTTTTTTAAAAAAAATTATCCCATTTTTATTATTTTTTTATAAATAACTCAAGGCGGCGAACATACCTAAATCTCCTTCTTCCTCCTCTTTTCCCCACAACAACAACCCTGTGATGTGAGTTGGGCTGAGAGAGAGTGAGTGGCCCAAGGTCACCCAGCCAGCTTTCATGCCTAAGGCGGGACTAGAACTCACAGACTCCTGGTTTCTGGTGAGTTGGGCTGAGAGAGAGTGACTGGCCCATTCCAATATGGAAGACCCTTTAATATTACAAGGTAACAGTCCAGGAAAGGAATATCCTTAAACACACATTTCTAAAGGTTCCCCCCCGCTCTCTCTCACACTCTCGCTCTCTCGCTCTCTCAGTATTTAAATACTGTTTTGTTAAGAACTACTCTAGATTATTTTGTAAGAGCAACCACTGATGGAAATTAAGTTCTGATTTGTGCATTAATCTGGGATGTGTACAGTAAATTAAATATGTTCATACTGCAATTCAAAATGAATAACTCTCTCAAGTATTACTCATAGAAAAATATCTTACTTTAATCAGCACTGCTGCCTAGAAAGTGTTTCTGTGAAGAATAAAGGAATTACTCCATTCTTTATTCTGGAGGCAAACTAAAAAGTATATCCTAAAAATATTCTTCCAATCAGATGAAAGTGGACCAAAAATAAAGGAACTATAAGGGAATCCTTTGTTTATTATCTGTACTTTTAATGTGCCTAGTGAGAGCCAGTTTGTTCTAGTGGTTAAGGTGCTGGGCTAGAATCCAGGAGAACATGAGTTCTAGTCCCGCCTTAGGCATGAAAGCCAGCTGGGTGACCTTGGGCCAGTCAGTTACTCTCAGCCCAACTCACCTCACAGGGTTGTTGTTGTGGGGAAAATAGGAGGAGGAAGGAGTACCAATCGAAGAGAATATTTGTAGCTCAGGGTTGAACTGGGGAGTCTTTGGTGCTCTCTGAGCCTTGTTGTTTTCATGCAGACGTTTCATTGCCAGGCTAGGCAACATCTTCAGTGCGAAAAGGGAGTGGAACTTGCTGTCTGTTTATATACCCTGGCTTGTCCTGCCTGTGTTGGTGGGGGTCTTGTACTCTCCTTGGTAGTTCCTTGATTGGGCTGTTGTGTGCTGTTTGGGTGATTGACTGACTGAGTTAATAGTTCCTTGATTAAGGTCTATTGTGTTGTTTGATTGCTCCTCTGCTTCTAATCTTGCTGTTAATCTATGCATATCTTGTTGTTGATTGCTGGCCAGAAGACCAGAACACCCCTGGGCCAGCAATCAACAACAAGATATGCATAGATTAACAGCAAGATTAGAAGCAGAGGAGCAATCAAACAACACAATAGACCTTAATCAAGGAACTATTAACTCAGTCAATCACCCAAACAGCACACAACAGCCCAATCAAGGAACTACCAAGGAGAGTACAAGACCCCCACCAACACAGGCAGGACAAGCCAGGGTATATAAACAGACAGCAAGTTCCACTCCCTTTTCGCACTGAAGATGTTGCCTAGCCTGGCAATGAAACGTCTGCATGAAAACAACAAGGCTCAGAGAGCACCAAAGACTCCCCAGGAGGAAGGAGTATTAGGTATGTTTGCCGCCTTGAGTTATTTATAAAAATAATAAAGGTGGGATAGAAAATAAATAAATAAATAAATGAATGAATGAATGAATGAATGAATGAATGAATGAATGAACAAACATTTCATGATTCTGAAGCTGCATCTCCAATATTCAGTCTGTTCCTTTCAGTTATAAAGATTCTAAAAAACTATTCTATACCCCCCACACACACACAAAGTCTTAAAGTGGTTGAAAGGAAAAGTATTTATAAATGAAGCTCTTTCTTATAATGTAAACAAGATCCTTCAATGAAACTGAAATATTAACCTCCATGAATGCAGAAACAGCAAACTTTTAAAGTTTTGAATTTTCACTTAGATGCCATGCAAATACAAAAAAAAAGTTAATGCTTTATGAAGTACAAATGTGCTATTCATATTTCAAGAGGATAAGCAGGTATTATTCAACAAATCTTTTTTGAGTGCAGTTAAGTATAAGTCAGCCTTGTAATCTTCCTTTTAATTATATTATAAAAGAGCTCTCAATTGAATGCTTTAGAAACCATCCTAAATTACTGTGATGGAGGAAGAAATCCTATACATTTTAAACTGAACTGAAAGAAACTTTGTATTATAAACTACAATATATTGTTTAGAAAGTTGTATCCAGCTCTGCACAACAGAATAGCAAGAATGGATATGGTTACATTTTACCAACTTTCTTCTCTGCCTTCTTTTTATCTTTCAGTAAACTTTGGAAGACTCAACACCCTTTGGGAGTTGTTGCAAGTTGTTAAGTGGAGTGGGTTTCAGGATGCAAGAGCTAGGTATATTTAAGCAGGATTGTCTTGCTGTGAAACAACTTGGCATCCAGGAGTTAAAGTTTAAATGAACTCCTGAAGGTCAAATAGAGGGAGGGGAGATAGAACAGAAGAAATAGAAGGAAAAAAAGCTAGTTGTAGAGGCGGGGGAGGGAGTATAAGGTATTAAAAAACAAACGGGGAGTCAAGTGGAAGAACAAAAGAAGAAAGGGAGGAAAATGGAAGGAGAAACAAAGGAAGTTTGGAATAAGCAGAGCATAGAGACTCCTTTCCCCTTACCTACAGAAAGACAACTTGTCAGCATGCCACAGCAAAAGAAAGACCATTTTGTCCTGTGCTTCTGTTTTCTGCACTTGAATGTTACGTTGGTTGGGTGCTTCCCTATTCTATAGTCCTCTTACTGTGAATAGAGGGTGAGGCAGAAAATCACCAGAGAATTGAAATTGGTTAACCTCATTTACATGAGCCAGTTCTATAAATAGTAGAACAGTGTCCATGTACGAATGCATAAAAGCAGAAATGGCTATATAAATTGCATCCTTAAAAGCAGTTTAAAAAATTACTTTCTACCACTGCAACATATTTATTAAACTAAAGTAAAGCTACCTAATCTGAGCTGCAAAACTCCAGACAACCACTAGATGGCAGCAAAGTTTTAGAATTGTCTATGTCCTCTTACTGCCACCTAGGAGGTATCTGGATTTCTGCAGCTCAAATCTGGTAGCAATAAGCTAAAATAACCTAAACCAGCAGGGTGTTTGTTTGTTTGTTTGTTTGTGATAGTGACATTAACTAGCATACTTAACCCCAACTGTAATTTAATGAAATTAGCTTGGAAGGAACATTTGATTTCTGAACCAAACCCTAGGTGGGCCATAGTTTGAATTACTCCAGATTTCTAACTAGTTTTCTTTGACTCACTTTGCAAATCATCTTTGGTTAGAATCTCACAGATCTCCCACTAAGCTATAACAACAACTAGTGTACAACAATCCTGTGCATCCTATGAATATTCCTACCTACAGAATGATGGATTCTTTCTGACTTGTCTTGATCTCTTTATCCGCATCAAAATTACATTCCATTTATTTCTCACTTCAGCCTATTATTGCTCCCACTTTCCTTCAGATCAGACTGAAAGGCCACAATTTTATACCAACAGATCCTTTATTGACTTGCCTTATCATTTCTATTGTATTTTCCTTGATGTAAAATCAAAGGAGTTCATGAATAGATTCTTTTCTTGGCTTGCTCAGGAGTCCAATCTTACACACATTTGTCCACAAAGAGGTTATATTAAAAGGCAATGATACATGCTCTGAAGCAGGTGTTTTCCAGGCTGGGGCTTAGGGTGTCAGGATTGCTTGCAAATTTAGTGCACAGAATAGTTCCAGAAGTACATTTGTAACTAAGTCACAATTCCTTAAGTATTCTAGCATTCTAGGCATTCACTGTAATTTATTAAAATATGGCATATTTAAAGAAAAGCTAAAATCGAACCAAATTATAAATGCTAGAAATCTGAAGCAAGTTCTCTACAGGTCAGGTAAAAAATTATTTAGTTGAGTTCAAGGACCTCATTTATCAGGATTGCTTTAATTGCTTTACGTTTTTGCAAGTTTCACTACCAAAAGAAAGATCACATAGGAATAAAGCTGTCCACTGACCCTGAGGGGGAGAAAGGCTTATCTGTAAAGGAAGGGCAATGCCCCAAAAATGGAAGACACGACTGGTTTTTTTTCCCCCTTTTCAGCAATTATTTCTTTAAAGTGTACATTTTTTAAAAAAATTTTTAAAAAAAATTTAAAAAATGTCTATAGAAGGTGTATTCAGAGCCAGGATATTCAGCCCTTTTTATTATTTTTGTTCCTGTGATTTCCCCCTATCTGTGATACCCTCGATCCATCGACTATTAAATCAGAGTTCCTGACACAAGCCACTCAGGGATATGAAGGAATCTTTATTAAAGCCAGTGATCCATTGCACATTAAAGACTCAAGTGAATCAAGCTCCCGCAACCAACAGTTTAAAATCTCCAAGTTTTCAAATTTATGAAAGCCCAGCGTATTGCAAACATTTCCTTTTCCCATGCGTGCCAGCGGCGTTCCATATCGGTGAACTTGCGGGAAAGGTATGCATAAGGTCTCAGTTTCCCCTCCCCATTCTTTTGTAATAAAATCCTTCCGACAGCAACATCTCATGCATCTACTTGCATGATTAGGGTTTTGTGGGGTCGGGGTGGTTTAATACTGGCTCTGAAGTGAACAATGCCTTCAGCTGCTTGAAAGCCTCTTAGCATTCTGTCATCCACCGCAGACTTGCCCCCGGCCTTTTCACCACCTTAGGGTCCGCCTTCCCCTTACTCTTTAGCAAATCAGTGAGAGGTAAAGCCATTTGTGCAAAATTGGGGATGAATTTCCAGTAAAATTTGTGAACCCCAATAAACTCTGGAGCTGTTCCCTAGTTTGAGGTGGTTCCCAAACCACCACATCTCACACCTTCACCAGATCCATTTCAATCCCTTTGCTTGATATCCAATACCCCAGATAATCTAATTGCTCCTAATGAAATTCACATTTTGAAAATTTAGCATACAATTGATTTTGCAGTAGCCATTTCAGCACTTCCCTCACCAAAGGCACATGTTCTTCCATCATTAAATAGACTAACCCCCCCCCCCCCCCGGGTACAGGAAATTGTGTAACACTTCATTGATCAAATGCATGAAGACCCCAGGGCCCCCCCTCAATCCGAAGGGAATTACTAAGTACTCAAAGGACCCCTTTGAGGCAGAGGATGAGATGGTTAGATAGCATCACCAATGTAATGAACATGAATTTGAGTAAACTCCGGGAGACAGTGGAGGACAGGAAGGCATGGCGTGCTATGGTCCATGAGTTCACGAAGAGTCGGACATGACTAAACGACTGAACAACAACAACAAAGGACCCCAGCTGCCAATTGAATGCTGTTTTCCACTCATCTCCCTCCCGAATTTGAACTCGGAAGTATGCTTCCATTAAGTCTAATTTGGTAAAAATCTTCCCCCTGGATAGGTGGGCTAGCATGTCCTTCATCAGCAGTAAGGAGTATTTATTGGAAGTACAGATAGCATTCAACCCCCGGTAATCAGTGCACAATCTCAGTGATCCATCCTTCTTGGTTCTGAAAAGAACGGGCGCAGCCATCAATGAAGTGGCCAGGCGAATGAACCCTTGTTCTAAGTTTTTGTCAATGAACCCCGCAATGCCTCCAGTTCCTCGGGAGTCCTGGAGTACAGCTTAGGTCTGGGTAATTCGGCACCTGGTTCCAGTTCTATAGCACAGTCCAACTTCCTATGAGGTGGGAGCTGGTTAGATTCCACTTCTCTGAACACCTCTATTAAATCTCTGTACTGCATGGGGATGAGATCGTTCTCCTCTCCTGTCACTTTCCCCAAATCTCAGACACTGCACCTATTAGCTCACCCTTCTGCTCTCCAGGGGTTAACCCCTTATAAATTCCATCAGCAAAAGTTAATTGCCCAGTGACCCAATTCACGTGGGGGTTCTGGGCTCGCAACCAATTTAGTCCCAATACTACAGGTTGATCAGAGATAGGAGCCACTACATATTTCAAAGTCACTTCATGGCTTCCTATTTGCATCTGAACCACTTCAGTGCAATACTCTACAGGGCCCCCTTTCATCTCTGTCCCATTGAGTTGAATGAAACTGATGGGCTCTTTCAGCCTTCTCACTTTCAGTCTCAGTCTAGTCACTAGGGCGGGATGCATGAGACATCTGATAGACCCTGAATCCAACATCCCCACTAGATTCATGCTGCCATGACCCCCTAATGTCTCTATCTGTAATCTCACCAGCATTGCTGGGCAATTTATTTATTTATTTATTTTATTTATTTATTAGTCAAATTTATCACTGCCCATCTCTACAGCAGTAGACTCTGGGTGGTTTACAATAATAATTTCCACTCACCATGGAATCTTCACGCCTATTTATAATCGCCTGCCCTTCTGCACCGCTTAGAACAGGCTCTCGCCATTTCCTGCTGGCTGGAATTCTTTCTCAGTCAAGTTTCCTCCTTCCGATAGGGCTTCACAAACCCTCCCCTCCATCATGGCGGCCACGGCTCCTTTGGTCTTCACCCCTGAGATCCTTGCGCTGTTCTCCCTCACTTTGCTCATTGTCGGGGTCATAGATTGTGGGCAGCTAGTGATGTGATGACCCTCCTTGCCACATTTAAAGAATAGCCCCTTCTCAGCCCACCACTCCTCCTCTTTGTCCCATGACTTACGAGCTCCCCATCTCTCTTAGGGAAGGGTCGGTGCCGCTGGTTGCTTCCCTGTCAGTTGGGCTTGTTGCTGTCTCTTGAAGCGAATTCAGATGGCTTCTACTTCACTGGCGAGACAAATGCATCCTCTTAGGGTCCCAGGGTCCCCGCTTGTTAGGGACCACTCTAGGATCTCTGGGTGCAATCCCCCTTAGAAGTATTCAATTTTCAGTCATCCTGACCAGTTTGTCAGCTTCCCAGCCAGCCTCCTGAATTCCGTGGCGTACTTCGAGACTGACCTGCTTCCTTGTTTAATATTCTGTAAGCTGGTCTTTGCTCTCATCTTAGAAAGCGGGTCTTTGAACCTATCCCTCAGAGTGCTCATGAAACTCTCAAAATCCTCTAGCTCCGGAGAGTCTGAGTCATGCAATTCCATGAGCCATTCTGCTGCTTTGCCCTCAAGATGGGTCAAAATCTACCGCACCTTGGAGCCTTTGGTGGGAAATGACCCCTTACATTCTTACATGAATCCTCTCATGTGGGTTAGGAAGCAGGCCAGACTTTTAGGGTCCCCAGAGAACCTCACCCTCAAGTCCCTCACCCTGAATGACCCGTCTGCACTCAGGATATATCTTGTCGCCCCGGCTTGGGTTTGGCCATGAGGGGGGTGAATGTTTACCAACCTGGTCACCCTGCGGCCTCCCTCCATTTCAGATTCATCGCTCTCTCCTTCCGAGGATGTCCGATCTTTCGTCACCACCATGCTGGTTATCACCCCCAGCTCAGTTTCCAAAGGAGCAGCTTGAACGCTTCCTGCAGGTTGGATATGTGTTCTCCTATGGAACTAATCTCTTGTACCATTTTTTCCATCTGCTGCTCCGAGGTCGACTACTTCGAGCAGGAGCCTCTTTCTCATGTAGTTACCGACCAATCTGGATTCCTCTCTGAGCCTCCTCCCACTTCCAGGGACCAAACAGGCTTGGTTCTTTTCATTGTCCTGGATCAAGTTGCATTCTCAAGGTCGGTCGGGACTTTCGGCTTGACTCTCCGCTCCTCCAGTTGTCCCCTGGTCTCTCACCTGGTTGAGTTTGTTGGTGTTTTGAGTTTTGCCTCTCTCCCTTCTCTCCCACTTGGCGAGCTACCTTCTCATGCAGAGCACTCCCATGTGCTCCGGCCAGAGCCCTCTTCTCCTTCATCTTTTCTGTCTCCCCCTCCCGACACTGGAGGGGTTACCATGGGTTCTGGATATTCCATTTGTGGACCTTCCTCGGTAAACTTGGAGTTTTCAGGTAAGGTCGCCATACTGACATGAGTCATTCCGTGATCCCCTCAATCCATTTACTATTAAATCAGAGTTCCTGACACAAGCCACTCAAGGATATGAAGGAATCTGTATTAAAGCCAGTGATCCATTGCACATTAAAGACTCAAGTGAATCCAGCTCCCGCAACCAACAATTTAAAATCTCCAAGTTTCCCCCCCACCCCAACATCAGAATTTGCAGCTTTTTCACCCTTCCCTTTGTCTCTCAGTTTTCAGATCTTTTTGGGTCCAAATCTGTTGGGGTTTGATAAACCCAGGAATTTACTTCTAGATATAAATTATACAGAGAGGCTTGATATTTAGGTAAAAGGTGAAATATTCTGCACAGTCACCCAATTAGCAGCCATTGTTGTAGGAATGATGTGTCATGTGTGACTCATTCAACAGGTGCTTAGAGTTAGGTTGGGTGTGGTGAATAACGAGAGTGACCTATAATGTGATTGGTCAGGTTCACTATATATACAGGGACATTCTCAGTTCCCATTATTCCCATTTTACCTCATGAAAGCTGTATCGTTGATGGTGTATCATTTGTTACTTGTGGAAGTGATCTGTAAATACGTATGTATATAAAGTAAATAGGATATTTGATATAACTTCTGTTTGGAGTCTATTTACTGCATAGTACATGGATCACTGGTGCCTAGGAGAGAGGCAGGCCGCTCTATCCGCGCTCCCTCTGACAGGGTTACGGGCCCAGAGGCGGCAGAGACGCCATAGACGATGGAAGGTTTTGCACTGGCTGTGGATTGGTGGATCGTGTGCAGTCTGTGAGCTGGAAGCTTTGGAGGCCTATCCAGGAGTCGTGTGGCTATTTGGAGTGCTTTGGAGCTTTAACAGGTTCCGTGCCTGCGTGTGTGTTTTTTCTCCTACGCTTGTTTTGCAGCTGGAGGACTTTCTGATAAGGTCTGTGTCTTTAATCATCGGTGTCTGCCCAGAAGGGGCTGAAGACAGATGAGCACAGCGAAGATGTTGCCGGCAGTCGGGGGAGGTTTTCCTCTGGAAAGACTGAATGACAATAATTATTCGTCATGGTCATATAAAATGGAAATGTATCTTCGGCGTGAAGGGCTTTGGAGGAGTGTACTTTGCCCTGAACCAGACCTGGAAGATGAAGAAGTTGCTCTAAAGGACGATAGAGCATTGGCAAGCATAATTTTATGTCTGGAAGATAGCCAGTTATGATATGTTAGAGACTGTCAGTTCGCCTATAAGTGTTGGGAAGCTTTAAAGAATGTTTATCTAAGAAGCTTAACGTTATGTAAGGTTTTACTGACACGGAAACTTTATCACGCTAGATTAGGGGTATCTGATAATATAAGGGATCACCTGCATTATATGACAGGGTTGTTCCAGGAGTTGGCTCAGAGAGATATGCCATTTACAGAAGCTAACAAAGTGCATATAATTCTCAGTTCTCTAAATGAAACGTGGGATACTTTGGCAATTAGCTTTGGTTCGTTATCTGAGGAAGATTTAACCATAAGATACGTATCTAGCAGGCTTTTGGAAGAAGAGCAAAGAAGAAAACAATGTCCTAATGTAATTAGGTCTAAGCAAAACAGTGTTTCTGTTCAGGAATATTCTGATAAGTCTGAGAATGTTGTGTGTACGAAAATGTTTTAACTGTGGGTCACAAAAGCATTTGTTGCGGGATTGTGATAAGAAACGGAAGCCGAAGGCTAAGCTGAAAATTTCCAAGCTGGGAGAAGCTGCACAGCTGTCTTTAATTAGTTCAAGTGTAGAACAAGATTTAAAGGGACCATTTTTAATTGACAGTGGGGCTTGTCAGCATATAGGAAATAACAGACAGATGTTTAAGAGTTTTAAGCAGGCTGATAAAGATCATGTTACTCTAGCTAATGGAAGTATTGCATCTGTGACTGGTAAGGGATTTGTATATGTACCAGGGTTAAATATTGAATTATCAGTGTTGTGTGTGCCTGAACTGGAGTACAATATAATTAGTGTGTCACAATTGGATAAACAGGGTTATACTGTACAGTTTGGTAATAATGAATGTATTGTTATGAAAGATAACAATGTTTGTGGCAAAGGTATTTTGCAGAACAATTTATATGAAATTGTACAAACCAGGACAAGCAGCAGCCATCATGGTTTAGCTACAATTAATAAGCCAACACATGATTCATGTACGCACCTGTGGCACAGAAGGCTTGGACATCCGAGTTTCAAAGTGATTGAAAAGATGTCAGAAGCAAGTTCTGGAACGGAATTGAAAAAGTGCCAAGTGTATTTGGATTGCACAGCTTGTAAGGTTGCAAAGTCAAAGGTGTTTCCTGTCAGCAAATTCAGTGATAGGACGTCACATAAACGTTTTGAATTACTTCACGCTGACTTAATTGGTCCATTACCAGCTACAATAGGGGGTGCTAAATATGTTTTAGTCATTGTAGATGATTACACTAGATTTGGGTTCTGTTACCTATTGAAAGCTAAAAGTCAAACATTTGAAAAGTTTAGAAACTGGGTGCAGTTTGTGGAACGTAGGTATAGCACAAAGGTGTGTAGTTTACAAACTGACCGGGGTACAGAGTTTCTTAGTGGGAGTTTTCAGCAATGGCTCGGTAGAAGGGGCATTGTGCATAGGAGAACTAACCCACATAGTTCATGGCGTGGCTGAACGTAGGAATTTGGCATTGCAGACAGTGAAGGATTCACTCATTGCTGACTCAAGGTTATCAAGAGGATACTGGGGAGAGGCAATATTAACTGCTAATTATTTAATTAACAGGTTATGGAGTATATCTGTAAACCAAACTCCATATTATATGTTATATGGCAAGAAGCCACCATTAGCTCATTTGAAGGTGTTTGGGTGCCTAGGAGAGAGTCAGGCCACTCCATCTCCGCGCGCTCCCTCTGACAAATCAACTAATGTGGTGATATCACCCTTTGATCTATCCTCGGTGCTGAAACATTCGGCATGAGACTTTGATTAACATAGTTTGCAGTTCTGTGAATACACAAAACCCCTACTTTACACGTCTGGTAGCTTTACTGTCAGGCACCCCCAAATGACCCTGTGAGTTTAACAGAGTGGTGGTATGTTCCTTCCTGGTGCCATGGCAGAATGGCATGAATGACATCCTGACACTATCCCTTAGAGTCTTCCAGAGTGGGTGACCATATTAAATTAAATTTGGTGTGTTAGGTGATATGAGGTGTTACAGATCAATTTGTCATTTGCCTGAAAAAGGTAGTGCTCAAAATGCATGGGTATTCCCTGGGCAAATGAAGAAACAGGCATATAGTGAGCTCCACCCCTTTCGAACATTCATCATGATATCACATGGATGTACATCAGGGCAGAGCTTGTATTGTGACATCACTTATTTCATCCTTTTGACAAAACAATTGGATTCTGAGGATGCCTTTCCCAAAATGCACTAGTGACTTTGTGATTTGGTAACAAATTTCATATTTCACCCTTAGGTGTCCTAAAGTCTGCACAAAGGAATTGGTGACTTCTTGTAGTTTATTGGCAGACTCCCAACTTCAGGATATTCATATTTGGCTTGCTAACTATCAGTGAGAGGAAAAAGAAACAAAAAAAGTACAGAAGAAGCAGCAGGTTGCAGAGGAGATTAGTGATAATACTCTAACAATGTTATATAAAAATGGAATAAAATTAAAATACTACCTGTCTGTCTATGGAGATTCAGAGCACTGAACCAACATAAGAGGCAAACCTAGAATCTTCTAACAGCAATTGCAATTTAGCAACATTTGGCTGCATTCCTGGGAATTTCAGTGGAATAATCAGCAAGTAAAAGTAGATAGTTTTAATTTCAGACCAGTCTGCAGGGTGGGTAAGGAGTGGGGCTATGAGCT
This sequence comes from Charina bottae, assembly GCA_023362775.1. Classification (NCBI taxonomy): domain Eukaryota; kingdom Metazoa; phylum Chordata; class Lepidosauria; order Squamata; family Charinaidae; genus Charina; species Charina bottae. Next base: position 20,685,551 of record JALMGJ010000004.1, on the reverse strand, counting down.
CTGCATGCCAAGCACAAGAAAGGGGGCAATGAAGTAAAACATGACTTACTGATTCAATTGCAGAGTCAGAACAGATGCAGAAACGTTCTGCATAAGGGATGTTACTATGTCTCCCATCAGCACTGAGGGTAAGGCTTTAAACCTGGCTAATGTGAGTGTTCTTCTTCTGTGCATCAGAATTAGTTCTATAGAGGCAACCTGGGAGTGAAAGAGAACAGTGGAAGAAGTCCTTGAGACAGCAGGATGGAATTTTAGATCTATTGTTCTGTTTATCCAGCTCAAGGACTCTCCTTGTAATTACCTGCATGCCTCTGTCTATTCCAGATGGTATTAGGGATGGGACAGAAAAGCAGCACCAGGATAGAACATTGCTAATAATCTTCTTCCAAGTGGAAGTAAACTTACTTACCTGCCAAAGTAAGCTGGACAGCGATTTACCCCAAAGGGTCTGTTTTAGCCAGTATTTCAGGCAATAGATCCTTATTCAGGCTGCTGTAGAGGATCCAAGTTCTAACTGAAAAAGCCCATTCAGATTGGTGCAGGAAATGTGCAGGAAAGTTCTGATGAATTTAGTCTGGATGGTTTCAAAATGTGAATCATCAGAGTATGCACAAAATTGGGCACTAAACATCTGTAAGCACATCCCCTTAGTGCTGAAAACTTTAGTGGCCGATGGAAGTAATATGTTCCCTTTGCAGTTGGTGATTTCGTGAGCTCAGGCTGTGATCTCTTAGTTTGTTTGTTTGTTTATTTATTTATTTATTTATTTACTTATTTATTACATTTATATCCCGTCCATCTCCCCCACAAGGAGGGACCCTGGGCGGTTCACAACAAATTTAAAATCAATTAAAACAAATATCAATAATAAGCAATGTAAAAAAATACATATATATATACATATATACACAAATACAAATACAAATACAAATACAAATACAAATACAAATACAAATACAAATACAAATACAAATACAAATACAAATACAAATACAAATACAAATATATACACACTATACAATTTGATCCAAGATGGTACAAGTTGTTCCACTGGTCGATAAGGCAGGTCAGGACCAATCTAAGGGGCAAGCCAACCCCAAGACTACCTATTCCCCTCCCCTCCCCAACCCTGATGACATAGCCAGGTCTTCAAGTTTTTCCTAAAGTCCAGGAGAGAGGGGGGCGATCTTATTTCCAGGGGAAGAATATTCCAAAGGGCGGGGCCTACTGCAGAGAAGGCACGCCTCCTAGACCCCGTCAGGTGGAACTCTCTTGCAGACGGGGTTCGTAGCATGCCCTCCCTGCAGGACCGGGTGGGACGGGTTGATTGAACGGGGATGAGCCGGTCCTTCAGGTAACCTGGACCCATGCCATGTAGGGCTTTAAAGGTGATAATCAACACCTTGAATTGAATCCGGAAGCAAACTGGGACCCAATGCAGTTCACGGAGCGAAGGTGTTATCTGTGCCAATCTTGAGGCACCTAAAATGGCCCGCGCGGCTGCATTTTGAACCAGCTGAAGCTTCCGGATGCTCCTCAAGGGTAGGCCCATGTAGAGCACATTAGTCTATCTGGGAGATGACCAGGGCATGAGTGACTGTTCGAAGGGCCTCTCGCTCCAGGAAAGGGGGTAATTGGCGCACAACACTGATAGTTTGCTATCAGTTTGCTCAGGAAATGGATATATAGATATGCCTAGATATATAAATAAAGAAAGGCAATGCCAAAGAATGTTCAAACTACCGTACAATTGCGCTCATTTCACATGCTAGCAAGGTTATGCTCAAAATCCTACAAGCTAGGCTTCAGCAGTATGTGAACTGAGAACTACCAGAAATGCAAGCTGGGTTTCGAAGAGGCAGAGGAACTAAAGATCAGATTGCCAACATTCGCTGGATCATGGAAAAAGCAAGAGAGTTCCAGAAAAACATCTACTTCTGCTTCATTGACTACGCTAAAGCCTTTGATTGTGTGGATCACAACAAACTGTGGCAAAGTCTTAAAGAGATGGGAGTACCAGACCACCTTACCTGTCTCCTGAGAAACCTGTATGCGGGTCAAGAAGCAACAGTTAGAACCGGACATGGAACAACCGACTGGTTCAAAATTGGGAAAGGAGTACGACAAGGCTGTATATTATCACCCTGCTTATTTAACTTATATGCAGAGTACATCATGAGAAATGCTGGGCTGGATGAATCACAAGCCGGAGTTAAGATTGCCGGGAGAAATATCAAGAACCTCAGATATGCAGACGATACCACCCTAATGGCAGAAAGTGAAGAGGAACTAAAGAGCCTCTTGATGAGGGTGAAAGAGGAGAGTGAAAAGCTGGCTTGAAACTCAACATTAAAAAAACCCAGATCATGGCACCTGGACCCATCACTTCCTGGCAAATAGAAGGGGAAGAAATGGAAGCAGTGACAGATTTTATTTTCTTGGGCTCCAAGATCACCGCAGACAGTGACTGCAGCCATGAAATTAAAAGACGCTTGCTCCTTGGGAGGAAAGCTATGGCAAACCTAGACAGCATATTAAAAAGCAGAGACATCACCTTGCCGACAAAGGTCCGTATAGTTAAAGCTATGGTTTTTCCAGTAGTAATGTATGGCTGTGAGAGTTGGACCATAAGGAAGGCTGAGCGCCAAAGAATTGATGCTTTCGAGCTGTGGTGCTGGAGAAGACTCTTGATAGTCCCTTGGACTGCAAGGAGGTCAAATCATTCAATCCTAAAGGAAATCAACCCTGACTGCTCATTGGAAGGACAGATACTGAAGCTGAAGCTCAAATACTTTGGCCACGTAATGCGAAGAGAGGACTCACTGGAAAAGACCCTGATGCTGGGAAAGACTGAAGGCAAAAGGAGAAGGGGACGGCAGAGGATGAGATGGTTAGATAGCATCACCGATGTAATGAACATGAATTTGAGGAAACTCCGAGAGACAGTGGAGGACAGGAAGGCCTGGCATGCTATGGTCCATGAGGTCACGAAGAGTCGGACATGACTAAACGACTGAACAACAACAACAAGATATTTAAATACTGCAGCAGAGTCCAATTTGGTGAGGGAGAGAATAGGTACTGTATGTCTTCAGCACAGAGGAGTGTGGAAATGAGTCTCTGACTTAGTGATGGGAGTGGTGGGTGAAATTCACATTTGGAAAAGCCCGTACAATTTCATTAACATAAAAAGTCGGGAGGGGGGCAGAATGCATCCTAGATTCACACTTTTTTATATGGGAATTGGTGCTGTGAAAAGTACCACTGACATTCCTTTTAACCTGCATGGAAATATCCTCATATAACATTATACTGTAATTAGGGTTACCAGATGTCCACAAAAAGGAGGATGTGACCTTTTCATCCTCAGGTCCTCCATCCAGATAGAATAGCCTCAAAATCAAATACTGTCCAACTTTTTGAGTATCTCTTCCTGAACAGCTTTCCTAATAACCGCTAACTGCAAGTTAACAAACTCAGCTTTATGACTTTAATTAGTTGATTGGTACTTAGATTCTGCTGCCTGAAATTGACAAGACTTTAATCAGCTTTTGCCTCCTAAGGGCTCCAACACATTCCTGCAATTGAAAAACCAGTCTTTCTGATGCTGGAAAAAGTAATTTCATATACATGTAAGTAGGCCTAACTAACCTACTGGATAATATGCCAAAAAGAGATGTTATTTTCGTTACAGGAGACTGGAATGCAAAAGTGGGTAGTCAAACAACACCTGGAATTACAGGCAAGCATGGTATGGGAGAACAAAATGAAGCAGGACATAGGCTGATAACATTTTGCCAAGACAACTCACTGTGCATAACAAACAGTCTCTTCCAACAACCCAAAATACAACTTTATACATGGACTTCACCAGACGGTCAAGACTGAAATCAGATTGACTACATCCTTTGTAGCCAAAGGTGGTGGACATCTATACAGTTGGTAAAAACAAGACCTGGAGCTGACTGTAGTTCAGATCACGAACTTCTTATTGCACAATTTAGAATCAGACTAAAGAGAATACGGAAGACCCACTTATCAGTTAGATATGAGCTCACTAACATTCCTAATGAATATGCAGTGGAGGTGAAGAATAGATTTAAGGGACTAGATTTAGTAGATAGGGTCCCGGAAGAACTATGGACAGAAGTTCGCAACATTGTTCAGGAGGCGGCAACAAAAAACATCCCAAAGAAAAAGAAAACCAAGAAGGCAAGATGGCTGTCTGCTGAGACACTGGAAGTAGCAAAAGAAAGAAGGAAAGCAAAAGGCAACAGTGATAGGGGGAGATATGCCCAATTAAATGCAAAATTCCAGAGGTTAACGAGAAGAGATAAGGAATTATTTTTAAACAAGCAATGCATGGAAGAGTAAGGTAATGCTCAATATCTTGCAAGGTAGACTCCAGCAATTTAGACCAAAATAGACCAAATTGCCCATATCCTCTGGATAATGGAGAAAGCCAGGGAGTTTCAGAAAAACATCTATTTCTGTTTTACTGACTATTCTAAAGCCTTTGACTGTATGGATTATAAAAAAATTGTGGCAAGTTCTTGGTGGTATGGGCATACCAAGTCATCTTGTCTGCCTCCTAAGGAATCTGTATAACGACCAAGTAGCAATGGTAAGAACAGACCATGGAACAATGGACTGATTTAAGACTGGGAAAGGTGTATGGCAGGGTTGTATACACTCACCCTACCTATTAAACTTGTACGCAGGACACATCATTTAACATGCTGGGCTTGATGAATCCAAGGCTGGAGTTAAAATAGCTGGAAGAAACATTAACAATCTCAGATATGCAGATGATACCACTTTGATGGCTGAAAGTGAGGAGGAGCTGAGGAGCCTTATGACGAAGGTGGAAGAAGAAAGAGCAAAAGCTGGGTTGCGGTTAAACCTCAAAAAAAACTAGATTATGATTGATAACTGGCAAATAGAGGGAGAAAATGTGGAGGCAGTGACAGACTTTGTATTTCTAGGCGCAAAGATTACTGCAGACGCTGACTGCAGCCAGGAAATCAGAAGACGTTTACTTCTTGGGAGGAGAGCAATGACAAATCTCAATAAAATAGTTAAGTGCAGAGAAATCACACTGACAACAAAGGTCCGTATAGTTAAAGCAATGGCATTTCCCATAGTAACCTATGGCTGTGAGAGCTGGACCATAAGGAAGGCTAAGCAACGGAAGATAGATGCTTTTGAACTGTGGTGTTGGAGGAAAATTCTGAGAGTGCCTTGGACTGCAAGAAGATGAGTTCCCCATGGGGGGAGATGGGCGGTTATAGAAATTAAATAAATAAATAAATAATTAAGTAAGTAAGTAAGTAAGAAGATCAAACCAGTCCATACTCCAGGAAATAAAGCCAGACTGTTCACTTGAGGGAATGATATTAAAGGCAAAACTGAAGTACTTTGGCCACGTAATGAGAAGACAGGATACCCTGGAGAAGATGCTGATGCTAGGGAAAGTGGAAGGCAAAAGGAAGAGGGGCCGACCAAGGGCAAGATGGATGGATGATATTCTGGAGGTGATGGACTCAACCTTCGGGGAGCTGGGGCTGGCAACGGCCAACAGGAAGCTCTGGCATGGGCTGGTCCATGATGTCACGAAGAGTCGGAAGCAACTGAACGTATAAACAACAAACAACTGGCCTATTTGTGTTGTTATTTTGTTTTGTTTTTGTATTTTTTCACAGTAATTTTTGTTGTGGATGCGAAGAAAGTGAGACAGTTATTGTATCCTCCTTTCCCCACCATTTGTCCTCTTTTCCAAATGTCTGTGTCCTCCTTTGCCCATTCAGATATCTGATAACCCTAATTATATTCAATCATGTTAACAGCTTGTCTCAAGTTTATTCCCCAGGAATTGCATCAAAAAAGAACCTTCAAGCCAGTGAAAGTCAATGATCCCTCTGTAAGACTAGAGTGTTTTTTGGCTGAGCATTACAGAGTGATGCCTTCATCAATGACTGAGAATCCTGGTCTAATGCTAGCTTGTTCTACAGCTAAAATCTTTTCTTGAATCAGCCAATGCTTAAGAATATATTTGACTTGTGTTGCTGAGCAGCAATAACTACCTGGATTAAACTTGTCTCACTTTTCAAAACTTGGAACAGTGGTTGAGTAATTGTACTCTTGGGCATCTAAACAGATTGGCCAACATAGGTAAATAAAGAGGTCAAAACAGGGGACCACCATTCATATTAGACTTGAAGAGTTCATCTGGAATGTCACCACCAGATGCTTTGCAATTTCTTTAGCTGAGAAATTAGGTTAAGGGCCTCTGAAGTCATAACAGGCCCAGTCACATGCAATAGTGAGTTAGGTGTTGAGTTGTTAGTTGCTTTGCTGAATACCGCACAAAAGTAGCTAACCCTCAGAGGTGTTTATCTTCCCAGTGCCAAACGTTGGTTAGGGAGCAGGGTTTCTTGTTTGGGCTGCATGCAGCAATCATTCTTGTTCAGCTCTTTGGCTCTTCAGCTTCGTCATTGCCTAAAAGAGCCTCATATTCTGCTTCTAGGGAATGAGAGGTGGTGTAACAGCAGTTCTCATGTTTGTGCTTGGCAGTTCTAAAGACAGCCACTAAGTTGGCCTTAGTGGGGTACATTCTTTGTCAAGCCAGGGTTTTGAGGGCTTGTTTGTAAGGTTCCTTTGCACAGGAAGAGAGCTACCTCTAAATTGATCTTGCGAAAGCTTTAGTAATTGACGGGAAGCATTTAGAACTTTATGGGCATCTTTTGCTTGCACAATGGACTGCTGAAGCAATGATGCCCCAGGAGAGGTTAGCAGCACTAAACCAGCCTATTGGAGGGTGGGAGGGGGATGGTTAAACGTTAATCTATAGAAGACTAAGGCCCCTGATTTTTTAACTCAAGGCAATAAAAAGGGAGGTACACATTTGGATTGGAAAGAACTGCTTGAAGTTTGGATGACACCAAGATGGATATGCCCCTAGTGCATGACCCACATCAAACTGGGATTTGCAGGCATTGAGAAGGGGCTGAAGCTAGACAAAATCACTGACTCTTGCTCCCATGTTTCCTGAGAGAAGGCAATATCATGCTGCTCTAATAGAGTAGTGAAAGGGAGGTCATAATATTTGGAGTGCTAATTAGCTGTACTCCAAGAGATCAGCTGTAGAGTGTGACCAGAGAGGGAACATTATTTGGTTGAGAGAGGCTAGAGCTCAAGATTGGATCTGGAAGTTGGTGGGTCATTCAGGCATGAGGAAATTATATTTGAATTGGTCTCTGGTGCTGATGCACTTCAGTTGTAAAACCTGGTATCTGGCTCCTTAAGTTATAACGAAATCATGCTTGGCTGAATTGGTGTAGAGCATCAGTCCACAGCAGAGGTAAGAGCAGGGTCAGCTTATGACATGTTTTGGCACTTCTGCAGGGACTATTTGTTGAACTATGACTTGTGCTGTGCAGCCTAGTGAGAAAGGCTGGATGTAAGATCTGGCAAAGTAGGAGAAGAAATAGGTAGAGTTGATTCCATTAATTGTCACGGGGCTCTAAGGACTTTGAGGCTGGTAATGTGAGGTTCTAAGCACTCTTTCATAGAGGCACAAGGGCTGGTGTTGACACATAAACTTTTCTAAGCAATGCAGCATCACAGTGTAGTTTTCAGTCCTCTAATCTATGAAGAATAATTACTTCTTCCATCTTTGGTAGTGGTGTAAAACAGGTCTTTACCAAGGTTTCTTCAGAAAGGACCTCTGGAGTTGAGAGACTTATATTGTCCTTGGGCAAGTTATTGTTAACTGTATTCAAGGTTAGCCTATCTTTGAGTTGATGTCTGAAAGTAGCCCTGATTTTTAGTGAAGTGACTTGACAGATTACCTCTGTTTGGTATTAGGCAACAGAGGCATCATGTTCAAATCACAAGGAAAATATTTTTAAATAGAAAAGGATTCCAGATATTTTCTCATTCTGAGTAGCATGAGTAAGATAGTTGGAGTTTTGAATTTAATTAAGATTCTACAGATGATGGGGCTAGGAAGCCAGCCTATTGCTTCTGCATCTATGTGGGAGATTGTGCCATATAGCTGAGAGGGAATAGCTGAGTTGCAATAAGTCCATCTGTGTTGGTTGATAATGTTGTTTCTAATAATGAGCATTATTTGAGTTGGTTGTAAAGCATAATTGGAGCATCAGAGAGATGAGATGCTGTGGGGGTTTTCAGGTTGCCATCTGGGGGTCACTTTAATTTCTCCAGGGAACAACAAACTGATTTTCTCTTCATCTATAGAATATAGCCTTTCAGCTGTCTGGCAGTCAGAGGAATGATTTACAAGGTTGTACAGAGCATCAAGTTTTTTGTTGATGGCTGTAAGATTCAGATAGATCAAAGACAAATGTCAGCTATAAAAAAAAACCCTGTTTTCCCAGCAGATCAGGCTGAGAGACAGCAGCTGTTAAATTTGGAATCCTCTGTGCCCGAAGTGTTCAGTAGGTTATCTGACCTCCTTGAGGAAGGGGATGTCTCATTTTATTATTGCTCTATAGATCTTCAAACTCATTTCCTATTAAATTTACAGGGTCAGTTTGATTACTTAAAGTGAATAAGTATGAATAAGAATCATTCTCATTTGCTGAGATTCAATCAACAGTTGGTATTAACTTGTTGATCTTCACTTGTTTGAAGCTTTCTTGGGACTTGGGTATCTGGAGTTTATTCAAGCTCTTTTCTTCTTTTTGCTCATTGAGGCTGTTTAAAGATTAGCTTCATAGGAGTAACCTTCTAAAAGTGAATTCTAAAATATGAGATGAAGTAAAATCTTCTTCTTCTTCTTCTTCTTCTTCTTCTTCTTCTTCTTCTTCTTCTTCTTCTTCTTCTTCTTCTTCTTCTTCTTCTTCTTCTTCTTCTTCTTCTTCTCTGATTCCTAAGAATAATAAATAACTAGGGGGTTTATTGAGGCAGGCTAAGGAATATATTATAAAAACTAGTTTAAAAAATAGAGTGGAACAGCAAAGAAAGCTAAACCTGCTGCAGCTCTAGCACCATCATGAAATAAATAAAGAAAAACATTGCACTATACTTCTCAAAAGTATACCTCACCGTGATTAGACAGATACATTTTCTTAGCAAATAGCAAATAATGTGTGTAATGTTCATAGGTACAGACACATAACTATTAATGGAGGCAGGTCTTCACCTAATCAGGTCAGAGAAATAATATTCCTCATGAAATGTCAATGCCTACTATAGAAGTGGTAAAGGGGCGTGGTGGCTCAGCGGGTAAGACGCCAGGCTTGCCGATCGGAAGATCACAAGTTCGGAGGTTCGAATCCCTAGTCCTGCGTGCGGAGTGAGCTCCCGCACTAGCTCCAGCTCTTGCCAACCTAGCAATTCGAAAGCATGCAAATGCAAGTAGATTAATAGGTACCACTTCGGTGGGTAGGTAACAGCGTTCCGTGTGTGTCATGCCGGCCACATGACCATGGAAGCGTCTTCGGACAACGCTGGCTCTTCGGCTAACAAACGGAGATGAGCACCGGCCCCTAGAGTCGGACACGACTGCACAACTGTGCGGGGGGAACCTTTACCTTTTTACTATAGAAGTAAAGAGTTTATGAGGGCTGGAAGTAGAGTATAATGCATTGGTGCAAGAGGAAAAGACTTCATGTTTTAAATATAAAGAATGGACAAGAAGGAAGAAGGGCACATGTGCCCTCCAGACCAATTAGTGATTTGTACTGGTTAAAATGAAAATTATTAGGGCAGATTTAAGTAGCTCTCTCTATAATTGTTCCCAAGGCAGAGAAAACAATTAATTTTTCTTTCCCATTAATTTTACTTAAAGCCCTTGTTCATTGCAACAAACAAAATGCACATTCATGGACTGAATTTTAAGAGAAACTCTGTTTGTATGTACAGTATGTGTATACACAAATTTAAAGCAACGGTATTCCCCCCTTGAAGAAAATTCACCACACACACACACTCTTTATAGAAGTAAAGACAGACTTTACACACACACACACAGAGAAGTTGCTGTCTATTTATAACGGAATGCTTTATAAAGATTATAATATACCACCTGCAGTCAAATGATTATGAAATACTTTGTGTGTACCTGGACATATATTACCATAATCTGATCATGTAAGAGATATCACTGAAGAACTCTGATAGAGTTACATGTTCTGTAAGACAAAGAGTATCTTAGAACAGTACCCTCCAAAGATCTTTGTTCTAAGTCAATAGACAGACAGATCTTTCATCTTTTGTTCCCAGGTGTGCATGCTTAAGCAAATCCACTGTTCACCCTAACTTATCTAGTCTAAACAGCCTGCTTAATAATGCAATTTCAGTTCATTGTATTTTCAGTTAATGTGAGTTCTAGTCCCACCTTAGGCATGAAAGCCAGCTGGGTGACCTTGGGCCGGTCACTCTCTCTCAGCCCAACTCACCTCACAGGGTTGTTGTTGTGGGGAAAATAGGAGGAGGAAGGAGTATTAGGCATGTTCGCCGCCTTGAGTTATTTAGAAAAATAATAAAGGTGGGATAGAAAAATTAAATAAATAAAATAAAATTTTCTGATTGGCCTGCTGGATCATATATGTAAGACATGGAAAACTACTCCTCCTCCTCCTCCTCCTCCTCCTCCTCCTCCTCCTCCTCCTCCTCCTCCTCCTCCTCCTCCTCCTCCTCCTCCTGATTCTGCTGGCACAAGAGGCAAACTTTGATTGGCCTGAAATGGAAGTGCCATTTGTATACAGTCATAAGAATAGAGAGAAAGATCTAGATGGAGCCAGCTGTGTATCTCATAGAAATGAATACCATAAGTTAGGAGTCACCACTTAGAAGGTGGGAAAGGAGTCAACTTTCTTGATATCAATGCTAGGCCATTGAATGGGGACTCTGAAAATGACCTTAATGATGGGCAAGTTCATGCAGATGAGGATAGAGCACAAATAACTTGGATGCAAAGCTTTGAAAACCAAACTAACTTTAAGAGTACATGCAAACATTTTCTACTGGCCAAACTCATTGTGGGCCCTATATAGTATATCCACAAAGCCCCCAAAATTGTCCCTCTAGGTTTCCCATTCAGCAACCTGAGCTCTTAAATAGCCTCTATCCTTAGACACACGTCTATCAGAATCAATCCAAGGAAGCCTGAAGATATTTCTATCAAATTAGGGCCCTCAAATCAAAGGGGATGGAAAAGAAAGGGATGGGAGAGAAGTAGGCCACAAGGAAATGTCTCTTAAGATGTTTCTAAGATGAAATGTCTTCTTTTCTGCATTCTGATACTGTTTTCACCATTGCTATACTTCATTAGACAAGGGTGCGATGGCTCAGTGGTTAAGATGCCAGGCTTGTCGATCGGAAGGTCAGCGGTTCAAGACCTGAATGCCACGTGATGGAGTGAGCTCCCGCACTCGCCCCAGCTCTTGCCAACCTTAGCAATTTGAAAGCATGCAAATGTAAGTAGATAAATAGGTACCACTTCAGTGGGATGGTAACAGTGTTCTGAGTGCGTCATGCCGGCCACATGACCACGGAAGTGTCTTCGGACAGCTCTGGCTCTTCGCCTAAGAAACGGAGATGAGCACCGCCCCCTAGAGTCGGACACGACTGTGCAGGGGAAAACCTTTACCGTTAACTATTCTTCATTAGACTCTCAGAAATAGTGTCAGATGAAGGAGGGGGCTTGAGAAAGTAAGAACCAATGAGGCCAGTATCTCACATGAGTCAGTTGTCTTCTTCCTCCTCATTCCAGGGACCTCTTATAAAAAAAGGTGTCCAGTATCCCTTGTTCAAACCCATTCCTCTTACTGGTTCTCTAGTCCACTTTTCCATAGTTTATTTTTTCAGAACTCTATCCTTCTCCAATATACAAGTTATATGTTTTCTATCTGTGTGGATATTTCTCCTAGCAATAGATGTGGTCAGAAAATTGCTTCCTGCTTTAACTGTCTTAGCTTGATGTGATTACTGGTTGGCCTGAAATAAGGCACTCTTCATCCATGGTCTTATGTTACATTATGGTGACAAAGTAGCAAAAGATAGTTATTTATCCCTATTATTGCACCTGCTGATTGCCATCTGACAGGCTACTGTGAGGGTTACTCAAGGCATCTTTCGGATGAAGTCACTTGGATTCTCTCTGAGTTGTGTAGATCTGGTTTAATTGATTGAGGTATAGTCTAGAAAAGTTATCTGGGAAGAGTTTGAGCTGAGGAGGTGGACAAGGTCCTTGGATCTCTTAGCCCAGCAACCTGAATATTAGATCCATGTCCTCCTTTGTTGGTTTATACCTCCCAGGATATGATGAATTGGAGGGTCCAAGTGGTAGTGAATTTATCCATGAGGGAGGGGGTGGGTCCATCTGTGCTTAAGGAGATCATGGTTTGTCCCCTTCTCAAGTAGCCAACACTGAACCCAATGTGGTTAGATTATTTCTGTCCCATCTCCAATTTTTAAGGAAGGTTGTTCAGAAGGTGGCTGGGTTACATCTTCAAAGGAAGCAGATGATCTAGACCTTTCTCAGTCATATTTCAGACTTGGGCACAGCAGCACAATGCAATTGCTCATGCTTGTAGATGACCTATGGTAGGGCTGGAAATAGAGTGAAACATCCATCCTGGCCTTCATAGATCTCTCAACAGCCTTCAATACCATCAGTTATGGTATCCTTCTGGAGAGACTCAGGAAGCTGGGAGTGGGAAGAACTCTGTTACAGTGGTTTTCCTTCTTCCTCCATGGTCAGTTCCAGTCAATGCTGATCGGAGGAATAGTCCAGCCCTTGCCTTTGATCTATGGTATAGCTCAGGGCTTGATTCTCTTCCTGCTCTTATGAGGCCACCAAGGGAAGTCATTTGTTGACATGGGGTTAGGTGTCATCAGTTTTATGATTATAAATATATATATATATATATATATATATATATATATATATATATATCCCATTATACATCTCAATGCTTGGCTGTTAAGGTTTTGTCTCAGTGTCTGGAGGGTGTGGGAGTCTGAATGGGTGACAAAAGGCTCAAGCTCAAATCTTGCAAGATTCTGGGACCACTTGGATTCAAAGAATGTCCATGTAACACTGCTACTTTGCAAGCTGTATACAGTTCAAGGTGCTGGTTGTGACCTATAAAGCTTTTCATGGCACAGGACCTGGTTATTGTAAGACTGCTTGTTTCCAATTATTTCGGCCCATTTAATATGATCCAAGAGGATATGCATGCTCTGGGTCCCATATTTTAAACTGTTATCAGGCAGGAGTTATGCCTTCTCTATGTTATGTCTTCACTATGCTGACCTATGGAACAACATTTTCACCAAGATTCAGATGGCCCTGTCCTTCCCTGCTTTTCAGAAGGATCTTAAGACCTGGCTTTTTCCCCAGGAACTGAGTTTGGAGGTTTTGTGCCCATCTTGATTATTTTTGGATTTGTTTTGGTTAGATGAAGTTGCCTAAGGCACAGTATGTTATATTCACTCATTCACTCATTCACTCATTCACTCATTCACTCATTCACTCATTCACTCATTCACTCACTCACTCACTCACTCACTCACTCACTCATTCATTTTTTTTATTTGTATATTGCTGCCCTGAATCATATGTTGGCTATATAAACTGCTTAAAATAAATGAGTCAGTAAGCAAGTAATACAAAATATAAAGAAGGAATTGGGGGCATAGGTGGAACAAGATGATTTAGTGGCCTCTGGATTTTTGCAAAGTTATGTCAAATCAAACAAGAATTAATGCTTCTGATATGGCACACCTGTCTGTCTATCTGTCTAGCTATCTATCTCAGAAATTCATGAAAATTGATGTAGCCAGTACAGAAATAAAACCCAAGCAGCCACATGAGTTGAAGTTTCTGAATCAACTTCAAGGGTAATCTGACATAAGTGGCATTGCACTATCCACTCTGGATGTTTAATAAATTCATAACTGAGGCTTGTCGGTTTTCCCTGGATAGGGTCACAGCAAACCTTTAAACCAAAGCTGCCAAAAATACTCCAGTATATGGCTTCTGTCTGTGCCTCCATGGAATATTTTTATTTCTCCTCTGCTGCTAATTCTATGAAGGGGGTAGGAAGAATGTCGCCAATTTTTTTTTTTTAAACGAAGCAGGCACAGGCATATATGTGACATTTGGTTTGTCATCCCTTTTAATCAACCTTCAAGCTCTATTAACAGAAGCAATTAGGTAGTGAAAAAGAGAGTTAATGCTGAGCTTCTTCAGCATCATCTACTAGGCCCCAAAGAGATTAAATCTTAATGCCTGTGAGGTATTGTAAATCACCTACAGTAGACCCCTAACACTTTCTACTTCTGACCTGCAAGGTAGCTTAAAGAAAGAAAAAATTAAAAAGATGCAGGGGGAGGCTGTTTATTTTCTACTCTTTCCAAGTCATGATAGTTTGAAATCATCATCATAATCACCATTGCCTTTTAGATTTCAGGATGAATACATTGCTGTGGCTATGTATATTATCTATACTGTGGCTATGTGTACTATGAATATATACTGTGGCTAGGCTTAACAGGTAACTAATGTTGATTGTTTGGTTTGTAGTTCGTGCTACGTCATAAATCTGGATTTATTCTCTTTTGCTCCCTTTACCCAGCAATACCTTCATCCTGGAGCTCTGCATCAAATGCTAAAAATATTTGTAACGTTAGCTTCTATCCTGCAAGAATAACAACAAAAATCTTTTCAATACCACCCACCCAACTGTTTTGTCCTGTTTCAGGACAATTGCAGAGAGACATTTGAAAACAGAAAAAAGAAAACTATTGTAAATACGAGGCAAGTGTGAGTCAGCCCTGATTCAATCTGAAAGGAAGATTTGAAGTTCAAAGAGAGATGAATGTGGAGCCCCTGTTTTATTGTTTTGTTGGTCTGATTTGGTCTGGGTTTATTTGGGTATTTTGCTCTTTCCAGTTGGTAGTGCATTCTACAGTATATGTTGTTTTTTTAGTTTTACACTGCCCAGAGTCACTGCCCAGGGCAGCCTATAAATAAAGGTAAAGGTACCCCCCGCACATTTGTGCAGTCGTGTCCGACTCTAGGGGCCGGTGCTCATCTCCGTTTGTTAGCCAAAGAGCCAGCGTTGTCCGAAGACGCTTCCACGGTCATGTGGCCGCATGACACGCGCGGAACGCTGTTACCTACCCACCGAAGTGGTACCTATTAATCTACTTGCATTTGCATGCTTTCGAATTGCTAGGTTGGCAAGAGCTGGGGCGAGTGCGGGAGCTCACTCCGCACGCAGGGCTAGGGATTCGAACCTCCGAACTTGCAATCTTCCGATCAACAAGCCTGGCGTCTTACCCGCTGAGCCACCACGCCCCATCCAGGGCAGCCTATAAATTTCATTAATTAATGAATTGGATGATTCCATTCAAATTTGGGAATTGTGGTCTGAAATCAAATCAATTTTATCTGAGCTCCTTCAAGATTCTTTCCTTTTTAAAGGTGCAACAGGGAAAATTTCAAAGCACCCAAACCTGCTTTCTTTGTGGTATAATGGGATGAAAATAACTGGGGTAAAAAATGTTATTAAGGACATGAACTTTGTCAATTTTTACCTGGATATTTTCAAGTATTTTACTGATCTCTCTCTCTCTCTCTCTCTCTCTCTCTCTCTCTCTCTCTCTCTCATCTCTCATCTCTCATCTCTCATCTCTCATCTCTCATCTCTATCTCCACTGTATTTGTTTTAGGACAGAAATAGCCAAGTTACAAAGAGCAGAACCAGAACCAAAGTAACAGTCTCCAAACTGTCAAGCAAATACGCTTTAGACAAACTTTCTGAACCAATTCAGGAAGTGTCCTACTCTAGGTTAAAAATAAAAAAAAACTTCAAAACTGTTCATTTCATTTTTTATTTAAAAAAAACCCTTTTTTTTCACTGTGTTTCTTGGGGTGCCAGGAAAGTTGGCATAATTAATGAGGAAGCTTGGTGCCTCCTGGGACCAAGCAGGAGTTATCAGAGTTATGGCTTGCTGGCCAATACTCTATGATAGAGTGGCAGAAGCAGGCAGACCCAATGAGACACAATGCCACACAGATAGATGAGTCACAGAAAAAGAACTAAATATAGTGAAAGATGCATTTTGTTTACCTTGCCCCAGTTCTTAAATGTTCTTAAGTAGACTAGCACACATGTTAGCTCATTATCCATTCACCCATTGTCAAGAGGCTTCACAATCTGTTCCAATCACGTCAGTGTTAATAGTAAGATTTGACCTAAGAATTGGGCTTGACTCCATATTCAGAGCACTGACAGTGGGTCCCTTTTGCATTGGTGGCGTCACCATAGAAGTCTAACAGATCATTGGCCCAACAGACAGCAAAATTAAAACTTCCAGTTGTCCACATCAAGTAAATTGAGAACTTAAAAAACAAATGAATTCCAAACAAAGTTAGCCTGGCCTCCCAATAGACCTAGAATAGGCAGAGTTTTGGGGGCGTGGTGGCTCAGCGGGTAAGACGGTAGGCTTGTCGATTGGAAGATCACAAGTTTGGAGGTTCGAATCCCTAGCCCCGCATGACAGAGTGAGCTCCCGCACTCTCCCCAGCTCTTGCCAACCTAGCAATTCGAAAGCATGCAAATGCAAGTAGATTAATAGGTACCACTTCGGTGGGAAGGTAACAGCGTTCCCCATGCGTCATGCTGGCCACATGACCATGGAAGCATCTTCGGACAATGCTGGCTCTTCAGCTAACAAATGGAGATGCGCACTGGCCCCTAGAGTCAGACACAACTGCACAAATGTGCAGTGGGAACCTTTACCTTTTTAGGCAGAGTTTCATGAAGTGGTTGGCTACTTAGGTCAATGTCAGAGTCTACTTCACTTCTTAATACCTGAACTCAGCTTTTTTCATACATGGAAGTGAAATTTCAACATTATGTATGGTCTGTAACAACCCTCAAAGCAGAGGATAAGCCACTGAATCTTCCAATTGCTTCAACATTTCTGTTTTTAGGTGGATTCTCTGTTTGATTTACCAATCTGCTTCATCAGGATAATACAATCAAACTTCATCAAACCAAGGCATTGACTTCAAGCTTTGCACATTATTTTAAACTAATTAGGTAAAAGAAAAAGAAAAAGGATCACTGTAGTGAAAGAGTAAATGGAACTGAAAACAGATTGCACTTTGTTAATTCTAAATTCTCTAGAGTGGTGGGCAGACATTAACTCTCTCTGAGAACCTGCAGAATTTCACCTGTAATGGACAGCACTGGGCAAAGGCAAAGGAAGAGTCTGCAACGGCAATGTCAAATGATGGTTTTTTCTGATTATCGTAGGCTTCATTTCTAATAGTTAAAACTTTTGTCCCTGTTTGACTTTGGAAGTCTGAATAACTGGCATAAAAGGGTTACTTTCTACAAAAAAACTAACTTTTGCCAGATAGAATGCATGACCTGCTCGGTGGCAGGGCTGTGATGATTCTTTCAACAGACTGCTTTGCATTCCTGTCCTGCTGTCACTATGAATTTGACAAATCTCTGTTTTGCAGTATAGTGACCCCCATGTAGCACTTGTTATAAATGGGATCAAAGGGATCTTTATCCCCTTAATAAGTCTTGTAGTTATTATTAATACTTGAGAAAATAGCATACAGGAAATATTACAGTTATATATCCCTTCATATCTGTAATAGCAAATGTATGTCAGTTGTTATGCTAATTCAGTTTTTTTCTTTTACTTTGTTTAAATAGTTTCTGGATAACTGATGGGAAATTTTACAGGCTGGTAATATAATCTGGAAATCCCAAATACTTTAGTAAACATTGGGAAGTACATTCATGAATTTCAAAAGTCGCACATTTTTATGCATTTAATGGAGCAGAATAATTAGTTTCTCAATGAAATCTTTTATTTTATCTTACCAAAGTCAAGATTACTCATGGCCAGCAACCAGTCTCATCTAGTCCAGATATGACCAGGACAAAGAATCCAGTCTAAAGTCCTCCATGTCCTGATTACTTAAAGTAAATATGTGGCCTAGCTTATGTTCATCTGTGTGTATCAGGCCAAATATTTCTTGAGAGAAACCCAAGGAGGACACAGCCTCTTGAGCCTTCCAGAACCCACCCCCAAGACATGGTGACTAAAATCCCAAGTAATTGGAGAAACTCCCACACCAGCCAAGGTTCAAATTAGATACAAATAGAAATTAGATACAAATATGAGCCAAGAGATATTGAAATCTGTGTCAGCACAAACAGGAAATGGGGCCCTTCACACACTTGGGACCCAAGGCCCGGGCATATACGTAGCCAGGTCTTCAAGGCCTTCTGAAAAACCAGTAGGGTCGGGGCCATCCTAATCTCAGGAGGGAGGATATTCCAGAGGGCAGGCACTATGGCAAGAAAGGTACATTTGCTCGCCCCCGCCAGCTGACGTTCCTTGGTTGACAGGACCAGGAACATGCCCACTAGATGGGTAGAAACAACTGGCAAAAAATGGTCCCTCAGGTAACCTGGTCCCAAGCTATGAAGGGCTTTAAAGCTGACAACCAGCACCTTGAATTGCATCTGGAAACACACTGACAACCAATGCAGCCCCCGAAGCAGTGGTGTTACATGTACCAAGTAGCTGACACTATTTACAATCCATGCAGGTGCATTCTGTACCAGCTGAAGTTCCCGAATGCTCTTCAAGGGCAGCCCCATGTAGAGTGTGTTGCAGTAGTTAAAACAGGAGGTCATGAGGGCATGAGTGACAGTGAGTAGAGCCTCCCAGTCCAGAAATGGGCACAACTGGCACAAAACACGAAGCTGTGCAAGGACCCTCTTAGCCATGGCTGCCACCTGCTCTTCCAAGAGGACCCTCAGATTCTAATCCTAATTATGATGTTAATAAATTGCTCCCAAGTTACTGTGGATATTTTTTGAAGAGGGTCCTAATGCCAAACTCACTGTGAGTTGGCTGCTAGTGATCACATCTTGACTATTCACAGCCCCAGTTATAGAAACAGCCATTTCATATGCAATGTCAGCCTTTATATATCATGCGGTGCATGGGAAGGAAAAAAAAAGAATAACGCAAGGATCTTTATAATGATATAGGAGAAAGGAACATGTTGGTCTCTAAACCTAGAAGCAAAGGAACTATTGTGATAACAAATGATGACATATACAACATCTTTGAGTAAAAATAAAGCCCCAGAGCTAGAAAACACTGTGGCCTGCTGAACCATTTGAGCATTGAAATCACCCACTGACTGGCTATAAAAGGGAACAATTAGTTGCTTCTGTCAAATAATAACCTCACAAGCTTTCTGTGGGTCAAAAATATCCAGCCGCAGGACATTTAAGATTTAAAAGAGAAGGTAAAAGAGGAGATAGAGAACAGAATGGGAACATGAGATTATAGATGTGTGGAATACTAGTATCACATTCTTCTGAGACTTACTTTATGCTACTTTTATATGCATTTCTCCAATTGTGATTTAAGAGTATAATCACAATTTGTAGCTGCAATTTACAA
This sequence comes from Charina bottae, assembly GCA_023362775.1. Classification (NCBI taxonomy): domain Eukaryota; kingdom Metazoa; phylum Chordata; class Lepidosauria; order Squamata; family Charinaidae; genus Charina; species Charina bottae. Next base: position 20,666,063 of record JALMGJ010000004.1, on the reverse strand, counting down.
TGAGTGCCTTGGGCAAATGAAGTCATAGCTGTCTATACAATTGCTTGCATAATACACATTTTAGATGGGTAAATACTTTAGGTAGCTGCAGGAAAAACAAGAGTCCTATCATAGTTAATGATAAACAGGTTTATTGGGCCAGGTGTTGACCAGGTGAAGGAGGTAATACCTGGTCAACTTATGATATTTTGAAGTAAAACTGGATGTTAGAACTCATTCCAATTCAAATCCAATCCTATCTGAGTCTGGGACTTAAAACATCTTGGTGTCCCTTTTGAATAGTTTTCTGGAAAAGTGTGTGACAGAGGGGACCCTTTTGATTCTTCTAGTAACTTTTGACATCATTTGGGTATTCTTAATGTTGTGATCCAGTTTGTTAACATGGAAATTGGGAGACTGTGACTCTGTTCCTAATTCCATTCCCTCTGAGTGTTTCAAAGGCTGTCACTGGTAGAATGCTGCTTTCCCCCATGGCACTGTTCAGCAAGGATCCATCGTATCTCCTATGCTATTCAGTGTCCACTGAAAATCATCAATTTGATGGTGATGCCCAGTGCTATAATCCTCTTAAGGAATTATTAATAAATATATGAAAACTAAACTATCTAGTGGATAGGCCATCAGCTATAATTTTGTGCATATTGAGAAAGGTCTGTTTTCTATCCAAGTGGCAGAACCAGCAGGTGTATCTGCTAATATAAAACATTTTCACAATATAGATTGATTTTTATGTGCATAACAACACACAAGTTGGATGCTCCCATGTTGTACCCCACACACAAATGTCCACTTGCATGATCTGATATCAAAGCTGATATCCTTCATGTGGGTGTTAACTTTTGATTTATGTGATCAACAGAAGTGAGGCAGAAGTAATGATATTCTGAAGACATTTTATAGCTACAAGATTAAGCAGGTTTTAACTTGCATAAACCAGCATTTTTTTACCATCTTTTATTTGTATCCTACTACTCATAGATTATTTCACTGCTAGTCATTAGTTTACTGAGAAGTAAACTTCTGCATTAGTTCATGCAATCAGATGGGATGTTGTAATTCTTACCTTACTGCCAGCAATTCAAAGCTGATTGATTGTATTGGGAGAGTACCTTAAGAAATTTGAAAATGAGTTTGCACATTTTATAATCTCATTACTACTCAGATACATCCTGTTCACATTTTAGAGGCAGGCTAATTTAACCAAAACATTTTTTCCATCATTGAGCTATTCTGGATATTCAGTTGATTCTTTTGGAGAGGTAATAAGAAGGATACATGAATGAATTTATGGATCACTGAAATGAAATCAGTCTGTATCATTATTAGGTGTAAATGCCCCCCTCCAAAAAAGGGGGGACTTTTTCAAATGGTTTTATGGAGCAACATTCAGCAGCAGAGCCATGGAAAAGAGGGGGAATTTTTCTTTTTCTTTCAAATGATACATAAGGACAATTGAATTCTGCCCTCAAATCTTTCAATCCTATGATTGCATCAGACTATCCTCAGGGAGATCCAGAAAAGAGCAGGTTATTTCTTGAGTTCTAGATCTAGTCCTTGAAGTAGCTCAAATGGTTCTTTATCCCTTTCTAACTACTTTATTTGACTTGTTTGCTTGTTTGTTTATAAGGAACCTCTTACATGATGACAACATATTTCTGCTCTTTTCAGAATAAGTCTACCTCCCTGTCTAGACCTTCCTTCATTCTACTTGCTTGTGCTACTCTTTCTATATTAGAAAAGTCAAGTACCACTTGGTATCATTTTTTCAGATATGGTGAAGCATAAGAACATCCTATTACAATTTCTGTGAACATTTTAAACATCCACATGAAAATGTAATGTGCAAATACTGTATGTATATGTATATGTATATACAGTATATATATGAGAAAAGTGAAAGGTCCTCTGTGCAAACACTGAGTCATTATTGAACCTTTGGAGGGACACCACTTTCGCTGACGTTTTATAGGCAGACTTATAGTGGGGTGGTTTGCCATCCCCTTCCCCAGTCATGATTACCTTTCCCCCAGCTTAGCTCGGTACTCATTTTACCGACCTCGAAAGGATGGAAGGCTGAGTCGACCTGAGTCAGCTACCTGAGAACCAGCTTCCGCTGGGATCAAACTCAGGTCGTGGGGAGAGTTTTGGTTGCTGTACTGATGCCTACCACTCTACAGTATGTATGTGTATGTGTGTATATATATGTATATACAGTATATATATTCGGTCTTGCCAGGGTTCAACTGAAGTCTGTTGTTCCCCATCCAGGCCCTCACAGCCCCCTGGCACTGAGACAGGGTGGTTATATATATATATGTGTGTGTGTGTGTATTATATATATATATATTAAATATAATTATTAATTATATAAAATAAATAAATAAATAAATAAATAAATAAATAAATATCTTGAGGGTAATGGAACAATGTTTTTGTAAATGAAAGATCTACTGTAGTTTGGGACTGCTGCTGCCCTGCTGCTGCTGAGACATTTGTGTAAAACAACAGAGTCTGGGGTTTTGGGGGGGAGGGGGCTATTAATGTCATTATTCAAGACTGGAAAAGGGGTAATTGTGTCAATCAATTTGAGAACCACTACCTCAGACTGAAGATATTTAAAAAAAGGGGGGGATTGTATAGCAGTAAATGTTTGCATATTTGTATTTTCCAGAAATATCACTACTCCACCAAAACTAGTATTTGAAAATCCAAAATAAAAAAAATACATCTTTATTTTTTCCTCTAATTCTTTAGTATATTGTCCTCTAAGACAGCAATGAAATGAGGTATTCTCTAGTTTTCGATGTGAATATCCAGAATAATTGTGGTACCTAAAAAATACTCCAGCCTCTTTTGGAACAAATAAAAACTGCCTCTTATTATTCCTTAATATTCTTATTTCCTACTCATTTGACATATTCAGAAGAAGAATACATTACTTTGCAAAAAAATTCCTTTAACTTGTTTATTTGCAGAGAAATGTAAATGAATTTTCATCTATTTGAGTAGCACTTTGCCTGTATTTTTTTTCTGAGTAGTGCTAAATGTTACAAATGCCAGCCTGATGCCTTGCTACAAGTAATTCCTACAAATAAAACAACAGTTATGCTTAAATACAAAGATCCCTCTGAAATCATGTAAAACAGTTAGAAGATGATAGCCACTTATAGAAGAGCTGAAAGCTTCAAGCTTTTGCAGAGTTCCAAATGTTTCATGCTAATATGGAGAGCCAAAGACCTGGTTATATAGTGACAATTTAATTATTTTTACTCCATTTATTTATTTTTCAACAGCTTGCTCACATTTTCTGTCCTACAGAAATGGAGGCAGCAGAAAAGAGGATAAGAGCTAGAAAATTAGTTTCACAAAGATACTACTTCCAAAGCATTTTCCAAGAATTAAATTGAGAAGCAAGAAACAGAGTATCATATCCAAGAAGAGCTGAGCTAGAAGTGTATTGGTAATGCAAGCCAGGGTCAACTGTTTCATAGCCTTAAAGAACAAGATGGGCTGAAATTAATGTTTTTTCCAGCACCCGTGTAAATGTCTAGCCCCATTCAAGCATTACTTTCATGTGCCCAGCACTCAAGCAGCAAAGAGCTTTTCTTCATTTCTAATCACACGGGTGATGTGAAGAGTAGGTCTTCATGCTTACAATGTGATTGTCTGCAGTGTTGAGCCTAGATCAATGAATTATGTACTCACTTACATGTGAGTGTCAGCTCTGAATTAGCTTGTTAAAGCCTTGAAGAATTCGGTGTTATGGGACAAGGAAGAAATGAAGAGAAATCAAATCCTACAACAATGTTTGAATTAGCTAAATATTAAGACTGTTAGAAGTAAAAAGAAGGAATACAAAGTTGGTTTATTTGATCAAGGTTAAAAGAAGATAATTTGTTACTTCTAATAACCCTTTATGGACTTTCTGCTGACACCAGGACGGAAAATATGATACTTGATTGATTTGTTTATAGATAAGAGAAGGGATATGGGATGAAGAGATAAATGTTTGTAGCCTTAGAGGGGGTATAAATTTGTTTATATTTTTTATAATGAAGGTTGGAAGTCACTTTATATATTTATTTTCTCTTTCTTTATTATATTCTTACTTTTCTTTTTCTTCTTTTTCTTTTTTCCTTCACTGTTTACTCCTTTCTATTTTCTTTTCTTTAACTCTAATTTGTATTAGATTTTATTATTATAATCAAAATTCTTAATAAAATTATATACATATATAGAAACCATTGTGTTGCTTTAAGTTACACAACAGTTACACAGATAAGAGCCCACATATTGGACATATGGGTCTTTTGTGAATTAAACATTTTATATTTTCACATTTTATGCTTTATCACACTGTGAAGCGCTTCAACTCTTATCTATTTCTCTGTTACTACATTTTGTTCAATCGTGCATGTCTATATACTGATGTTTCTATATAAATCTACATGGCAGATTCAGGAAAAAAGGATTAATGTGATCTTATTATTGGAGTGCACACTTACATGCACATAGCAATGTGGTGGATTAGCCTCCCTAGCTCCCTCAAGCAGGTTTCTCTAACCTCTTCCCCCATAATTGTTATTGCTACAACTGTCCACAATATGGAGGGTCTGCTGCTATCGTCATTTTCATTCAAGGGCAGATTTTCTTCCTGTGCTTTATTCTGGACGGAGCAGTGGAAGATCTTCTGGACAAGCAGATCTGCATTGCACACTAAGCAACTTCCCTGGCAGTATGAATGTAGCAGTATAGTGAAAATATATATTGGGGTATATTAGTGGTGGCTCAGCGGGTAAGACGCCAGGCTTGTCTATCAGAAGATTGCAAGTTCGGAGGTTCGAATCCCTAGCCCTGCGTGTGGAGTGAGCTCCTGCACTAGCTCCAGCTCTTGCCAACCTAGCAATTCGAAAGCATGCAAATGCAAGTAGATGAATAGGTACCACTTCGGTGGGTAGGTAACAGCGTCCATGCACGTCATGCGGCCACATGACCGTGGAAGTGTCTTCGGACAACGCTGGCTCTTCGGCTAACAAACGGAGATGAGCACCGGCCCCTAGAGTCGGACACAACTGCACAAATGTGCAGGGGGAACCTTTACCTTTATATTAGTTAAGGAACCAGTTTAGCATTAAAAGGACAACGGGGAAAGGAAAAATGAAATCAGGATTCTATTTGTGAAGGAGGCCCTAAACACACACACACACACGCACACACACACAAATACACACACACAGGTAGAATAAAATAATAGGAAAGACAGACAAGGGACAGCTCAGATCAATCCATAATGCAAATTAACAAAGAATTCCAATCACATCTAACTCTATGTTTCCCTAGAGAAATAATTTCATCTAGTTCACCAATTCTCATTCTAGGATTGGGGCAAGTGGACCTTTACTAGCAGAAACCAGCTGGGATATATTTCTTCTTCCTGTAATGGAAGATAAAATAATAAAGACAAAATGGAACTACCCCCTCCCCTTTTGATAGCTTACCTGAGAGTTAGGGAAAGCTTCCTTTTCCTGAATGGTTGTTTATAAATTGAATTTCCCAGGTTTGCTGGACTCTGCCCACTATTTAGATTGATTAATTCATTAATGCCTTATGTTCACAACAGAGTTCTGTTCCATTATTATGTGATTCCATTATTGGAAAAATGCTGACTTTTGGGCTGAAGTGTCCTCCCACAACAGTGCAGACTCAACTGTGCTACACTATATCAATTTCTAGTACTATTTACTGTGCCAAATCACTTCCAGTATAATATGATAACTAGCTCACTACTTTGCCCTATACATTTTATGTGTCTGAATCCTACTGACCTTTTTTATATATAAAAGGGGGGGTTGCTTGCTTGTTTGTTTTTGTTTTACATTCTCTCTACGCTAGTTGGCATACCATTTGATCCTTCTGGGTCATCAGTTCAACAGAATATTCAATTAAACATAGTCATTCAAATTTAATTTGAAATTTAGCTTGGTGTAGCATATGGACTAAATCACCATTTAATCATTCTTATGTTCCAAATGAGGGCCATCTTTGCAGTGGATGCTTGACAAAGATTTAGGAGAAGGTTTATATCTCAGGAGGAAAGTACATGGTTTGTATCTCTAAGGACACTGATGCAATATTTTGCGTCTTTGTTTTATATGTACTTAAAGACCTACTGCCAAGTTGTAAGTTTGGTTTATATGTTTCCTCTGACCTTATCATCCTTACCATATATGGGTACAAGTCAGCAAGACTAGCTTCTTCAGTTAACATCTTGCACACAAATATGAGTGACTTCCAAAATCCTTTATCAAGAGTTATGCTGGTCTTTGACTGTAATAAAGATTTGATTGATTTGTCAAGAACTGATTAAACTGCAGCTGTTACAAAATAATGTGACATTTCTACAGACTGCAGTTCAGTAATCTGCAGGACTATGAGAACAATTGGAATTTCCTTCTGAAGTTGGAGCAGGGATTCCAACCTCAAAGGGACAGATCTGATGTTGGAAAACCTTTCTCTCTGCCCCTCAGCCTCAGGAAATGATTTTCCCAAAATTGGGGGGAGGGGGATGGCATTGAGAAGATATATTTATATTTATTTATAAAATTTAATTGTTGTATTTTGTAAACTGCCCAGAGTCCCCTTCGGGGGAGATGGTGCAGTGACAGAAATTGAAAAATAAAAAGATAGAAAGAGAGATCAGATTTGGCAGGGAACATCCAGGAACTCCCTTGATCCAAACTCCCCCACTCTTCACAGTGTCCCAACCAGGAATAAAATCTAGACCAACCTTGAGCTAGCTTACATTGTTCCTTATTTATTACTTGCACTGAGAAAGAAATTAAAGATAAAGGGCCTCTAGCAGGAGATAGATGATAGATAGATGATAGATAGATAGATAGATAGATAGATAGATAGATAGATGATAGATGATAGATAGATAGATAGATAGATAGATAGATAGATAGATAGATAGAGAAACATTTTTACCAGTCTCACTTCAGTCCTGTTTATCTGTGGCCAGCATGGAGAAAAGGGCCAGGATTGCTGTCCCTGGCTATTTGAAGACAATACTGAGAAAGGGAAGTTATTCACATAGGCATTCACTTATGCTCTGATTGTCACTAAAGGGCTTGTTTTTCTCCCAAGATTTAACAGGCAGAGGTCCTGATACTGTTTAACTACACATGAAAGAGGAGTTCCGGGTGACTGCTTAACACCAACGGTTGGCAAGGAATGTTGTGCCATTTTATTTTGCACAAGGAGCACACTGTGATTATCCTTGACTCTTGTCACCTTGAGGATGAATTATTACATTGTGTTCTAGCCAGAGTTACATTACAAAATTAATTTAACAAACTCAGAGAGAGCAAACAGTAGCACTGACAGATCATTGTATGACTCTGGCATGGGAAGCTGCACTATAAAATGATATTTGGGAAGTTGAAGTATAAAAGATCTCGTGTGTGATGTGTGTGTTTGTTGATCAAATTATAAACTTTGTAAAATGCATTTAGATTAACTCTAGGCCAGTCTAATGAGACATTTTGGCATTTTAGTTAATTGAGGAAATGGACTGAGTAGAGTGCCTTTCCTTTCATCAGACAGAAGTAATAATGGTTGCCCTCTATGTGAACAACATCTGAAATGGCTTTAGACTAAATCAATGGTCAATATATTTGTTCTCACTTGCTGTGGTTCTGCAGAAAATCAAAGTTCCCTTTCAGACTTTGTTACTGGATTAAACCTAAGTTTTTGTGCATTCATACATCCATAATGCTAAGTAATGCTCACTTATTGTGTCTGTTGATGACACAGCTGTGCCCACTTTCCACGCTTACGCTACATATACTATGGAACCAGTAGTGTCCTTACTCTGTAGGAATCCCTTTTCCTACATTAACTGTGGGTTTGTTAGCCAATCCTTTGCTCCAAGAATGTCTTCCAAAATCAACAACAGATTACTTGCATTAATCAGCTGCATTTGTCAGTCAGTTCTGAAATCCAGAAACACCTCATCCCACCTATGCTACATGTATATGGTATTTTTCTCACTAAGGTATCCATTTCGTTTTCTCAAGTGTGGCCATGCTACATTCATTGGACTAAACTGTGAGCATAGAAATAAAGAATCAGGCCAAGTTAAACTCTTGTGCTTCTTTACTTGTTAAATATTAAATTACAATTAATATTGTAATTGTCACACACTTTCAAAATTAATCACCCTGATCTAAAAGGACAGATGGAAAAAGGAAAGGAAAAGGAAGATACAAATTAGAGAAAGATCTTCTTAGGTGTCAGCCCTCCCAGGTAGACCAGACAGGAATCACAACCAGATGAGCTAATTCTACTTTATTGTAAGGCTACATTAACAGAATCTTGCAAGTCTGAAAGTACAAATCTCCTGCCATCTCTTTTACAGCCTGATAACTTAGGGATAGGCTGACCATACGTCCCATTTTGAACGGGACTGTCCCGTTATTTCACCATTTCTGGAGCATCCCGTCGTTATAGTCAAAGTCTTGATATTGTCCCGTTTTTCAAAAATCTGAGTCAGGAGTAAGCCTGATAGGAGTGGGTCAGCCCCCGCCGCCATGCCAGATTCGGACTCAGTCGGAGCAAGATGAGCCGACCTCCGGAAGAAGCTGGTATGGTCTGAACCAGAGCTGACGATTGGAGGCAGCCTGGAACAAGAAGCCCCTCTACCAATCAGCGCGCTGCTTGGCCAATTGGGTCCCAGCCGCAAACGGCGCGAGATTCCAACCTTAAAAGGCCGAGATCCTGCCTCAGAATCCTGCCCGCAAGACGCTCTAGGTCTCGCAGATGTCAGCGCTGGGGAGGCGGGATGGTGGCCAAGCCAGGCGGTGGGGTGGCGTTCTGCGAGGGGCTCGGCAGCGCTGCATGAGAGGTGGGGCAGAGACACTGCGCCGGCCACTGCGGGGTCCGTGGGGCTGGGCTGCATGCATCTGCTGGGCTGCAGCCTGAAGCGTGTCTGGAGGAGGAGAGTGAGTCAGGCGCTGTGGCGGAGGAGGGAGAGGAGAGCCCAGTGGAGCCATGGCGCTGCCTTTCCTTGTGAGGGGCCCGAGGAGCTGCCTCCCCTGCCCAGCAGCGACCCCTCCGTGAGCGCCTCCGCCTGGAACCATCCCTCTCTCCGCCACCGCCACCGCTCTCCCGGGAGGCATCACAACCTCATCGCGCTGTGCTGCTGCCCGCCTCCTGCTCATCGGCGGCGACTCTTCTCCCACCCTCGGCCAAGCCCGAGGGGGATGGGGCAGTGGTGGGCCTCCATCCCCTCCATCCCCGCCCCTTGTCCCCCGGCCGATGATGGTGCTGTGTGCACAGTGTGTGTGCTCCGGCCTTCCCCAAACACACCAGCTCTGCCACACCATTTACTGCTAGAAGGAAAAAAAACCTTTAAAAATCGAAAAAAAATATTAAAATCCGAGCCAATCGTGCTGATGGGGGCGGGGTTTGGAGGCGGGAGCCAATTGCGTGGACTGGGGTGTGGGGTTTGGAGGCCGGCATGGTGGCATATGACCCTGTCCCGTTTTGCCATCCCCAAAGTCCTGTTTTCGTCTGAAGGAAATATGGTCAGCCTAGTTAGGGAGGATCCTTTCTGAATTTCTTTCTCTTTCTGTTATGCATCAGTGGGCTATGTCTTCTCTTATCTGATCATTCCCTAGGCAGCATCTCTTCCCCTCCATCTCCCAGGGTCATTCCCACATAACATTACAACAGGACATTTTATGTGCAAGTGTTGTTTGTCTCTCACTATTCATGGTAATCTTGGCCTTCCATTTCTTGGAAGCATAAAAAAAGGGGGCTGAGTAGAAGAGGAACCAATGGGATAATCAGGCTGTGGGAAGCTAGTGACATTTTTCTAGCTATGTCTCTCCTTAAAATCTTTAGAATATGATGTCATATCTCCTTATAACTTGACCCATCCTTTTTATTGTTTTTTTTACCACATTCCTCTATATTCAGACCATTCAGTCTTCAACTTTTTCACATGTAAAAATGTGTGACACTTCTTTCCCCTACTGGCAGTTGATGGTTGCCTACAATTACTTTTCTGGCATTGCTTTTTGGTCTATATCTTACATCCATTATTGTCTGCAGTTAGGTATCAATGTCTTGCAGTAAAATATTTCTCCAGTACAATTTAAAGAAGGATTGAGAGGTAAAAAGAAGTCAAGAGGAGGAAGGAATCCTGCTGTCTAAAAATGATATTTATGCAAAACAATAATTCATGTTTAATATGGGAGCTGTGAGCACAAAGAAGGCCTTTGATGTATAACAACACCGTCTATTCCCAACTGAAAGAAAACAGCAGAAAAGGAATGGAAAGGTAAAGATTACTATTGTAATGATACTAATACAAAACAATAATTAATGTTTAATATGGAGGCTGTTAGCACAAGCAAGGCATTTGATGTATAACAACACCATCTATTCCCAACTGAAAGAAGACAGCAGAAAAGGAATGAAAATGTAAAGTTAGTTAGGCACACTGTTCCATTACAATGCAAGTTGTAAAGCCTTATGGGGAATCCAATCTAGCCATCAGTGAAGTAATTACCAGAAGTCAAGAAAGATTCACCAAGAATGAATCTTGCCAGACAAATCTTAACTCATGTTTTGGTTGGGCAACTTCCTTAATACATTGTTAGAATGCTATATGCCTTAATTTCAGCAGAACATTTCACAGAATATCCCCCTAAGTTTCTATCTGTAGTAATGTATCTAAGAATGACCTTATCTTTGAGGGACATTGAATTTATTTTTATCTTTTATTTTAAGGTATTCCTATTTTACTCATTTTTTAAAATTTTTATGTTTTATATTGTTTTATTATAGTTCTATATTTTATTCAATTCTCCCCTTCCTTCCTCTGGTATTTACATCTTTTTTTAGGTTTAAAATGACTTATATTTCTTTGTTGTATTTGGCTATTTAGACAATAGCCAAAAGGTTATTAAAAAAAGAGGTTTTTTTTTTTTAACTTTGCTAGTCTTTAACCATATGATTTGATTTGATATGATTTATTTGTCTTTGTGAATAGACTTTGGGCCAGTCACTCTCTCTTAGCCCAACTCACCTCACAGGGTTGTTGTTGTGGGGAAAATAGGAGGAGGAAGGACTATTAGGTATGTTTGCCGCCTTGAGTTATTTATAAAAATAATAAAGGCAGTATGAAAAAAAATCTAAAAATCTAAAAACCTCAGGATTTAGCCTCTATGCCTCTAGAGCAGTGTTTCTCAACCTTGGCAACTTTATGATATGTGGACTTTAACTCCCAGAATTCCCCAGCCAGCATGAGGCAGGAAAGAATTCCAATGTTCTCACTTGTATTTAATGCAATGGAAGGTGAACACACCCGTTTCCCATCCAACTGGGCTGATTGTCTCTGCCTTCTGCAAACTTGTCAGTACCATTGATGGTCAACAATGTACAGGAAGAACCATTCTGATCTAGGTCTAGTCAAACAATGAATTACATATATCCCAGCCAAGACTGGATATATGCAGTCAGGTACTAAGCTAAATGAATACCTGAGTACAGTTGCTGTCCCTCAATATAGCATTACCACCAATGGAAACTACATTCTGCTTCTATCAACTAAGCCGGACTGGACCAGGATAACAAAGTATTGCTTCTCAAAGGGGAATCTATTTTGACACATAGCTCTTTAAGAAGATGCAGGAAAAAATCACTGTAAAGGAAGATGTATTTCATACATGGCAAAAAGGGAGGAAAATTTGTAAGATAGGTCTCTTTTCCCCCTCTTAAACCTAATATCATTACCAAAATAGACAAGGATTTATGTGGGTATGCATGGAATTAAGTTTCTGTATTGTGTATGTGCAATAAGAGAATAGTTGATCTAACTTTTTTTAGTGTAAATGAAGTAGCTTTGAATTTCTTTATGCCACAGTAATTTTTCTTCTTTGCTTCTGTAGATACATTTCTCAGTAATGTTGCTTTGTTTTGCTAACTCACTGATTTTCCAAAGGGGAATGTTCCACATTTTTATGGAGTAATTTGTCATTTAGAGAATGAAAGAATAGACCTAAAAATATGATATGAGACATATTCATCCTAGGCACTGAGATTTAATTTAGTAATCACAAACTTTCACATATGGGAAGTTATTACTCCTGATTACTTCTCGACGGTGCAATGTATAGTTTTCAATGAACAAAACAGACTGTTTGCAGAGTACCTGAACACACAAATAGAATCATTATTATAATTGATTCTGTAGGATGGCAGGGACTGCCTACAGCACAATCTTCTTCAAAATAGTGTCATATAATAAGAGGGGGAGGCTGTAGCAAATGGCCTCCAATTACTATCTATCTATCTATCTATCTATCTATCTATCTATCTATCTATCTATCTATCTATCTATCTGGTTAAAGTTATGTTGTTTATATAATGGAGCAAGTTAATTGAAGGAGATACATGTGTATGTGCACGTCATGTGCATGTATGTATGTGTGTGTGTATACACACACATACACAGTATCTTGCAAACATTTTAGCACTGGGAATGCTAACCAACTAATTTAATTACTGAATTCCTTAACTGATCATTTCAGGATCATTTCCTTTGATCTAACTGATTAAAACATACATTTCAATAGCTGCATGAATTTGGAAGATGCAATTCACAATGCTTACTCAGTTCTCTGCAACTAAAATTAAGAGTTTGGTGGTGATCAGTGCAGCACTCTCTCTGCTAATAACAATGCAAAGTTTCATATTGGTATTCAGTGCGGGAATCTCATTGCTTATTCAAGGCACACGTAACATTCATAAAGACATTTATTTGCATAATCACCTCACCAGGTGGAATAACTGACTGATAACATCCATCCTAACTACCCCAAAAAATGAAATAAGTTTTCACAGGTCACCAATATGCAACTAGAATGAATGCCTCTCTTGATCATTCATTAATTAGGAATGCAGGCAAGTTTGGTTTAAGAGAAATATTATGCAACATTCACAATTTCAATTCTACTATCTCTCAGAGAAAAAAACCCTTAATATTCATCTACAGCACACAACACACAGATCTTACCATTTCAAAACCCCAAATGTTTAAAGTTGAAGAAATAAAGGTTCTGAGATTTATTGGTAGGCAAAATAAGGAAAGTTCCAAAAGTATAACCAACAACTTACCTCATTCAGACACAAGCTTAATTTCAGAATGACTATAGAATTGCTATTATTACAGCACCCAGTTCCATCTAATCACATTTTATTTATTAAGGTTATGCAAAGATTCAACATTCAATTAAAAGAATAATCAATTTAGTTTCCAATTTAAATTAGCCTTTTAAAAAGAAAAACTGAAGTCAGTTCAAACTGTCAAATTGAATCAAATTCTTTAGACAACTTGGAAGTTTCCTAGCTTGCTCAGAAATATATTTTTCAAAATCAGTTTGGATATTTGAATCAAACTTACTGTAATTGTAAATCAAAATAAAGAATAAAGTAAAGAATCCAAACTATATTTTGTATGATTTATACACTCCCTATGTTCTCCATATTTATACTAATGAAATTAGCCATATCAGAATTCAATTTTATTTATGACCAAAATTATTTAATACAGGCACTATATCAAGATAGTATAATGCAAGTTAGATGCAACAGAAAAGGCTTACTTTCAGGTGGTATTACAATGAATAAGGGAGTGAGACAATGCTGCATCCTGGCCCCTACACTATTTAACATCTATCTCAATGATCTGGAGACCACATTACTTCAGGTTGATGGCCATTGTCCATCATTAACCAAAAGGAAAATTTGTGCTTTGTTATATGCAGATTATGCTGTTCTTCTTTCATGTACTAGATTGGGTTTGAAACACCTACTTGAGGCACTAGTTAAGAATTGCCAAGAAAATCAATTACAAATTAACTATGATAAAACTAAAATTTTGGGTTTTGGAAAAAAAAGTAAAAAAGTACACCTGGAAAATTCATAATAATATATATTATAATAACACAACTAGAGAATTTTAGTTATTTGGGCATTTTATTTAACCCTATCAGAATTAGAGATGACATATTAGTCTATGACTAGTGTAAACCAATTTTATTTTATTTACATTTAATCATTCAACCAATTCATAGTGCTTAAAATTTCTTTATAGTTTCAATTTTTGTAGGGTGCTTTATACACAGTATTTACGGCAAGATACATATTGCAATTTTTTTTAAGAATATGAAAACCAAAGTGTTCCAATCTATATACTTTGTGAGCAAATCACTTTGTGACAAATCTCTTTAAAAATAAGATAAAATAATTTATTTTCTTCTCAGCCTGAATGTAAGAACAATATAAATTCGTCTTGAAAAAACAACCTTGATTATCATCTATTGTAAAATGCCAGTGACCATGATGAAAGAAGAGAATGGTGTAATTAATTATAACAAAAGAAAACCCTTAATTACCCTTCATTCTGGTCCTGCAGTGTGCTTTGTGAGGGACTACCTTAAAAACTATCTGGGAATTGCAAGCATGCAAAATGCAGCAGCTAGGCTGCTAACTTAGGCACATATACATGATGTACCTAAGGGTAGGTACACGATCACATGATGTTTATACCAAAATATCTGCACTGGTTGCCAGTTGCCTTCCATGGATGTTTAAAATGTTGATGATTACCTTTAAAGGGAAGCTAGGTAAATTAAAAAATTTCCTTCCTTCCTTCCTTCCTTCCTTCCTTCCTTCCTTCCTTCCTTCCTTCCTTCCTTCCTTCCTTCCTTCCCATGCGGTGAAATGGAAGTAGAAACTATTTTACATGTACTGCTACACTGTAAATTTTTTAGGGATATCAGGTCAATTTACATTGCGCCCCTAATAGAAAAACTCCCTGGGTATCCAGATAATTTTTACGTGAATTATCTACTTCAGGATTTAAAACCTTATATTATATGTACAGTTGCCAAATTTTGTGTTGCTGCAATGAAAATAAGACAAATCCAGATGAAAAAAATAATTCCCTATTTTAAATGTATATTTTTAAATTGAAATATTTTAATTGATAATTTGTCAGGGGATATTCAATTTTACTTTTATGTTATAATTTCTTATTGTATAACTTCTAATGTTCTAGGTTTACCCCATAATGATAACAAATGTATTAACATAGTAATAGCAGAGTAAATGCTGTATTATTATGTGATACATTTTGTTAGTTTGTAGTTTATCATCGTATCTTCTGATTGTACTTTGTCTCTTTTTCTTTTAAATTTTGCTGGTCATTGACCGAAATGAAATAAACTAACTTCTTTCCTTCCTTCCTTCCTTTTATTGGACTCCAAGAGATATTTTAAATAGGTTGCCCATCATTCTTCCTATAAAAGAAATTTGAAGGTACATTAGGTACATATGCTTTGGTCATGGCTTTCAGTTAGACATTTTTACTAGAATGAATCAGGTTCTTAGAAAGAATTCAAAGTTTAAAGATATTAATACTTTGTTAATTATATAACCAAACTCTGAAATTTGTCCATTTACAAAGACCTTATGTAATATGTCTCACATTTTTCCCCTCTCATTTTCATTTCATTCTTTTGTTAGTTTGTATTATCTTTTGTGTGTATATATATATACACATACAGAAACAGAGAGAGAAATTTGTGTTATATTCATGTTTTCAATTATCTTTTTTATGTTCATTTGTAGCTTTTTAAAAAAAGTTATTTGTTTGTTTATAAAAAAAGACTGGGTGCTCGACTCTCTGAAGGGTCAACTCTTCTGCTTTTAATCTTCTTATATCTTTCACTTTAATTTTAATGTATTTATTTAAGTTTATCAATCAAAGAGAATATTTGTAGCTCAGGGTTGAACTGTGGAGTCCTTGGTGCTCTCTGAGCCCTGTTGTTTTCTTGCAGACGTTTCATT
The DNA here is from genome assembly GCA_023362775.1 of Charina bottae. Taxonomy (NCBI): domain Eukaryota; kingdom Metazoa; phylum Chordata; class Lepidosauria; order Squamata; family Charinaidae; genus Charina; species Charina bottae. Next base: position 20,650,142 of record JALMGJ010000004.1, on the reverse strand, counting down.
GCCAGGCTAGGCAACATCTTCAGTGCAAAAAGGGAGTGGGACTTGCTCTCTGTTTATATACCATGGCTTGTCCTGCTTGTCTTGGTGGAGGTGTTGTTCTCTCCTTAGTAGTTCCTTGATTGGACTGTTATTTGCTACTTGGTTGATTCATAGAGTTAATAGTTCCTTGATTAGGGTATATTCTAATGATAACTAAATTCATTTCTTGAATCTTACACCAGTATATGAATGTCTCCAATCTCTACCAGTCCCTAGCCATCAGTGTAATGTTACCTGGGCTGTTATTCATTATTACTGCCAGAACAACACCATGCCATAATACCTGGGATTAATTTCCCTTTTAGAAGTCAGAGACAGAGAGTCCAAAATTGAATCCAATATTGAAAAGTCTTGTTCTCCCTTTGAACAGACCTTTTCAATCTCTTACCTTTGAAAAAGGGAGAAAAAAGTATGGCTCCACGGCTAGCCTTGTTTTCCACTTTACTCTTGATCTGACAATTCAGACGAACCAGTGAATTCATTTAAATTATTTTCCTCCCATTGCTTGCAAAGGGGAGGGAAAAAATGCCAATGGGAAAGGATGGAGATATTTCCACATCTTTATATTCTCAATTACATCCTGTCAGACTCTTGTTGATAGGACATAGGACTTCTCCTGCTTAATTTAAATATTAATTTCCTTTCCAAATGTACCAGTAAATTCACATTTTCTCTAAAAATGCATAGCCCCACTTATATTTTGATATAAAGGTCAAAAAATTGCTTTGCAACAGAAAAGTGCAAAATATATTAATTTCCAACCTGCACATTAGTTTGAGAGGTATGGACATTTCAAATTCCTGTCTCAGCATGTTTCTTTGGCTTCTTAGACACGTTTGTCATAGATTTTATATCCTAGTTCAAGAACACAATTTTGGATTTACTGTACTCAAGCCGATTTATGTGAGAACTAGTTAGTATTTATATTTGCCAAAGGTTATTCCCAAGCAATATATTTTTCTAATACTGAGGAAGAAGTGATTTTTCCCCCATCAGTGAATTATAAATCCCATTCTAAGAGATATAGAATATTGCAAAGGAAGATCAGAGTGTGCTCTCTCAAAGTTAGAAACATTGTTTGGTGTTTGTGTACTTTGATTTACCTCAGAGAGCCCTGTAGCATATTCCAAACACCAATACTTTAATTACATTTTCTTTTCAGGCAAGTTTATGTTAGGCTTAGTTTTAATTAAATACACTGCTGCTTTGAACATATTTAGCTTTTGTCATTGCTTGGCATTTGTTGCCTGCCATTATTTATTTGGATCACCATGTAATGTATGTCTAAAACCATTTCAGTCCCATTCTGACCCAATTCTAATTTAGAAAAACAGTAGGGTAAGCAAGCATGTGAAACAAGTATTGGTTAGGCTCCCTTTTAAATGAATGTATCATGTTATCTTCCCACAAAAGGAAGGTCACATTTCTGTTTCACCTTGCATTACATTGCAAGTTATGTTTCTTTATTATTTATTTATTTATTTGAAATGGCCTGAGGGATATATCATCTTTAAAAAAAGGGAGTAAGTAACCTAGTGCTTCCAAATGGAGCTGAGGAAGGAGTACAGCACTTTTACCCTGTTATACTGTACCTCCCAAACTTTGTTTGCTATAATCAGCTCCAATCTCCAGCCTTAAGCAACTGAGCATCAAGAAAGCGTGAACCACATAGTTTTCAGTAATGTATCTTTAATGCTTGTCTGGGGTAAGTACAGAATCTTGGAAACTTTTCAATCACCTTAGCCACAAGTTATACACTTGAGACAAGCTAATCATTTCCCTGATCTTCAGGGTCAGGAAAGGTTTCATTAGTGATGGTCTTATTATTTTGTTGTTGTTTTTAGGCAGAGAGGGACAATTCTTCTCACAAAGCATTCTCTTACTTCCCTTAATTGATGGGCCAGTCAAATCCTGGCCAACTGAATCAGTGAAGATAGTGATAGCAGACTGAAGCCGTCATCTTCAGCACACTTAGTTTCCCATGAAAGCAAGGGTCCAACTTAACTCTTCAAAAAGAAAGAGGGTGTTTAAGAACATTCATGTTCATCCCCCAGATCATTTTGGTATTTCATAGATAGGCCAGGGCATTAGGTAAGGAAAGACAATCCCCTAGAGCATTCAGGAAGCCATTCAGATCCATCAAGTGCCTTTGCAGAGCATTTTAACTGCTCTTTGCAGAAGTTCATAGCATTGTTACGTACAAAGCAGCTTTAGTACTTGCTGTTAGTTTTGCAGTTATGACTAGATCTATCAGTTGAGATGGTCTTGAAAGGAGACAGTTCAAATGCTAGCACAAGAGGAGCTTTGTGTTTTTATTGTTAAATTAAGTGTTACATTATGCATGTTGAAATAGTATCACTATCACAATCTAAATTATAGTATCTGTATCTAGTATGCATGTGCACTGTTGAAACCAATCTTCCCTTTTTATAACAGCTGAAAGCAATAAGAAAAAAAAGCAATTTGAGTAAAATAATAAAAATTCATTAGAGCTTTTTGAGGATTGATCTATACATCCCAGAAAGAGCATCCCCACCTCCATGGAACTTCCCTTGTCACTACATTAATATTCATATGAAATCAGATTGTACAGATCTCTGAAGATGACCTTCACTTTGATGCCGATTCAAGCAAAATGTCCCTTTGAAATCCTCCTGTGAAGTGAAACAACCCCTTTCTTCAAATATGCAGAATGGAGCAGAGGCTGTTTCCCTTCACTCAGCAACAAGGATTTTCACAAAGCAGATTGGTTGGTTAAGGCAGATGAGCCCCATATTAATTCTTCATCACACAGAGCAATGTATTTCTAAAAAGCACTTCACCAAGGCTATATAAACCTGTGTTTGGAGAAGATCTGGAAATAACAGCTGATGCAAAATGTGGCAGCTAGATTCCTGGCAGGAGTACCCCATTAGCATAGAATAACACCAATCCTTCAAGCACCTCAGTGGGGTGCATAAGTCTGTGATCCACACATCTCTAGCATGAAGTAACTATATGGATGAAATCAGTGTCTCTTTCCTTTGCATACACTTTTGACGAGAAATAAAGTCGGCAATATTCTCTTTATATAAATAATATTTTGGGATCTGCACTGAAATTCAGTTCTGGCTTAAGAGGTCTTTACCATCTTCTTTAGCTTCAGAATTTTATAAATGAGCATTGGCCACTTAATATATAATCCATAAAAGAGTTCCATCAAATTCCTATCCATTTGATAGTCTGGGCAAAGGCATTACAAAATAAATAAATAAAGAGGAGGAGGAGATTGAAATCTGTATGATTAAGTTATTTTTATTACCTTGTTTTGTTTATTTTTATTCAACCTAAGTTGAAACTCATGGCATTATGAGTATGTATCACAGCAAATTGAAACAGAATGCCTGGGAATGAATGTTGCATGAGTTAATTGTCAACAAAAACATTTACTGTGCTCTAGTAAGTCTAGATGAGCTCATTCTTTCTGTGAACCAGATGGCACAGCCATAGCCCCATGGTAGTAATTATGAATGTATTTGCCACCGTTATGTATATGCAAACAAGTCTTAAGCATCTTCCACAAAATATTAATGGCAAAAGAATGTATTCATGTGCTAATGCATCTGCACAAGGCCTATTTGGAGTTCATAATAAATAGTTGGAATTAGAACCCTGTATGCTTCTGCTGGCTAATCTAATTTTTGAATTCTAAATGAGTATTGCTTCCACTGTTTCTGAAGAATACTAACTTGTGGACAAGTGTTCTCTGCACTTATTACTGAGCATGATACTGGTATCAATTTGCTGATTAAAGACAACCTAAATCAATGGATGCAAGTGGCATGTTGAAACAGTTGTGCTATCTCTAGTTGTTTCTCTTTCAGGATCAGGTGCATTTTTTCAGTATTTCTGAAGAACTAGTTCGCAAGTTATTAGTCTTCCTTTTATGCACATTTCCCACCCAAGTTTGTTTCCATTGGGGATACGTATTGTACTGAAAAGTCTTGTTTCTTATATAAATCCAGGTAAACTGCCATTGCTTCAAAACGTCACACTTAACTGAGATGAAGTTGGCATGCTGAAAGCCTTCGACAATACATTGGCATGCTGTGTTCTGACTTGGGAGAAGCTAAAATCTTGTTGTTGTTGTTCAGTCGTTCAGTCGTGTCCGACTCTTCGTGACCTCATGGACCATAGCACGCCAGGCCTTCCTGTCCTCCACTGTCTCTCGGAGTTTACTCAAATTCATGTTCATTACATCGGTGATGCTATCTAACCATCTCATCCTCTGCCGTCCCCTTCTCCTTTTGCCCTCAGTCTTTCCCAGCATCAGGGTCTTTTCCAGTGAGTCCTCTCTTCTCATTAGGTGGCCAAAGTATTTGAGCTTCAGCTTCAGCATCTGTCCTTCCAATGAGCAGTCAGGGTTGATTTCCTTTAGGATTGACTGGTTTGACCTCCTTGCAGTCCAAGGGACTCTCAAGAGTCTTCTCCAGCACCACAGCTCGAAAGCATCAATTCTTCGGCGCTCAGCCTTCCTTATGGTCCAACTCTCACAGCCATACATTGCTACTGGAAAAACCATAGCTTTAACTATACGGACCTTTGTCGGCAAGGTGATGTCTCTGCTTTTTAATATGCTGTCTAGGTTTGCCATAGCTTTCCTTCCAAGGAGCAAGCGTCTTTTAATTTCATGGCTGCAGTCACCGTCTGCGGTGATCTTGGAGCCCAAGAAAATAAAATCTGTCACTGCTTCCATTTCTTCCCCTTCTATTTGCCAGGAAGTGATGGGACCAGATGCCATGATCTGGGTTTTTTTAATGTTGAGTTTCAAGCCAGCTTTTGCACTCTCCTCTTTCACCCTCATCAAGAGGCTCTTTAGTTCCTCTTCACTTTCTGCCATTAGGGTGGTATCGTCTGCATATCTGAGGTTGTTGATATTTCTCCCGGCAATCTTAACTCCAGCTTGTGATTCATCCAGCCCGGCATTTCTCATGATGTACTCTGCATATAAGTTAAATAAGCAGGGTGATAATATACAGCCTTGTCGTACTCCTTTCCCAATTTTGAACCAGTCGGTTGTTCCATGTCCGGTTCTAACTGTTGCTTCTTGACCCACATACAGGTTTCTCAGGAGACAGGTAAGGTGGTCTGGTACTCCCATCTCTTTAAGAATTTGCCACAGTTTGTTGTGATCCACACAATCAAAGGCTTTAGCGTAGTCAATGAAGCAGAAGTAGATGTTTTTCTGGAACTCTCTTGCTTTTTCCATGATCCAGCGAATGTTGGCAATCTGATCTCTAGTTCCTCTGCCTCTTCGAAACCCAGCTTGCACTTCTGGTAGTTCTCGGTTCACATGCTGCTGAAGCCTAGCTTGTAGGATTTTGAGCATAACCTTGCTGGCATGTGAAATGAGCGCAATTGTACGGTAGTTTGAACATTCTTTGGCATTGCCTTTCTTTGGAATTGGAACGTAAACTGACCTTTTCCAATCTTGTGGCCACTGTTGAGTTTTCCAAATTTGTTGGCATATTGAGTGCAGCACTTTAACAGCATCATCTTTTAGGATTTTAAATAGCTCAGCTGGGATACTGTCTTCTCCGCTAGCTTTGTTGTTAGTAATGCTTCCTAAGGCCCACTTGACTTCACTCTCTAGGATGTCCGGCTCAAGGTCAGTGACCACACCATCGTATTTATCAGGGATATTAAGATCTTTCTTGTATAGTTCTTCTGTGTATTCTTGCCACCTCTTCTTAATCTCTTCTGCTTCTGTTAGGTCCCTGCCTTTTTTGTCCTTTATCATGCCCATCTTTGCACAAAACGTTCCCTTGATATCTCCGATTTTCTTGAAGAGATCTCTAGTCTTCCCCATTCTATTGTTTTCCTCGATTTCTTTGCATTGTTCATTTAAGAAGGCCTTCTTATCTCTCCTTGCTATTCTCTGGAATTCTGCATTCAGTTGTTTATATCTTTCCCTTTCTCCCTTGCCTTTTGCTTCCCTTCTTTCCTCAGCTATTTGTAAAGCCTCATCAGTCAGCCACTTTGCTTTCTTGCATTTCTTTTTCTTTGGGATGGTTTTAGTTGCTGCCTCCTGTACAATGTTACGAACCTCCATCCATAGTTCTTCAGGCACTCTGTCTACCAGATCTAATCCTTTAAATCTATTCCTCACCTCCACTGTATATTCATAAGGGATATGATTTAGGTCATACCTGATTGGTCTAGTGGTTTTCTCTACGTTCTTCAATTTAAGCCTAAATTTTGCGATAAGCAGCTCATGATCTGAGCCACAGTCAGCTCCAGGTCTTGTTTTTGCTGATTGTATAGAGCTTCTCCATCTTTGGCTGCAAAGTATATAATCAATCTGATTTCGGTATTGACCATCTGGTGATGTCCATGTGTATAGTCGTCTCTTGTGTTGTTGGAAAAGAGTGTTTGCTATGACCAGCGTGTTCTCTTGACAAAACTCTATTAGCCTTTGCCCTGCTTCATTTTGTACTCCGAGGCCGAACTTGCCTGTTATTCCAGTTATTTTTTGACTTCCTACCTTAGCATTCCAGTCCCCTATGATGAAAAGGACATCTTTTTTTGGTGTTAGTTCTAGAAGGTGTTGTAGGTCTTCATAGAACTGGTCAACTTCAGCTTCTTTGGCATCAGTGGTTGGGGCATAGACTTGGATCACTGTGATGTTGAATGGTTTGCCTTGGATTCGAACTGAAAGCATTCTGTCATTTTTGAGGTTGTACCCCAGTACTGCCTTTCCCACTCTTTTATTGACTATGAGAGCTACTCCATTTCTTCTAAGGGATTCTTTCCCACAGTAGTATATATAATGGTCTCCTGAATTAAATTCGCCCATTCCTGTCCATTTTAGTTCGCTGATTCCCAATATGTCGATGTTCAATCTTGTCATCTCATGTTTGACCACATCCAGCTTACCTTGATTCATAGTTCTTACATTCCAGGTTCCTATGCAATATTGTTCTTTACAGCATCGGACTTTCCTTCCACTTCCAGACACATCCACAACTGAGCGTCCTTTCGGCTTTGGCCCAGCCGTTTCACACTTTCTGGAGCTACTCGGAATTGCCCTCCGCTCTTCCCCAGTAGCATTTTGGACACCTTCCGACCTGAGGGGCTCATCTTCCGGCGTCATATCTTTTAGCCTTTTGATACTGTCCATGGGTTTTCTTGGCAAGGATACTGGAGTGGTTTGCCATTTCCTCCTCCAGTGGACCACGTTTTGTCAGAACTCTCCATCATGACCTGTTCTTCTTGACCTGACTTCATTGAGTTACGCAAGCCCCTTCGCCACGACAAGGCAGTGATCCATGAAGGGGAACTAAAATCTAAAAAAAAAAAAAAAAAGCTAAAATCTAGAGCACTTCAAACAAATTTTCTGTCACCTGAGAAGAAGCGAACAGTTCTAACGTGATTTATCATAATAGAGCACTATTGCATACAAATGGCATTGTCATGGTAGACTTGCTTTGAAAAGAAGGGGAGTGGAAGGGAGAATTTGGAAAAGTCTTTGGACATGCTCACAAAAAAAGCCTTGATGAGAAGGGGTGATATTGGATTCTGTAAACTGACAACGTCTCTTCATCTCAGAATGCTGTACTTAGATCTATTTCAAGAGAGAAATAGGGCCAACCAGAGATATCAAGGAAGGGCAGGGAAGGTCTCAGACAAATTAGATTGGGAATTTGGAGAATTTCTGTGAAGCATGAGGTATTTCATCAACACTATGATTTTGCTCTGAAAGTTGTAAAATATTCATGCTACAAAATATTGGCATAAATGGAGGGGGAGGAGAAAACAAGTCAATATTCTTTTATTTATAGGCATACATAGAAAGAATGGAATAAAAACATTGTTGCTGTCTGATTGACAGGGTTGCCATCTTATACCATATTCCTATTGACTCACCCCCTAATTCCATGTGTTCAGTGGAAGATTTGTATTGTGCCTTCCATAGATATGTAACAAGCTCAATGTCTATGATAAATTAGGTGTGAAGTAACCTTTTTAAAAATGCCATTGCATGTATGTATGGAAGATAGTAATGTGCCCCTTGATATATAAAAGCTGGAATGACCATCAGATTTGATTTTCTTCATCTCTATGGCCACATGCAGCTTTCAAGTTAACTTAATGTGGCCTTCAACCAAATTTCAAAATCCCTATGCAAGAGATCAGCTTAGATCCTGAGTAATAGCTATCTGTACTCCCTTGTTACTTGAGAGGGAAAGAAGTGAGAAAAAAGAGGAGGGGGACAGGAATCTAAGAAGAAATGGAAATCTACATAGATTTGTATTTTATCCCAATTCCCTACTTCAGTCCTATCCAACAAATGCTTCCCAACAGATAAGTCCTGAAGATAAATCCTGCATCACAACCAACAAAACAAAGCAAAACAAAACATGTTGTATAGGGAGGGTTAGGGCTGAAAAGTTGATGCCACAGATATAGTGGATCAGTTTTATAATGGCATGAAGGATTTACAAAATCTGGCTGAATCTTACAAAACTTCTAAACTCCAGTTAAGTATAAAAAATATTGTAGACCAGTGGACATTGACTTTTTTTAAGTGTGAATTTTAATTGTAATAAAGAGTGAACAATTAATTGAGCTGATGATGGTCTTATTGTAGGGTTTATTATAACCTGAAGTACATTGTTTGGTTTCAAATAATGATGTAGACTGGGAGAATCTTCTTTGTAAAAAAATGAAAATCATTTAAAATTGTTATTGATTGTATCTTTAGAGTGAAAATTAAATCTCAGCAAGAGTTGGCCATTTATGATGGTCTCAGCAGCCTCAGAACCAAACAAGGTTTCTGCAAAGTGTTTACAAAGAATGGACTAGAAGAATAAAATCAAGTTTTGATAGATTGTGAACAAAGGAAAAGAGAATAACCTTGATGCAAACATTGTCCTTGCAACTTTAAAATGGTTCACAGTTGTTAAATGCATCTATCTGTGCAGATATACAGTATATCAGTGTTTCCTTTTTTCTAAATTTCCTATGGCTTAGGGAAGATGTAAAAATTCCCAATAACTTTATTTTAATGTATGCTTTTGTTCATCTCCTTCATTTTTCTTCATGTTTTTGCACAATCTTTCCAAGTTCAGCCTTCAGGCCTTCCCAGACGGAGCGATACAGCTTGGCGGAGTCCGACAGGTCCGGCAGATTTGGGGGGGGCCAGCGAGGAATGGGTGGCTGCGGAGACTGTGGCCTAGCAGTCAGAGAAGTGTGTGGCCCAGCAGTCAGAGAAGTGATGCTTATGGTGGCCGGCGGGGGCCAGTTAAAATCGGCACCGGCACCGAGATGACTGCGGAGGCTGTGGAGTGACTGTGGTCGGTGGAACATGACTCACCAAGATTGATGAACTGGAACTGGGGTGCTCCCGAGATTGGACGGACTTGTATATTTTTATATATTTTATATCTGGACTCCACTATTGGGATTCATGAAGATCTTCCCAATAGTGTTAGCTTGCTGGTTACCTGAAGGACAACCACCCCCACTGCCAGGGCGGCAGGAAATTGCGGGGTCTCTTGTGTGAGTGTGGTTCCCCCCCCCGTAAGTGAGAATGGTGGGAGGGGGTCCAAAATTGTATGTGATTGAGAGAGTACCTAACCCTGAGTGAGAGACAGGGTAGGTAAGAGTGATTGTTTGCCCCTCTGTGGCTAGTGAGAGAGGCCACAGGGGGCATAGTGAATGATTGGAGGGTGAATGAAGGGGGTGGTCGAGGCTTTCCAGTGCCGAGAGCTTTAGCTGGTTGCGCTGGTGGCCTACGACTCCCCAGGAAGATTGAGAGTGAAAGGATGGATGGATGGAAGAGATCCCCGCTTACATCCAAATTTTCGAGGGTTCCGGGAGCGGAGGCGACCGGGCCAGAGAACTCTGGGGACTGTAATGTGGGCAATCCCATCGAGGTGGTGATGGGCAGGAGATATTATGACGGGAACCGGAGGACAGGCCATCTTCGGGGAAGGCGCCCCTGATGTTTAGTATCGGTGGCGCGTTCCGGTCCTCCGAGTCCAACCCCAGGTTCTGGACAGCAGATCCTTGATGGCGCCGGTTTTCGGCTGCTGCTACTCAACGCCAGGTCAGTAAACAACAAAGCCCCTCTCATAAGTGAATTAATCACAGAGAGAGGGGCAGACCTGGCATGTGTTACTGAGACCTGGAGGGGTAGCCCACTCGGAAATGTGCCCAGCCGGATTTCAGGTGTGGCACCAGCCGAGACACCGGGGCAGGGGAGGAGGGGTGGCAGTTATCATCAGAGAGTCTTTGATGGCTTTCAAGGGCCTTGCTCCACAAGTATCCGGATGTGAGACCCTGTTTTTCAAGTTGGGTGCCCGAGAACAGTTGGGAGTCTTGCTATTGTACTAGCCTCCCTGCTGCATAGCAACATCCCTGCCTGAGCTACTGGAGGCCGTCTCGGGGCTGGCAGTGGAGTTCCCCAGGCTTATGGTCATGAGGGATTTTAATTTGCCGTCCCTGGGGCGTGCCTCGGAAGCAGCCAGGGAGTTCATGACTACCTTGGCAGCCATGGGCCTGTCTCAGATTATTCAGGACCCAACTCGAGACAGTGGACTCACTCCGGATTTGGTTTTCTTGTCAGAGCAATGGCAAAGTGACCTGAGGGGAAAGTTAGAACTACCCCCGTTGTCATGGTCAGATCACGTCCTGATATCCCTAAGATTCTCTTATGCCACCCCGCTCCGCAGGGGGGCAGGACCTATTCGATTGGTCTGCCCCCGGCGACTTATGGACCCAATGAGGTTTCAGAGGGAGCTGCGGGTAATACCCGAGGATCTGCTGCACGGTCCAGTGGAGGCATTGGCCATAGCCTGGAATAGGGAGGCGGCCGGTGCATTGGACAGGACCGTGCCGATGCGACCTCTCCAACCCCATTCGACCCGTCACTCCCCGTGGTTTACGGAGGAGTTGAGGGTCTTGAAGAGGGTGAAGAGACGTCTAGAGCGCCACTGGAGAAAAACGAAGGCGGAATTGGACCGAACACAATCTAGAGCCGCTATTAAGGCCTACCTTGTGGCGGTAGGAGCGGCGAAACGTGAATATTTCTCCGCGCTTATTGCATCTGCAGAATGCCGTCCGACGGCCCTATTCAAGATTACTCGATCTCTCTTGGGTAGGGTGGTATCGACCACCCGCCTGCAGGGCCGTGCAGAAGAATTTTCTGAGCATCTGCAGGATAAAATCGCTCGGATTCGGTCTAAGTTGGACTCCATGCATGAAATGCAGTCTGGGGAGATGCCGGGAGAATGGTCTTGCCCTATTATCTGGGAACAATTTGATCCTGTTGGACCTGAGGAAGTGGACAGGATCCTCCGAACTGTTAATTCCACCACATGTTATTTAGATCCCTGTCCTTCCTGGCTGGTAAAATCGGCCAGGGAGGTGACATGTGGATGGGTCCAGGCTATGATTAATACATCCTTGGTGGAGGGGGTGGTTCCAACTGCCTTCAAGGAGGCATTGGTACACCCCCTCCTCAAGAAGCCAGCCCTGGACCCTACCATCCTGGACAATTTTCGACCAGTCTCCCACCTTCCCTTTTTGGGAAAGGTGGTTGAGAAAGTGGTGGCGTTGCACCTTCAAAGGACCCTGGAGGAAGTGGATTATCAAGACCCTTTCCAGTCAGGTTTCAGGCCGGGACATGGGATGGAGACTGCATTGGTTGCGCTTATGGATGATCTCTGGTGGGAGCGGGATGGTGGGAGTGCATCCATCCTTGCTCTCTTGGATCTCTCAGCGGCATTCGATACCATCGACCATGGTATCCTGTTGGGGCGGCTTAGGGAGTTGGGGGTGGGCGGCGTAGTTTTACGCTGGTTCACCTCCTTCCTCCGAGGCCGCTCCCAGTCGGTGGTAATAGGAGAGGAGAGATCTGACCCTCAGCCCCTTTTGTGTGGGGTGCCGCAGGGTTTGGTTCTCTCTCCTCTCCCATTAAACATCTACATGAAACCGGTGGGCGAGGTCATCCGACACCATGGGATGAGGTATCATCAGTATGCTGATGATACCCAATTATATATCTCCATCCCTGGTGAAGTAAGTGATGCAGTGACCACCCTATCCCAGTGCCTGGGGGCTGTGAGGGCCTGGATGGGGAACAACAGGCTTCAATTGAACCCTAGCAAGACCGAGTGGCTGTGGATTGATGGCCTAGCATCTTCTGGGAAATTATTATCTTTGGTTCTGGATGGGGTAGGACTGCCCCACTCGGAACCGGTGCGGAACTTGGGGTTCCTTCTAGACTCACGACTCCTGCTCGAAGAGCAGGTGGCAGTTGTGGCTAGGAGGGCTTTTGCACAACTTTGGTTGGTGCGCCAGTTACGCCCATTCCTGGATCGCGACGCCCTCCGAACAGTCACTCATGCTCTCGTCATCTCCCATGTAGATTATTGCAACGTGCTCTACATGGGGCTACCCTTGAAGACTATCCGGAAACTTCAGCTAGTGCAGAATGTGGCCGCGCGAGCAATTTTGGGTGCACCAAAATCTGCACATATAACACCTTTGCTCTGAGAGCTGCATTGGGTGCCGGTTTGCTTCCGGGTACAATTCACGGTGTTGGTTATTACCTTTAAAGCCCTACATGGCATGGGGCCAGAATACCTGAAGGACCGTCTTATCCCCATTTTATCGACCCGCCCTATCAGGTCATTCAGAGAGGGCCTGCTACGAACCCCATCAATCAAAGAATGTCATCTGATGGGGGCTAGGAGACGGGCCTTCTCTGTGGTGGCACCCACACTGTGGAACATCTTGCCCCCAGAGTTGAGACAGATCTCCTCCCTCCCGACCTTTATGAAAGAGCTGAAGACCTGGTTTTGCCGCCTGGCACGGGATCGAGGGAAGGATAGTTCCTCATGGGGGTGGCTAACTCCTTAATTTTATTATGTCCTTCGTTTTAATTCCATCGTCCATATGGATTCATTATTATTTATTATTTTTACATTTATTGTATATTGATGTTTTATATTTTATATTTTATTTTAACTATTTTATTGTAAACCGCCCAGAGTTCCTCACTGGTGGAGATGGGCGGTTATATAAATTAAATTAAATGAAAAATAAATAAATAAATAAATAAATTATGACAATACTAGCATTAATGTAATGTAATGTAACTAGCTTTTAATGAAAGCTCTGGAGGAAGGAATGTATTGAAACTGCATGGTGTTCTCAGCCATACTGTATAACTGTGGAGAAAAACTGAAAATATTTGTAGCTCAGGGTTGAACTGTGGAGTCCTTGGTGCTCTCTGAGCCTTGTTGTTTTCTTGCAGACATTTCAATGCCAGGCTAGGCAACATCTTCAGTGCGAAAAGGGATTGGGTAATCTTAACTGGTGCTAATCTTGGTGCTAATCTTTGCCTATCTGGTTGTTGCTTGCTGGCAAGGAGGCGTTCTGGTCTTCTGGCTTTTCTATTCTCTTATGAATAGTATGTAAATATTGTTTACCTCTATGTGTCTGTTGATGGCTGCTTTGTCTGAGTGCCAAGCTTCCAGGAATTCTCTAGCATTTTTGGATTTGGCATGGTTTAATGTGCTCACAGTTTCCCAGTTGAAAGTATGGTTAAGTCTGTCCATGTGTTGTGAGATTAAGGAGTTTTCATCATGTCTTCTGAATGCTAGTTGGTGTTCATGGATGCGTTCTGCTAGTCTTCTGCCAGTCTGTCCTACATAGTGGCTGTTACAGTCCTTACACTGTATGTTGTAGATAACTCCTGTTTTTTCTTCTTGGGCTACTGGGTCTTTTGGTTTACTTACGATGTTCTGAAGGGTTTTGGTTGGTTTGTGTGCTACGGTGATGCCGTGTGGTTGTAACAGTCTATTAGTAGTTTCTGAGATGTTTCTGATTTATGGCAGTGTAATCCTTTTCATAGCTTCTGTTGGTTTTGCTGTGTTGGGTTGAGTGGTCAGGCACTTTTTGATAAAGTTTTGTGGATATCAATTTTGCTGGAAGATGCTATATAAGTGGTCTGTTTCCTTTTTCTGGTGTTCTGGGTTGCTGCAGTGCGTTCGTGCTTGTCTGAATAGTGTTCTTACACAGCTCCTCTTGTGTGAGGTAGGGTTATTGCTTTGGTAGTGGAGCACTTGGTTAGTGTGGGTAGATTTCCGGTAGACTTGTGTTTCTAGACTGCCATCATTTCCTCTACTGATGAGGATGTCCAAGAAGAGTAGTGTGTTGTTTTCTTCTTCCCTTGTGAATTTTATTCCTTTGAAGATGTTGTTGATGGTTTCATGTGTTTCCTCCAGTTGATCCTTTTTTATTATGATGAAGGTGTCATCTACATACCGGATCCATACTTTGGGTTGTATGCATGGGACTGCTATCCTTTCTAGACGTTGCATTACTATCTCTGCTATGAGTCCTGAGAGTGGTGATCCCATAGGTGTTCCTCTGCTTCCGTTTGAAATTCACGGTGTTGGTTATCACCTTTAAAGCCCTACATGGTATAGGCCCAGGTTACCTGAGGGACCATCTCATCCCCAGAACATCGACCCATCCCACCCGATCAGTCAGAGAGGGCTTGCTGCGGACCCCATTGACTAAAGAGTTCCATCTAGTGGGGTCTAGGAGGTGGGCCTTCTCTGTAGCTGTACCCACCCTTTGGAATATCTTACCCGCAGATCTGAGGCGGGTTTCCTCACTCCCGACCTTCCGGAAAGACTTAAAGACCTGGTTCTGCCGCCTTGCCTGGGAGGGAAATGCCAACAGTTCTTCCTGGGGATGGCTGGTCCCATGAAGCCTCCCAGTATTACCATTTTTAACATCTTTTATACTTGGATTACAGTATATATTATTTATTATATTGTAATTTTATATTTATGTTTTAATTATGTTTTATTGTGAACTTCCCAGGGTCCCTGATAGTTAAGTGGTTAAGATGCCAGGCTTGTCGATCGGAAGATTGGCAGTTCAAGACCCAAGCATCGCGTGATGGAGTGAGCTCCCGCACTCACCCCAGCTCTTGCAAACCTAGCAATTCGAAAGCATGCAAATACAAGTAGATTAATAGGTACCACTTCGGTGGCATGGTAACAGTTTTCCGCGCACGTCATGCCGGCCACATGACCGTGGAAGGGTCTTTGGACAACGCTGGCTCTTCAGCTAAGAAACGGAAGTGAGCACCGCCCACTAGAGTTGGACACGACTGTGCAGGGGAAAACCTTACCTACTATACTGTGTATGTGTGTGTGTGTGTGTATGTGTGTGTGTGTGTGTGTGTGTGTATATTGTGTGTGTATGTATGTATGTGTGTTCGTGTGTGTGTGCATGTGCGTGTGCATGTACATGTACATATACATACACACACACACACACACACAAGTATATAGTGTTACTATATATCCTTTTTGAATATTATAAACTGAAATTATAACATAATATTTGTATGACATACCCTAGTATTATTACATGTCAACCTGCCTCCTAGGATGGAGACATCTCAAAACATAGTGTTAGATACTTTGCTAAAGGAAAGTGTGTTGCTCATATATGAGGAGGCAATGATACAAAAAAAAAGTGAACTGAGTGTGTTTCTTAAGATCACCTTGTACCCAACTCTGGCATTGAATGAAAAAGAACTTAATGTGTCATTGCTCCCCATAACTTGGGTAGATACAAGTCCTGATGGCTATATTTACTGTTTTATAATCAATTACCCTTTCTACCTCCTGAACATTATTTATAGTAAAGGTATTATTAGTCACATTAGGTAGAGATGATATAGATAAATATGTATATAGATAAATATAAATATTTGCATGTACCCTTAATAGTTATAAATCAAATTGCAACATGGCACCAGCCGGTATCATATTGCCCATGACATTCCCAGATGTCTCCTGTGAGATTTTAATGAGAACCCTGAAATCCCATGAAATCCTTCCTTCCTTCCTTCCTTCCTTCCTTCCTTCCTTCCTTCCTTCCTTCCTTCCTTCCTTCCTTCCTTCCTTCCTTCCACACCATCACTCAATCCTATTGGTCATAGCTGTCAGACCATATAGGAAGAAGTTATCATGAACAAGTAGTGCCAGGATCAAGTGGTTCTTATGGCTAAACTGGTTATTGTTTTGTTTCATCCCCTTTTATATCTTGCCTCGTCCTTTCTGGAAATTTCCTTGCAATTTTTTATATGTATTTTTACTATAAGCATTATCCTCTGTACTAACTTACTATAAGTAAAATTCAATTACTGTAAATGGGCCCTATCGATATTATATCTCCCTCTGAGCCCCAAAGTGTCAATTGAAACTAACCAAAGAACGAACTATTCTCTCACAAGATGAAACAGGCTGCACCTTCTTCCCTAACTTCTTAACATTCAGGGAGAACCAAACGTGGCTTTGTTCAGAAGATGTAGTGGAGGTAAGAGACAATGGAATTTCAGAACTGGCCTTTTATTAAGTGGCAGTTTGGAGGATTTAATTTTGCTACTAAAGGGCTTAGTTTGGGCTTCCTCTCAGTCTAAAATATGTTACCATGTAAATATTGCTTTAAAAAAATGGCATAATGATGATATAATGTTCAAGATTCATATCTAGTTGATAAATTAACTCACTGATTTTCATAGTTTAATTAATAATCAGTAAATTTCCTGAACAGATTTTCAGGCTACATAAAGATAACTCTAGTAATTAAACACATTATCATGAGATTTAGCATTTAATCTGAGGAGTTTTTAAATGTTAAATCTTTGAATAGATTCTCTCTGTCTCTCTCTGTCTCTCTGTCTCTCTCTTTACTGTTTTGTCTAAGATTGTGGATCAGAAGATGGCTTGATCTGTAACTGACTGGACTCCTACTGAGCACCACAGTCCAAATAAGAAAACTAAGAAAACTTCCAGAACCACTCTGGTTCACAACCATTCCATATCTTTCTCCCTCAGTAAGGGGAAAGTAGTCTCATTAAGTAGATGAATCATTTTCTTGCATATAATCCAAAGAGGCTAAGGGTAATATTCAACACTGCTTTTAATCTCTAAATATATAAACAATGAAGTGCACATATATAAAAATGTCAGATTTTCATTCTGTCATGCCTTATAGCGCGCACAGCACACAGCCAAAAGGATATCGTTTCAGTGCGTGTCCAGGGCTGCCCGGCTGTGACTGCCACAATCCTGTTATATTTTTTTTCTGTTTTCTGCAAAAAGTCCATAAGGCATTTCCAGTCAGCAATAAACATAGATATTGTCTTTTCTCTAATCAGAGAAGTCACTTTGGCCATCTCAGCAAGTTCCATCATCTTCACCAACCATTCCTCCATTGTAGGTATTGCTGAATCTTTCCATCTTTTTGCATACAATAATCTCGCTGCAGTTATCATATACAAAAACAAAGTTCTATGACTATTTTTCTAACTGTTTGTCCATCAGTCCCAAAAGAAAGACCTCTGGTCTCAATTGTATATTAATCTGTAAAATCCTCTGGATCACTGTATGTATTTGAATCCAAAAATTTCTAGCTTTTTACACGTCCACCAAGCATGATAAAATGTCCCTTCTTCTTGTTCACATTTCTAACATGAATTTGAAAGGCCTTTATACATTCTAGACAATTTCTCTGGTGACATTTACCAACAGTGCCTTTTCTCCTTTGCTTCCATTGCTCCCATGCAGACACCCATGACAGGCACCGTTCCTCATTTGGTCATCTGGGGAGGGTTTATTTGGTCACCTGCACACTCATCTGGGCACTTCTGTGTAGTTACCTTTAGACTCTGGAATGTATTCTCTGGAAGTCAAGGAAGCAATCATTCACGAGGTTTTAAAAAGCCTTAAAATTTTTGAAAGACTTTGAATTATGATTTAGCTTAATTTTATACTATTGCTACTTTCCAAAATCAATATGAAGAGGATATTTGGTATAAGAGTATCTCTATTAAGCCAATAATAACAAGCAATAAATGTTTTTATTTTATTTTATTTTCCCTTCTAGGCAACACAGCTGTTTTTGTTAAATTCAGACATCAGTTTTATGCAACTATAGATAATTTTTATGAAGGTCTTTAAAAAGAAGAAAAAAGCGTGAAGGGGGAAGGAATCAGCTTTTGCAACTTGAGAAAATAAAGACAGAAACTGACAAGTAGGTTCAGCTTAGGCCTAGTGTTGTAAAATGTCATTTATTATTTTTTAAAAAACATTTATTGTGTTCAAATGTCTTTATACATGATTGCAGCCACTTTTACTATTGAAAACAAAAGCAAAAGCAAAAGCAAAAGCAAAAGCAAAAGCAAAAGCAAAAGCAAAAACAAAAACAAAAAATGAATTTCTTTGGCAAGTCAAGTTTCCTCCTAACCAAAGAGTGGAACTTTCCATCTATTAATTCCTTTAGGTTAGTATCCAAGCTTGTAGGTATGTATCAATTCAATCAATTCAATTCAATTTATTACGGTCACTGACCAGTACAATAGGTATGTATCAAATATAACCATAAAGTGATTGCATGAAAAATAATAATGAATATTACTATGCTGTCTGCAAATATATTACATTTCTTATTTTCTGTCCAGGTCACTGTGGTTATGTTGTAAGCAAAAAGCTTTCATTATTCCCATAATTATTTCTCATTGGCGATCACTCGTAGCCGAGTAAGATTGTCTTCCAAAGGTAAAATTTTAACGGTGGATCCGTAAGTTTCTAGGTATCATATTTACAAAATAAAGAACTCTTGTTTGCAAGGAAATGTATACTGTAAATTAGAAGCCCCAGAAGATATTAGTTTTACCATCATAGAGAAAATTTGTTAAAAATAATTAATTATGACCAACTATACAGCTTAGATTAACAGGACCTCATAGCTAACAGATTTACAAAAAACGTGATTTGTATTTGTTTATTTTGTCTAAAATGTGCAGGATAAAATAAAATACTAGCTTCCATGAAGAGGCTAAAGTACAATTTATTATTTCATTATTTTTCATTTTATTTAGAAAATTTATATAGCTGCCCATCTTCAGTACATAACTCTGTGCAGTGGACAATACATAGAAAGTGTAGAAAACCTCTAATGCATTGAACTAACACCATACAAAGAAAAACAAATAAATAACTGAGGCTCCAGATAACAATCCCATAATCCAGCACAGAAAAGCAAACTAAAAGATTACTGTACAAAATGAAATATGGTAGCCTTTTTACCCTATCCAGCTTCTTTGTGTAGCTGTTTTTGGTTAAGCCTGTTGACAAAATGTATTTTGGTATTTTCTGAAAAATATGGCTCCCCACAATTGGTGCTGGCACACCAGGATAGCTGTAACTCGAACTCCCAGAAGTGCAGAATGGGCAAAAAAAAAGCACCTTTTTACTTTAAATTTAGACTCCCTTCCTTACCATATACCTTAGAATCAGATGTCTATGATTAGAATCAGATACTTAAAAGTAGCACATGGAAATTCTATTAACTTAACATAGCTGAATTTTATTTCAACAAAGAAAATAAAGCTATTGTCACTGGTTTTTTGTAACTGGGACCCAGTATAGAAATACAGAAATGCAGAAAGATGAAATTCTTTGCTCCCATCTCATTGTTATCTGGATTTTTGCAACCCAGATATGGTAGTCTTAGTTCATAATTCTCCTAAAACTTAGTGATTTCTGTATTTGAAAAGAAATTGCTCAGGAGTCTCTTGTTTGGATCAAGAAAGCCCCACTTACTTATATTAAATCTTTCCTGCAAAAATTCATAACACCACAGTTCACTTCCCCCATGCCAGAATTTCCACCTTTGTGACTGCGACTGCTTTAAATCTAAATTCTTTCCAAAGCCTATCATACCCCAAGTAAACTTTGCTTAGTAGGACCCAACAAAGCAGAAGAAAAGCATTGGGGCTTTTGGATGAGAGTAAAGGCAACACTGTAGGGGCAGTTCTTTTCATATTTGCTGGCCACTGTGTCATGAGCTTAGCACTCTTCTGACATCTCCAAAGCATTTTAGAGGATAATGACAACATCAAGTGTGTGTGTGTGTGTCCGTGCACATGCAAACGCTGTAAAGTGTACTGGCATTGTACTGTATGTCCCAGTTTTAAACCCATTGGGTAAATAGCAAATAATACAGCTACTGTGCCATCCACTATATCTTTACTCCAAAGGAAGGCCCATTGAATCTAGCAGGTCTTATTTTCAGCTGGATGGTTTGACTGCTCTCTTGTTAATATGGTTTATTTCTTTCTTGGTTTGGCTCACTTTTGTTAAAGATAATCCCTTTGGTATATCAATTAAGCTGAAGTAAAGTTGTATCACAATTGCATACACACACACACACACACACACACACTCCATTGTGTCCAATTCACAGAGACTGCCTGGACAAGTCCCTGCAGTTTTATTGGCAAAGTTTTTTGGAAGTGGTTTGCCATTGCCTCCTTCCTAGGGATGGATGGATGGATGGATGGATGGATGGATGGATGGATGGATGGATGGATGGATGGATGGATGGATACATACATACATACATACATACATACATACATACATACATGTTTCTTTCTTAAAACAACTGTACAACACAGTTAACTTCCACATTCAAATCATTATCTATGCAAATAAATGAAATGTTCTTTTCTTTTTTCTTCTTCTTTCTCTTTCTGTTTTACATCTTGTTCTGTCTTACTTTCTCTCACATACACTTTTGTTCCACATACTCAAACAGACCTCACATCTACAACTGATGAAATTAAAGGCTATCTTGAGGAAGATATATTTAAAGTAAAGAGTGCCATTTTGACAGTTGCAATATATAAGTAATAAAAAGGTATAAGTCATGATTAGCACACAGTTGTGACATTACCTTGAGATATGTTGCACTTAATTGCTCAGCTTCTTTGCTTTCCTTAAGCTTATGGGAAACATCATTCAAAAGGATAAGCTTCACTTTTCTAATGGCTTTCCATTAACTACTAGTTTTCAACTGGAACAAAGTTGCAGAGCATATTCAGAATGATTCTATGATGCTGGCATTATTCCATACAGTACCCCCAGGGAAAATGAACTTAGACACAAGCTTCAGTGAAAGATTCTGCTTATTGTCTTTCCTTCATCTCAGGCAGTATGTCAAACTCCTGGCTATTATGTGACAAAATACAGCTTGGTATTAACTTGCTTTACAATAGGCATATTATATAGTATGAATGAAGGAACAGCATTCTATGGTTAAATGAATTATTGTTTAGGTGCCAGGAAGGCCTAGTGTTAAAAGTTTTTCAGTCTTTGGAAAGCTGTTAACCACAACCAGGTGAAGAAGTGTGTAGTTCAGGGAACCCTCCCTGATTGGCCATTTAATGGATTGTCAAGAACAATCAACAGTTTCCTGCCATCTTGAAATGGTAAACACATCAGATAAATCAAGTATTTATTTCAGTCATAGATCTGCATAATATATAATTAGGAAAAATCACACCTCTTTCAATAAAACACTGAAACTTATAAGAGATAAAAGGTAACTAAACCCAGCATTGCTAACACAATACTATAATATTAAAATAATAAGATATCTCTATATATTTTAATCTTAATACTAAGACTATGGACTTGGGGGGGGGAGCTCTGAAGGCCACAAATAGGAAGTGAAAACAGACAAATATATATATATATATATATATATATATATATATATATATATATATATATATCAGTAGTAGTATCCTACTGTCTGTCTGTCTGTCTGTGTCTGTGTCTGTGTCTGTGTGTATGTGTGTATGTGTGTGTGTGTGTGTGTGTATATATATATATATATACATACATACATACACACATACACACACATACACACATACACACACACAGACACACAGACACAGACACAGACACAGACAGACAGACAGACAGTAGGATACTACTATCATATATCTTGTCTTGCTTATGATCCAGTAAGTCCTTGATTACTCAGAAACATATAGACTTTTAAACTAGGTAGAAACCATAATTGCATAAAGTCCAAGAAATGCTAATTCTCTTCAAAAAGACAGAGCAGGTAACATGTCATTTCATAGGTATGGCTGGTGTTCCAACACAGCATACTTTAAATTCTTCCTTTCCAGGAAGTGTCTATTCAATATCTATGCTAATTTAGATGGCTGTAGCCTGTCTAAAGCCTAACAGTCATTACAAGAGAAATTGGCATAACAATATATCTCAATTATGTAGCTGTAATTTAATTAAGAAAAACCTGTACTCAATTTAATCCTTCCATAAGTATATCTAAATAGACCCCAGACCCTTAAATATCAAACTATTAAATAGTTCAACTGAGACCAATACAGTTAAGCAAAGAAAACTTTGAAAAATGTAGCATATATGATGAGGGGAGAGCCACACGCATCAAAATAGCAAATACTGTCTATGTAGCAAAGAGCACAGTCATTTTTATGGAGACCAGGATTTGTCAAAGAGATTTTGCTACTTAAGCTATATACAACATTCCATGTACCATAATAAACTGGACTGACAATTCAATATTATTTCAAGACTGATAAGAGAATAGTAGGCAGGTTGTCTGTAATGTCTTCCATCAAAAAAGATGATGGTTGAGGAGCATTGGTGGAATGGCTGGAGGCTACTTCCACCAACATTTGCCATCTGAGGTAATTGCTTGCTCTTCCTATTTTTTTAATATCTATCTATCTATCTATCTATCTATCTATCTATCATCTATCTATCTATCTATCTATCTATCTATCTATCTATCTATCATCTATCTATCAACTTTATATGGCTGTCCATCTCACACAAGGTGACTCTGGGCAGTGTACAATAAAACAATAATTGAGCCAGTTTGGTCTAGTGGTGAAGGTGCTGGGCTAGAAACCAGGAGACTGAGAGTTCTAGTCCTGCCTTAGGCATGAAAGCCGGCTGGGTGACTTTGGGCCAGTCACTCTCTCTCAGCCCAACTCACCTCACAGGGTTGTTGCTGTGGGGAAAATAGGAGGAGGAAGGAGTATTAGGTATGTTCAACGCCTTGAGTTATTTGTAAAAATAATAAAAGCAGGATAAAAATTAATTAAATAAATAAATAATTGTACAGCCAGGCCATCTGTTAACATTCCTTTATTATTTAATAGTTCTCCCTTAAACAGCAAAGATGTGAGAATGTAGTTTCTTTTTACATTTACAGATAATTCTGCTGATATGGCGCTTTCTTGAGTCCTGAATGATATTCCGGTGGCCAAAGCCCAACACTTGGCATCAGTACTGGTCTGTTTGGACCTAACAGCAGCATCTATTTTACACCAGATATTGTTGTCTAGGTTATCATCTTGGGGATCATTGGCAGAGCACTTGACTGGTTCAAGTTTTCTTTGTGTTCCTATTCTTTTACACTATTGCTTGGTGAACTGCAGTCCTGGAAATTTCCCTTTATAGCAGGTATTCCTCATTTGGTTTACCCTTTATATTCTTTCCTTGGTTCCTATATATATATATAGGCAGAATTGCAACCATGGGATTTTCTTTTCAGTGTGTACTAGTCTTATTTAAAAAAAGATTTAAAAGCTCACTGGAAACTAATATTGTTCAGGCAATAGTGATTTAGAAAATAAAATGTTGGGTTTCAAACTGGGGAAGTTCTGCATGTTAAGAAAGACCTGCATCAGACCTTTCCAGAGAAGCTGGGAAATGGAGGTGGAAGGGATGGGGTGGGGGGTGCTGTCTGTCTTTCATTTTAGGCAAAGTGCAAGGGGTGTCTGACAACAAATTACACAGACAAGGCAAATCAGACAGAAATGAAAGACCCACACAAACCAGAAAATACTACTTTCAACTTGGAGCAGGGGAACATGGGCAGAAGTCCCATTTATGATGGGAATTAGATGAACAGAAGATGATGCCCTCCTTTCCTGCCCTCTAGAAACTATTGGTGGCTCATACTCCCCATAGGGCAAATTGGCAGTGCAGATGCCCTAAGATTCTATAGCCCTCAGTCCAAATACAGTAACCATCCACTCTGCTTCAGAAAATTCCTAATGTGACTTAATCAAATCTTCCACTGATCTGGATAGCATTCTGAGCTAATCATTAATTATTTGAGCATTGAGGAATAGGTTGAAGTTAAATACAGTAAGAAACAATAAGTAACAGTCTTGAGTATGTTTGGCTTATATTATCCTTATTAGGAAATGTGTTTAATTTATCGAAGGGTTCCATGATCCTTGATTTGATCCTCCTCCTCTGCCAGTATTTTATTGGTGGGTTTCATTTGATTGATGGATGGATGGATTATGTGCCATCAAGTCATTGTCAACTCTTAACAACCACATACAGTAGATAGATCTTCTCAATGACAATATGTCCTTACCCTGGTCTTTCAGTCTTCCAACAGTGTATTCATCACCACTGTAACTGAGTCCATCCACCTTGCTGCTGGTTGTCCTCTTCTTCTCTTTCTTACCTTTCCAGCATTATAGACTTTTTGAGAGCTAGGTACTTGCATAATGTGTCCAAAGTAGGATAATTTGAGCCTCGTCATTTGTGCCTTGAGTGAGAACTCTGGGCTGATTTGTTTGATGATCCATTTGATGGTTTTCTTGGATGTCCACGGTATTCTTAGGAGTTTTTTCCAATGCCAAATTCAAAAGTGTCAATACTCTTCCTATCCTGCTTCTTCAAAGTCCAACTTTCATCTCCATAGAGTGTCACAGGGAATACCATTTCTTGCACTATTCTGATATTTGTAGGTACTGTATAGACACATCACGGCATTTGAATATATTTTCTAAGGCCTTCACAGCTGCTTTACCAAGTCCTAGTCTGCAATGTATCTCTTGACTCCTTGTTCCTTTACTGTTGATGGTTGATCCTAAAAGACAGAAGGCATCCAGAACTTTGATATCTTCATTGTTAAGTTCTAACTCTGGTTGTTCCACCTGTTGTCATTTGTTTGGTGGTGTTTTGGTCAATTTGAAACAACTCCTTTTTAAATCAGCAGATTACATTCTGTATTCTTAAATATTCTCTGTTGAACTGTTAATAAAAAGAACTCAAGCTGGTTGGAGGCAGCTCTGTTTTCTTTTCCTTTCACTCATCAGTACATATACAGTATCTTCAGATAAAACCATACCCCAGTCATTGATCCAATGATAACTAAAAGCATATGAAGCTAAAGCAGGTATTCTTTGCAAAGTGTTTTAGCAGCCAGTGCTTACAAATTGGACATTTGTTTGTACATCTTGTTCCCAAGTGGATTCTGATTGAAGTGTCACTCAGCTGTAAGAAGACTTGAAACAATAAAGTCTAGCGAGGCAAAAATCTTCAGATATGGCCACCTTAGAGAGTAAGAGTCTTGCAAGATAAAATATTGACAGGCTCTGTACAATGGGAATTTTCTCTAAACTTCTATCATAGAAGCATAGCCAAATTATATGAGCTCATATCAATGTGGTTTGTTTTCTTCGTTTCATTTTTCATTTTGCACAGAGATGAATTATTCTACCCAATAGCTGTATTCAAGCTTTGTCAAGAACTGTTTTGATTCACACAGCATACAGCTCTTTGCAAGTTTAAAAAGCAGCGACAAAGATGAGAAAGCAAGGCATGCATTTTATTTAATTTAGTGGTAGAGCATATACTTTGCATGTAGAAGACCCCAGATTTAATAGTTGCTTCTCCAAGTCGTGCTGTGAAAGATTTCCTGGAGAAGAGCTATCAGTCAATGTCAATAATATTGGATTAAATGGAGTAGTGGCCTGGCTTGATTCAAGCACTATTTTACTGCAAAATACAATATAAAAATAAAGTCCTAAACCAAGATGGAATCTAGGAGATATTCTCTCTTTGTAAATTTGCATTGACCTTCAAATAATGTCTAACAAGTCATATTTTGTTCCAGAATATATTAGAATAAAAGTAGATCAGTCATACAGATATAACAGTAATACACATACAACATATTACTGGATGTTTATCCTTAAATTATAAATGAAGAGCCAGTCTGGTGTAGTGGTTAATGTATCAGGCTAGAAACTGGGAGACTGTGAGTTCTAGTCCTGCCTTTGGCATAAAGCCAAGGGTGGGTGACCTTGGGCCAGTCACTCTCTCTCAGCCCTAGGAAGGAGGCAATGGAAAACCACTTCTGAAAAACCTTGCCAAGAAAACTGCAGAGACTAGTCCAGGCAGTCATCTGGACTGAAAACTGACTTGAAGGGACAAGTATAAACAATTTTAGCAACTTATCACCATATCTTAAAATACAACAAATGATATCTTCTTCCCATGTCCCATCTCTTACCTATAAACAAATCCATAAAGCATCATCATTTCAGTCCTGGTGTCAGCAAAAGTCCATTAAGGGTTACCACAGATAACAACATGTCAATTTTAACTTTGAGTAAATAAACCAACTTTATATTCCTTCCTTTCACTTCTAACAATCTTAATTTTTAGTCCATTCAAATAATGTAGAACTTGATTTCTTTTCATTTTTTCTTTGCCCCTTCTCACAAGATTCTTCTTTAACAAGACTCTTTTGTAAATCCAATATAGGAAAATTATCCAGGTCACTCTCTTGGTTTATTGTTTGTATATCACTTTTAATTATTAAGACATCAGCCAGTTTCTTTTGTATGTCCAGTGTAACATCTTTTTCCATGTCATTCTTGTAGCCTGTCATTTGTAAATCCACTTTCAATTTAGTCTTAATCTTGTCAGGTAGAATTTGTTCCTCTTCCATAACATCTTTTAGACACAGTCTGTCCATAGAGGTATATGTCTCTGTTGACACTATTAAAATTAACTTCTGAATCCATTGTTCAAAAATATCCTTCAGTATGTCCAATGTTAGAATATTTTGCTTCATTCTATAATGTTGCAAGTTGAGTTGATGTGTTTTACTCCTTTAAGTGTAATTGTTAGTTCCTTCTAGTTCCCTCTAGTGTCCAATTTTTAAGATCTTACCTTATTATTATTTTTTCCAAATCAAAACAAAAGCATTTTCCCATGGGAAGGATTCTCTATAATTAATTGTTAAATTAATTAAATCTTTCTTTTGCTAAGGATTAAGGCAAACTCAGCCTCTGCTGTAAAACGTGTTGATCTAAAGGTTCCTAATAGCTGGAAAGCAGTTAATAAGAAATTTCAGAAAGTGATTAGAAAAGGGAGTATGCAAACTTAGTGTCCTTTCAAAGGCACCCACCACAGTTTGAGCAAGATGGCTATTCCCTCATCTCCCAGAGCTCTAAACCTGCTGGAGGTCATTATCTTGTGGTCTCCTGAGGAGCAGCTGTCTGGAGCACTTGTGGGTGATCTCAAGTCCTCTCCTTGTCCTAAGAGAAATTATTGAAGAGTTGGTCTACCTGCCAGCTCTTCATTCTACCATGGTCATCGACTCCACTTTTTGGAGCCTTCTTCTGGTCGCCATTTCTTCCTCTGGAAGTCTGAAATCTTGTCATCTAGTGGGACCATGGAAGTGTGCCTTTCTTTTGGCACTCTTGTTGTCCTGTCTTATGATAATACTTTTGTTACTGGAATTTCTACTTTTCTAAATAAGTACAGCTTCCATGCATCTAGAAAAAAATGCATCATACTAGAAGACAATTTTTATTTATTTTATTTATTTATTTCTCACATTTCTGTACTGCCCATCTCACAAGTGACAACTCTTATAAAAATGTGTATATTAAGAAAAGTACCTATAAGTATAAGTATAAGTATATAACATTAACACACATACAGTATATCAATTCACAGATCAGAGAAAATCAACACATCTGAATTTGAGTGATTCATTCATCCTTAGAAAATCCTTATATTTAAAAACTTGCAATACTACATTTATGAGTAGCTTTAGGATTAACTTGGAACAGTCAATGAAGCTGCTGTTTATATACATGGGCACCCACAGGGAAGCAAAGGGAGGAAAAGATGAAACGTTCATGATTACATCATGTCAATGCCATGACTTACATACTTGCATCAGACATTGTTACACACATTTCATCATTTGTCATGCAAATGCCATCATTCTGGCATCATCAGAGTTGGCTGCAGACACTGCTTTTTATATACTTCTAAAATATTGCTTTGGGCCATCATAGGTTTCTCACTTACTCAAAAGGGCTTATGTTAAACGTTATGCAT